>MU130547.1:245232-358490 GCA_015039465.1 Phlegmacium glaucopus
ACCTTTTCTGTACCTTTCCGTGCCTTTTTTGTTCCTTTCTCTGCCTTTTCCTTAGTTCTCTAGCCTTCTCCAGGCCCAAATCGGCCTATTGAGACCACCTTTAGTCGTTGTTCAAGCCTGCGCACAGGATCAAGTAATCGACCATTGGTCCTTCAAAGAAGCAGCCATGGAAGTATCGGTCTGGTGAACTGATCCATGTCTTCAAACGTATGTGCTGCAGACACTAGGTTAAATCTCAGGTTTTAGAGCCTCTGGAGTTTAAGGACGAGAGGTAGTTACTGCTGGCCTCCTCCGCCTCCAACTCATGCTAGGCCTTATCACAAGCCTTGCCTCCCGAGATCGTACCTTTGTACCTTCTGCCCTACCTGCCGTGCGTACAACAGCCCTTCTGCTTCCCAGGTCCTGTCTCTTGGACGGACTCGTTACTAGAGTATGCTTGGTTCTATGAAGAACCTTTCGAAGAAACTTCCAGACCAGTATACCTTCTTAACACGAAACTGTTTCCGAGTTAGAGGTTGGAACTTCAGACCTCCTCCCAAGCCTGCGAAGGAACACCTCAAACAATTCTATAGTCTTTCGCTTCTTTTCTGATTTCTTTCGTTCGAGTGATAGGAGTAGAAGCACGGCCACTACATTGACGTGTCTCCAACAACTCTTTTCCACATAAAAGTTCTAATATTTAGAGATGAGTTTTGTTAGTGAGTTAGTTATGAAATATGTTAGAATTATTACGTTCAACCCAAAAGATCTTTCATATTGGAAAGGTTATAAAACTTAAGTGAAGTTTGATTTGTGTGTGTTGTTGTTGTTATTAAACCTAGTTAATTTCCTACTAGTTTGAACATTTCACCAAAACGTTAAATACCGAACGTGGTTGTTAGTCAGTTTCTTAAGGATTCTGAAATGACTAACTAAATGTTAAACACATGTGTTTTCAGGTTCTGAAACAATGTTGAAGTTGTGTTAACGTATGTGTTCTTCTGAGTTTGAAGACGATACTGAAATTGTGTTAACGTATGTGTTCTTCGGGAGAACGAAGACGATACTGAAATTGTGTTGTTGTTGAAAATGTTGTTAAGTTGTTAATAACGTTGTTCAGTTTGTTGAGACTCTTTGACTAAATAAAAGTTCAGGTGATGAGTTTCTGTTCACAAGAACGAGTTACAGATTCTGTCACTCGACATGATCCAACGTTTACTCCCCCCCTTTCTTTCTTAGGTTAAAAGACTGATAAATGTTTGGGACCCTCCATAAAATATGTAAACTCTATGAATTTTTATCTATTACAGGTTTTTATCTATATGACCAAGGACCATGGGAATGAAACCAAGACCGTGGTACACGTGAGTAACAAGGACCTTTGTATCCCCAACAAGATAAAAATCGGGGTACAAGGATTAAAATCCATCAAAGGTGGGGAGAACCACCCTTGACACGGATAACACGGACCTTTGTTAGAAATACTAACAAGTCGTGAGGGGGATAGGAGTTAGTAGTACTAAGGGTGTGTTAGTGTACCAAGGTGATAGAACCAATAAGACGAAGGTGACAACGATCCCGTGGTTGAAGGGGACTTTTCCTTTCCGTCATCTTACTTTTCCGTTTCACAAAACAAAGTCATTTTTTCCGTTCTATTCCTTTCCGTTATCTTACTCTTCTGTTTCACAAAACAAAGTTCAAGAAAACTATTCTTTATAAAGAAAACACAAAAATAACAAGAAAAAATTATATACAATTATTTTTTTACTTTTTATTCTATTCTTTCTACTTCTTCTATTCCTTCCATCCCTTCTTCCTCCTCTCCTTCCGTCCTCTCCGTCTCCGTTTCCAATCTTCCTTCTACTTCCTCCAACTCCTCCCCGTCATCCGCCTCCTTTTCCTGCGTCTCCACTGGCACCCCCGTTTCCACTCCCTTCTCCGCTCTCGTCACCGCCTTCTGCTTCAACTCCTCTTTCCGTCTTTCCTCTTCCCGTCTCTCCTTCTCGAACTCCCTCCGCATCCGCACCTCCATCCCCAACTTAATCTCCACCTGCGTCTCCGCCAACTTCTTCAGCCATCCTCCTATCATCTCCAACCCATCCGTCAACCTCTCCAACACATCCGTTTCCATCTCCACCACTTCTTTTGCCTTCCCCTTTCCTTTTGCCTTCCCTCCGACCCTCTCCGCTGGCATTTCCACCGCCACCGTTCTCTTCTTTCCTCCGACCAGGCTGCATCCCTTCTTCAGCTGGTAACACCGCCAGCAGCTGGGCCCCCGCGTCTTTCCGTGGCACATTGCACCCGCGCCCGTGCATTGGGCGCAGGCCGGCCGGTTTTCCTCCATGGTCGGAGCTACTTCCTATGATTTCATTAGTATTGCGTTTTCTTTTGTTTTCGAATTCACTTACTTTGTCATTTAATTTCCTTTTCTTGGGGATGCTGGGCCCCGGCTCCGTCCCGTTGTTCTCCTCTTCTACTTCTTCGTCGTCTAGGTCGATTACTTCCGCTTCCCTCCTCTTCCGCTCCTCTTCTTTCCGAGCCTGCTGCATCTCCAGCAGCTTGCGCTGCTGCTCCGCTCTACTCCTCTGCTCCGCCTCTACTCTCTTCCTCTCCTCCTCCGCTCTCCGCTTCTCCTCCTCCCGCGCCCGCTGCTCTGCAGCTGCCGCTGCCTCCAACTCCATCAACTCCTTTTCCTCCGCCTCCCGCTTGCTCCGGATTCGAGCCCGGGCCTCTTCCAACTTAGCCTGTTGGGAGGAACCGGCGTTGTTGTTGTTGTTGTTCATGGTAATTGTTTAGAGGATGTTGGTTAAGGTAGTTATGCGAAGTGAAGAATCTCAACCAGTCTCCGGCGGTCTTTATACCACACCAACCTCACACAGACCAACACGTGGCCTCGAGGGTCTCGGCCTTGACAGGGAGGTACTGTTACATTCCGTCACATTCCGTCACACGTTACTCCGGTCCGACTCCGTTGGAGTCGTTTCCGGTAGTCCGTACTCCGTTCCAGTACTCTCCCTCGTTTCCGACTCTACTCCTCCTACGTCCGACTCCGAGACTTCTCCGTATCATTCTGACTCTTCCGACGATATTCCAAACACCTTACCACACCTTCGTCATAACACTATTCCTTTGTCATCACTTTCCCACTATCAGTCAGCACACCAGCCATGGATTATTCACCCAAGAATGCAGGACCTTTCCCGGGAGCAGAACGCAGCACTTATATTTATATTCTATATCTCGGTTGCAATTCCTTTTATATTTAAAGTACTCAAACTTGTATGTTTTCCCTTAGTTCGAATATCAACTTAGTTCCCCTCCTCTTGTTTTCCCTCTAAGTCACTGAGGTCTTCCGACTTATTACTTTTCCTTCCGTTCCAAAATCAGGACACCTTAGGAGCTGGGCGGCACAGCACATACGCTGAGGCCAACGTCCTTTCCAGGTTACTGTTCCGGTTCCGTTCCGGAGTAACTCCGACGTGACTTCTCCTTTGCTTTAAACTTAACACAATGGTCGTCTGTTACTGCTAATGATCACATAGGAAAGAGCCATAGTGTGGTCACTATTATTGTGGTGTTTGCCACTGAAACAATGCCAACGGTTGCCTAACCTGGTGTAGTAACTGCCGGAATGATTGCCACTGTTCTGCCAACGATGTCGCTTAGGCTTTCATCGATCCCTGGCACTCTGCCTTTGTTTCGGCTGTAGACGAAATGCAAGACACTTAATATGCGGCAAGTAGGAGTGAAAGCAACAATGTTAACTAAGCAGGAAATTTTACTATGTGGATAAGCTGCCTAAGTTATGAAAAGGATGTTAGAAAGCAATCTCAAACACGTGATGATCAACATATTTGTTGACATAGAAACTTGTAAATGTATCAAGTGTGTCTGTGAAGGAAAGAGTCCTTGAAACGCGTTGGGGGCCAAATACCGGAATAAGATGTGATGCTCGAACAATGGTATCAAGGTGGATGATCGCGGTGTGGTTTTCACCAGTGTCCAACGTATCTGGCTCAACTACCCACATGCCTGTGTGGTCGTCTGGTAAATTGCCCACACATGAGAACCAATGCACAAGAGCACAGGGATATTTGATGCCATCATGAGAGAATGAAAAAAAGAGTCGCACATGAGCAACATCAAGACCTCGCATACCTTCCACAGAAGGGTCAGTATTGACGAAGATAGTATCATAACGGCCAGGCCCCTTCCTCCATGATTTCACAGCGCGTATACGCTCACGACGCATGCCGCCAATTCCTGAGATGTCACTTGGGGCATGAAAGGTGGCAACGGCAGAAGGGTAAATAGTTATCCTGCCATAAAACATAGGGAGGGCGGAAACACTGGTATCGGAACGGTGGTCGGGATGCTGCTGGTTGTGGATAAATTGCTGAATGAGATCAGGGAGGTCAGGTTGTTCAACTTGAGTGGCGATATCTTCTGCGTAAACTCTGCATACTGTATTGTAGTTTAGTATATTTCAGTGATATCAAGTGATGCAAGACTTACATGATATCTTCGATAGGTCAACATGAGCCTGCATTGTGGGACCATCAACATCACCATGGTCATCATCTTCATTGTCTTTATTACTATCGGGCTTGTTGTTGGTGTCACCGTCAAGAGGGTCTTTGTTGACGGGGAGGTGTGGTGGATCAGGATTAGAATCAGCTCCGTTTGTTCCTGTACCCATGTATGACATTAGTTTGGAAGATTATCGGAATGTATGATTGAAAACGCATGAAGGATCTGATCCCAAACAGATGATAGACATGTGCCCTTCAGCATCCCGCTATCGCGCACCAATACTGATTGGTAGCGTGAGAAGAAAGCTTAAAAGTCGCCATCATGAAAATAAGCGGACTTTGAATTTGCTTACCTATTTTGGAAGCGGCCCTGAATCGTGTTCCTGGTCAACAAAACCATTTGTTCAACAATAACATCCTCATCGCTCATCATATCCTCAATGTCTTCCACTATGTTGTCTATCATTTACACTATCGACATGCTCCTTAACATCTACCATCTGTTTGTTCCTTGGCTAGTGATCCAGCAAAGCGATCAATCTACTATTTGCATCGGTCATCGGCTCGCGTTTGATCGTATCTTTGGTCCATCATTTCAAGAACGGCCCCTTTATGGATGCATCAACTACATCTCCCATTATGTACAAGGCTTTGTCATTGTTGTTATGGCTATGGACCCACAAGTCTTCCCCTCAGCCATCTATCTTGCCATCCCTCGCTCCTGGATCTCACTCAGTCCCCTATCCTCACTCATCTACCTCTTATCTTATCATTCACTGCCAAAACCATCATTCACGTGGTACCTGAAGCCTTCCCACCCTCCCCTCTTTATGACAATTAAGGAAGTCCAGGAGGATCACGACTAAGCAGGAATTGCAGATGAATCAGCAGCAGAAGATTATTCACGCAGTGTGTCAAGTGTTATCAAGGCTGCGCAACATGGGACCATGGGCAAGTAGTGTTTTCTCGGGAACAAGGCTGCACCTTTCAAGTGTTGACTCAGGACCTTTCACATTTTTGACATGACCACACGCCTATGGAGTCGATATATTTTTGCTATTGGACTATGTACACTGCCTTCTTTTCTTTTCTCTCGCACTTTGACACTTTACAGATTTTTTTATTGTTCCTTTTTCTTTTCCATTGTTCTTTTCTTCTCGCAGCTGTCCTCTCTTTATCTTTCTTCCTTTGACAGCGCGTACTTCTTTCTTTTTTATTGTTTTACATAGCCTCATCCTTAGGGTATAAATGCTGCTCTTTTGTACCAGGATAGGTAGTTCAGTTCAATCCATTCTTACTTCCCTACAGTCATCATCTCAGTGGAATTCCAGTGAATTCCTTCCTCAAGTTCGCTTTTTCTGCCTTTAACTGTCAATCTATCCCCACTGTCAATTACAATAGTCTTGCTGAAGACTCCCTCTTATTCTTCCTCATCCTCTTCCTTAACCCCTCTGAGTTCGCTTTTTCAGTCCTTAACTGTCCACCCTCAGTCACCTTTCATATTCATCCTCATCCTCCTCTACTCCCTCTTAACCAAGTGTGCTTACTAGTCTCTGGTTATACCTTCCCTAAACGAACACAGGGGGATATTCTGACCTAAAGTCTGGTCCAGTTCCCTCTGGTTGGTGTTTTATAACAACACAAACGACGATTTATACCACAGTCAGCAAAATCAACATGAGCAGCAGCAAGTTTATCGAGGTGCTGATTGGTAAGGAGCATCTGACTGAGCACCTCCAAACAACTTGAGCGCTGCCATGGCTCCTTCACAGCTTTGATATGCTTGGATTCTGTGATGGAGGAGCAAAGACCGTTTGGAGCTCCAAAGGCACGAATGAGTTTAACATAGTGAATAAGGGAGTGTTGACGAGGGAGGTTGAAGCCATTGGCATGAACACCGCTTGTCCAAAAGATTTCACGATGAAGGTGAAACCGCTGAAGGGTGTCATCTAAGGCTTTCAGGCTGTGCGTATTGTGTACGTCGCGTCGAGCTATGTAGCAAAATTCTAGGAAGGAGCGCATTGCC
The DNA here is from genome assembly GCA_015039465.1 of Phlegmacium glaucopus. Classification (NCBI taxonomy): domain Eukaryota; kingdom Fungi; phylum Basidiomycota; class Agaricomycetes; order Agaricales; family Cortinariaceae; genus Phlegmacium; species Phlegmacium glaucopus. Next base: position 251,770 of record MU130547.1, read on the forward strand.
TGGACCATCTCATCCGGCACATGGCCTTCGATTGCTGGTAAGTAAACCTGCAAACAAATATGTCAGACTTAGTTATAAAACAGAGGTGATTACGTACTTTCATGAGTGCTTTTGAATCGTCACCGGTCCATTGCTTGAAGTTTCGGCCTTCAGGAAAGCGTCGAAGTCCTGCAAAAGGCGGAGCAAGTGCTATGCTAAACAGTTGATTCAGTAATCAGTAATCATATCTGTGAAGAGGCAAACATACCGCCGATCTATGTTGTCAAGTATCTTCTGTGCTTCTGATGCTGGGTTTTTAGCTTTGATGTAGTCGTTTACCCATGTGACGAGATGGTCCTTGAAGGCACCTTTGATCAGCTGGTGTAATAGGTCAGGTGACAGAAGCTCATTGATATCTGCTCGAGGAAAACCGCTGGTGAATGGCTAAAAAGGACAACGATCAGATATGCATGTACAGCAGAAGATATAAGGGGTGAAAAACAAACCACGATGTCCCCGACAAGTCCAATACTCATCCCATAACATCCCAAGTTCAAATTCCTCGACTAGCAATTCAGCATGCACCTGAGAACGGCGCACATACTGACCAGAGTCAAGATCATTTGCAGGGGCAGTGCATCTGAAAGGCTTATCAGGGATGCATACAGTCAGCAGAAATACCACGGCATACTTTGGGCACCAGCCTTGCACAATGCAGGCTAGCAGCGCCTGTTCTGGGTAGTCGGCGATGTAGGGACCAAGTCCATAGATGACCTTTCTGAAATGACCATTGGGAAAGCGAACGACCTCGGGCGTTGTCATACCAGGTTTGAGGGATTCAAGTATTTTGGCAAGTGATGAATGTAGAAGTTGACGACAGAATTTATGAAAGCCGGCGTCATCATGAAATTCATGAGTCGCTAAATGAGACATTAGAAAATATAATACCCATTGATATTACACTTACACTTAGGGATAGCGAGGAAACCGAGGAGCACAACACCATTGCGATGTGCACGTCGAACATTATTGTGTATGTTGCCAATAGAGAGATAAACGGGCCAGTACTCATTATGTCCTGTGGCTACAGATACAGTCGTTTTATCACTGCCAAGAATGATGGGGCAAAAGACCGAGCCATGAGTTTCAGGATCCTCAGCAATTATGTCCTAACAGATAAGGATCAGTATTAAATCAAAGAGATAATAGCGACAACCTACCACCTGATGCCAGGCCCAGTTTGCAGACATGAAGTCCCAGAAGCGATGGACTCCATCAGTAGTATACTCTTGAAAGGGTGCATAATCAAAACCAGACTTAAAATTGGGGTTTGACAGGAGAAGCTTGACCAGAGTTTGGGGATCTCGGAACCAGACATCATATTCTGCTTGCATCCATGACGGAACGTTGGATGCTGGTTGGGTCCCGTTATACTGTAAACTAAAGGATTCCCATGCGAGATCGCCAAGAGGAGTGGAATCGATAGTGTTGTAAAGATCTGTAGCATTCAAAAATGGGGGCTCATCATTGTGGATGGCAAGAGATGCCGCCCAGAGGCTAAGAATAGAGTTGATATCCCCAGCGGACATCTGATTGCGACGGAATAGGAAGTCGGCGACTTTGAATTGAAGACGATTATTGTATGGCATCCAGTTGTGAGGTCCCCTATCTAGATCACGAGGAGGAGGAGGTGTGTCAGGTGGTATGTCATTTCCATTCACATCGCAGATCTGCCCTAAATATCACAATCATTAACACTGTTGCTTATTCTATTTATGGAAATACTTGACGTACCGTTGAGCTTGGGATGATAAACATGAGAAACAGGTGGTGCGTTTTCATTTGGTTCTTCGCCGGCCAGTGGGATGTGATCCTGATCAAAATGCAGGTTGTCAACCTCCATGTCAACATCAGCATTGAATCCTCTTTGGGAAGGAGGTAGAGATGGCACAGGATCAGATGAAATGGAACTTTGGAGCTGTTCATCGGGTGATTCATAAGACAGTTGTGATGAGGATGATGCAGGTGATGGCGGGAGAGATAGATTGGGCTCATGTGGTTCAGGAGCGTGCCTTGCTCGTATGTGTTTGGTGCGTCCACCTTTGCTGCAAAAGTGTCGAAGACAGTGGGGACATGGGAGAGTAGGCAGAGGACCAAGTGTGTGGGCATTGTGAATACGTAGATTTCAATTTGGTAGCATTATAGGAGTGTAAAGTATAATGTAAGACCAAGAGCGGAGAGCAAGTGAGAAGGTGGTAGAAAGCAAATAGCGAGATAGATAGCGTGGTAAAGTGAGGATACATCAAAATTTGTGCAAAGTCTATGCTTGTGTCATCACCACATCTTTGCTGGTAGAATTTTTATCAAATACCTTGTTAAACACGTCCAACCTCCCATCTCTTTATGGTATTACCCCAATACCAAGCCTCATTTTACTACACTTCCATGTCAGATGGAGACTCGCACACGTAACAGAACCACTCACCCTGGACTTGCTGACAAGACCACGAATCGTCGAAGCACAGCTGAGGTTCAACAGGAGCGCGCAGCTAAAGCTTGTGCTAAAGCAGCTCACAAAGAAGCTAAGCAACAGAGCATCGACCGCGCTGCAGCATTTGAGCATGCTGAGATGGCCAATGAAGACATGGTTGACACAACCCCTCGTCCATCCTTCACTCCAAAGCCATGGCCACCACCCCGTAACCACAAAACCTCCAACCTCATCCCTATTGCAGAGTCGAGCGACAGCGATGTTGAGATGTCTGGCAGCGCTTTTTTTGTTGAGATCTCAGACGTCATGGATGAGTCCACTGACGACGAGCCATCTTCTCCTGCCAAAAAGAGGGCTCGGGCTACTCAGAAGGCCATGGCAGGAGTGGGAGTGAAGTCGAGTGGAGCGAAAACAGCAGTCAAGAAGAAAGTTGATGATTCTGATGTGGAGATAGTACCCCCCTCCGATGAAGAGTTGCCCAAGCCAAAGAAGGTGAAGGTGCGAGACGAGATCAATATTGCCACAAAGAAGATGGAGGGGGGTGAGGACCGAGGGAATAAGTATAGGAACATGGTGAAGTCCATGTCAAGTAACCGAGCAGAGGGATTGAGTGGAAAGCCAGTTCCTAAGGCGTCATTGCAGGTCCAGCCTGCAGAAGGTGGGAGGGGATTGAAGAGGGAGGGGCTGATGTTAAAAGCGATCAAGGTGGCAGAAGGTTGAAGAGAGAGGGGGCGATCGCCGATATTAAGGCGCTCATAATCGCTGATGAGTCATTGCAATGTTCTCAACAGAAAGATGACATCAATGATCCAAATAGGTACTATTATCTCATCTATATACCTCAATGTTGCCATTACTAATGCTCGATCAATCTACGCTTTTCTACTGGACGCTCAGCGACGCCCCTTGCAAAAAGCGGAAGCACAGCACTGCAATCAATGACTGGGCCTCAGCAATTCCTACCAATTCTAAACCTCCCAAGTCTATTTCCGGCCGCGCTAAGTCTGACCTTCCCTCACTTACAAGTGGTCCTAGTCGTTCGTCTGCACCCTCTGTCCTCACCCAAAATGTCAAGATTATCACTCACCAAGCATCGGACTCAGTAAAGGTAAAAGTTGAACCGGTGCCTGATGCGCATACTATATACTATGGCGGCGGTCTCTCAGACAATGATGAGATGAGAGGTGAGGAAAGGGAGGTCGCAATTAACAGCCCTCCTAAGGGAAAAAAGCGACTCACCAGCCAGGTGAGTCTATATCTTTGATTGATCACAAATCGCTAATTGTTATTTCAATCCAGCAACTCATAATCGAAAAACCTTCAAAGGCCGGTGAAACGGCAACCAAAAAATCTTGAAACGAAGAGCTTCCAGACTGGATTGACCTGCATTGGTTCCGGCATACCTTTGTCACAACATATATGGCGTTCGTTGGTCAAACCGGTGACCCTTGGGATGTGCCCGCCAAGCAGTCGGTCAGGGTGATGCAGAATATCTGGGATACAATCAGTGGCCATGTGTACGAGATAACGGCATCTACTGCAGTCTATCAGAAGGTACGTGATCAGTTTGGATCTAGAATGACACTAATTTATATTTCAGACTGTTCAACGCCTCTCGGACTCATGGCGCAATGTCATTGGGTCCACTGGCATTGCAGTTGTTCTAGCGTTTCTCAATTCCCAAGAAGACTTACGTGATTCAGATGAAGAATGTCAAGAGTTTGCCACGCATTACCTCAAAGATCTTCGCTTTTTGTATATGAACTCGGACCACAATGACAGAAAGGTAAGTAAATTTGAACAATGTATACGCTTCAATAACAACATGATAATTCTCAGAAATGGAGGGGGCTCTTTTGTAGCCCCTTCATCCTTCAAACTTTTGCTGCCCACCTTGCCGCTACTGAAAGTTCCATGAGGGTTCCCGGCCTCCATGGCCCTGGTAAACCAACCCCTGCAGCGATCGGTGGTTTAGGCCTGTCTGCTGCCTCGGTAAGTATCATATATTATGCTTGCGGGGTTATCATGGTTCTGACTGTTGTTAGGTGGAAAGGGCATTAACTCTGGTTGCCACAGGCACTTTGACTGTTGCCATGGTCCGTGCTAGCAAAGGCAAGACGCCAACTCTTCCTCGAAATCTCAATCTCAGCTCAGGCAAGGAGTCCACACGCTATAAATCGTTGTTGTTGTTGTATATAAACACCAACCAGAGAGCAGTGGACCAGACCTTAGGTCAAGGGACTCCCTGTTGTTTGTTTAGGGAAGGTATAACCTTGACTTGTAACACACAGAGGTAGTGTTAAGTTTAAAGAAGAGGTGGCATGAGGATGAATATGAGAGAGTCTTTGGTGAGACTACAGCGGTTGACAGTAGAGGAGAGGAGGATGAGGATGAAGGTCTTGGAAGATGAATGAGGTAGAAGACGAGGATGAGGATGGGTAAGAAAGAGTCTTCAGTAAGACTATAGCGATTGACAGTAGAGGACAGTGACAGTAAGGGACTGAAAAAGCGAACTTAGAGGGAGGAATTCACTGGAATTCCACTGAGAGGATGACTGTTGGGGAGTAAGAATGAATTGAGATGAACTACCTATCCTGGTACAAAAGAGCAGTATTTATACCCTAAGGATGAGGCTATGTAGAACAATAAAAAGAAAGAAGTACGCGCTGTCAAAGAGAGAGGACAGCTGTGAGAAGAAAAGAACAATGGAAAAGAAGAAGGAACAATAAAAAAATCTGTAAAGTGTCAAAGTGCGAGAGAAAAGAAGAGAATGCAGTGTACATAGTCCAATAGCAAAAATATATCGACTCCATAGGCGTGTGGTCATGTCAAAATGTGAAAGGTCCTGAGTCAACACTTGAAAGGCGCAGCCTTGTTCCCGAGAAAAACACTACTTGCCCATGGTCCCATGTCGCGCAGCCTTGATAACACTTGACACACTGCGAGAATAATCCTCTGCTGCTGATTCATCTGCAATTCCTGCTTAGTTGTGATCCTCCTGGACTTCCTAAGTTGTCATAAAGAGGGTGGGAAGGCTTCATGTACCGCGTGAATGATGGTTTTGGCAGTGAATGATAAGATAAGAGGTAGATGAGTGAGGATAGGGGACTGAGTGAGATCCAGGAGCGAGGGATGGCAAGATAGATGGCTGAGGGGAAGACTTGTGGGTCCATAGCCACAACAACAATGACAAAGCCTTGTACATAATGGGAGATGTAGTTGATGCGTCCATAAAGGGGCCGTTCTTGAAATGATGGACCAAGGATACGATCAAACGCGAGCCGATGACCGATGCGAATAGTAGATTGATCGCTTTGCTGGATCACTAGCCAAGGAACGAATGGATGGTATATGCTTAGGAGCATGTCGATAGTGAAAACAATGGAGAGCATAGTGTGAGACATTGAGAGTATGATGAGCGATGGGGATGTTATCGTTGAACGAATGATTTTGTTGACCAGGAACACGATTCAGGGCCGCTTCCAAAATAGGTAATCAAATTCAAAGTCCGCTTATTTTCATGATGGCGACTTTTAAGCTTTCTTCTCACGCTACCAATCAGTATTGGTGCGCGACAACGCCAAACCGGTTTCAGTGATGCCGCTTGGGGTAAGGCCACCCGTGGTTACGCCATATCAGCGCACTCCCTCATGAACATCAAGTTTTATGCCATCATTCAAGAAGCCCAAGAGTTCATGAAGCCGACTCACACTCGCAACAAGACTACAGAAGCTACAGATGTTATTGACGTTGATGAAGATGATGAACGTGCATTGCTCATTGATAATTCTGATTCTGATATAGAGTGTGAGTCAGTCTTTACTCTTCCACAACTTTACTAATGTGATATTTTAGAATCTGCAACACGGTTTGGGTTTGTATATACCTACTGGAAATTTTCCCATTCCATTCTCCTTTCTTTACACACTCTTGCCCATCATCAAGCCAGATTCAACTCTGGCAAATTTCTTATCATACATTTCTTGGTCCCTTCTGTTGCTTAATGATTACTTAATGATTACTTAGTATATCTAGCACATCCTTATCGTACTTGGACCTCTGACTTATCACAAAAATATATGCTTTTTTCATGTGCTTAATGAATGCTTAATAGTCCAAACTTCTATGATTGAGTAAAGTGCTTTTCCTGCTTTTCCACTGCTTATTGAGCCCTTGGTTCATTTGTCTTGGTTGACTTAAAATATTACTTATATCTGTGCTTAGCCCCAAGTCTCAAATAAGCTGGACATGTTGAATTTAGGCGAATAACGGGTAATAACGTCGAGAGCGACAATAGAATGGAGGCTTAGGATGGTTGGTGTTAACCAGATAAGACACTAGTTATTCGACTAAAGAACTACTCTAATCGTAACTAGTATTTATACAAGTACAGGAATGATAACAAAAATAGTATTCTTATCTTTGACCTCTGGCATAATTTTCTCTTTATCAGCTTATCTACCCGGAGTGAACTCGACACTTCCAACAGGACAATAAGCCTCGGGTAAGTCAAATTCAGTAATCGACTTGGCTTAGCCTAAGCACAGTTGGTGTTAAGTTCGAGAACTCTGTTCCGGAGTAACAGATGGAGTAACGGACGGGGTCACAGAACGGAGTCACAGAAAGGATAGGACTTAGCCTCAGCTTATGTGCTGTGCTACCCAGAACCTTCGTGTCCTAATTTCAGAGTAAGACGGAGCGGAGCGGAACCAGAAGTTGCAAAGAACTTAGAGGAAGACCAAGAGTGGGAAACTAAGTCGATATTCGAACTGAGGAAAACATACAAGCTTCGAGTACTTAAATATAAAAGGAATAGCATCCGAAATATAAAATATAAATATAAATGCTGCGTTCTGCTCCCGGAAGGTCCTGCATTCTTGGGGTGAATAATCCATAGCTGGTGTGCTGACTGATGGTGGGAAAGTGATGACAAAGAAATAGTGGTTGTGACGAAGATGTGGAAATGAGTTTGGAGTAACGTCGGAAGAGCCAGAATGATACAGAGAAGTCTCGGAGTTGGACATAGAAGGAGTAAATCCGGAGGCAAGGGAAAGTACTGGAACGGAGTACGGACTACCGGAGACAACTCCGACGGAGTTGGACCGGAGTAACGTATGACGGAATGTAACAGTTGGGCTTAGTGACATCCAACTTAGTGGTGCTTAGAAGCCTCATTAAGTTGTGATAAGCACTCCTAAGTGTTAATAAGTTTTTTCTAGATTTTCCTGATGGCCTATGGGCCCCAAGCTCAGTCTTCATCAGCAAACTCCAATTTTTGCTATACTTTACTGTATTTTGCTATAACTCACTATGACAAAAAATCGGAGTTTGCTGATGTACCCTTATTACCCTTACCCTCATACCCTTAAGGGTTTTGAAACCCTTGAACATCACTAGAAATTTGTGTAGGAAATAATACAAACCATACACCATTCCGATAATTTGAAGTCTCTCCATTTCTTCCATCTTTTATTTCCTTATATTCTTTTGTTTCTAACCTATGATTGTAACTGACCATTTTGGTCATATCACATGAAGCCGTCACTCTCGGATAATACTCACTCGTATCCTCGAGTATATATTTCTCTCTACTTTGTAGTTAGTACCTCAGTCCATTATTTCGAGACTGAGGTTAGTACTCACGCGAATGCCTCTCTCAGGTGTTTGTAAAAGAGCTTTTAATGATGACTCCAGACCTCGATACCTTGATTCAGCAAGGACTCTGCCTGTCGGGTGTAGATCAATCACCCACTGGCAGGTTCAAGTTGTTGGGCGTGAAGCCCATAATCCGGCTGCCAGTGATACGCTGACTCGAAGTGAACTCAGGTCAGGTCACGGAGTTGTCGGCTACATCGGATCCCATATTGATGACTCTGACAGTGACAGCAAGGGGGCCCAGGGATCTGAAAAAAAGCCGAGGTGGATTTTGGGCATCAGGAAATTGGGGAAAGTCATGTCCAATTTAGCAATATGACGTTCACGAACCTGTCACAACATCATAACACCCAGAGTAAAACGGCAAATGGTGCTGGCGATGAAAAATACATTTTGTCTGAAAGACCAAGGTGGTCTTCACATTCTAATGGATTGAGTTTGATCCTTCATTTCCACTGCAACCACCCTCCAATCCTCAGCGCAGACGAGAGCTGGCCTTTGCCGACTCTTATAATTTTAGTAAAGGAATCAACATTGCGAAGGTTGTACGCTACATACAAGATAGTCTATGCATCGGGATATAGATATGATGAGTAGTGTCCAAGAAAAGAACGACCGAAAAGTGAAATCATTTGTAACATACATTAGCTTGTGGCAGATTCATCATTGCATTTCAACATCATCATCCTCTTTCTGGTTTAACCCCGAATTCTGAGCTTCACGAGAACTGGCTAAGTGACTCTTGATTTCTACCATCTTGCGATCCTCAATGATCATGGCCTTTGGAGTAGTAGTGGCGTTGAAGGGTCTCCCTAAACACAAAATCGACTTCCTCATCTTCTGTTAAGATCATCTTTTCATCTTCTGCGATTCTATCATCATCAGGAGCAGTAGGAACAGTATCAACAGCGGCAGCAGCAGCAGCAGCAGCATCAATCTCAGCCTGGGCGGCGAGATCGGCATGAACAGCAGCGAAAGAGGCAGCATCTGCCTTAGCAGTTCTCCTCGCTTCCCATCTCATCATTCTCATCATCCTCTCCTCCGCCTCCTCCCTCACTTCCCCATCATTCCTATCCTCATCCCACAACAAACAACTCCCACCCGTCTCACCTCTCGTCCTCTTCGCCCGCTTCTCAACCCTCAAGAAAACGTTTAAAAAAACGCTCACAGTCTTCCTTCCCAAAATAGCAAACACGACCGTCTTAAACACGTTCTTGAACCTCCCACCAGGTTTGACGAGGAGCTCGGCGAAAATGGTAGCGACTAGGTCAGTGTGGTTTTGGAAGACACCGGTGCCGAAGGAGCCGAGGATGAGATAAGGAATTTGCTGCAGTTGGAAGAGGTGAAGGATGCGGGAGATGCGGATGTACATGGTGTATTGGATTCGAAATTCTGCATTTTGGAGGCGGCGGATATAGGTTATTTCTGGATCGTGCTCAAGAAGCTGGGTTTGAGAGAGAGGGTGAAGCATGGTAGTGGAAGACGTAGGTTCCTTTGATTGGGGTTGAACATCTTGAATCGAGGCTCCTTTGGATTTTGTATTTTCTTCTGCTGGCTTTACCTCACCATCAGGGCTGCTTCCGCTTCCAGGATTGTCGGTCGCTTTTTCATCTGGATTGTCGGTCGCTGTCTCTTCCTGATTCTCTTTCTCTTTCTCTTTCTCCTTCTCCTTCTCCGTCTCTTTCGTCCCATTTCCGTCCCTACTTTTTGTCATTCCCTTCCACAACTTTATTGGCCAGGCCTTCTTTTTCTCCTTCTTCAACTTTTCCTGCTCCTTCAACATCTCCTTCTCCTTTCTCAAAATTTCTTTCTCCGTCATTACTTCCTCCTTCTCTGCCATAGCCTTCTCCTTCTCCTTTCTCCTCTCCTTCCCCCTTCTCCAAATCTCCATCTCTTCTCTCTCCCTCCTCAACCTCTCCTCCTTTTCTAACCCTCGTCTAATCTCACCTGCGTTGACGGGAGTGCTGGTTAATACATCCGCTTCGACTGGACTACGCCATTCGCCGTTATCGTCTCGAAGAAGAACCACACCAGGGGAATAGACCATGGCGTGCGTATAGTAAGCGTTGCTTGGGTCGTCCCTATGGTGTGTGTAGAATGGGAAGGCGGCGGGCGTAATAAGAGAAGGATAGAGAGTAGACGCGCGAACTATGGATTCTTGCTGATTATAAAAATTCGTTAAGTAATATATTTTATGTGTATGAGAAAGTAAAGAAGGAAAAACGAACTTGAGCTCGGAGTCCGCTGATAAATTCACCGCCTGGTTTCTTGGATGAAGCGAAATTGAGTATTCCGATTTTCTTGTTAAGAGATGGATCCGCACTTGAGGCGAGCGCTAAGTGAAGTTTACGTGCACCAACCAGAGTGGAGTACTCTCCGATGCAGATTATAGCATCAGGTTGGGCTTTGGGATTGGAGTTATCGTCCATTTGCTTATTCTCGGCTTCTGATGCTGCTGTTGCTACGTTGTCCGATCCATCCTCTGCTTGTTGCGTTCCATCCATGGAACATGCATTCTTGTCTTGTTCCCCAGCACTCGTCTTATCTCCTTCTTCCTCCTTCTCATCTTTTCCTTCATTACCGCCCTCTTCGTTGATCCTGATAAATTCACTCTCCAAAATCTCCCCGCCCTCTCCAGCATCAGGTCCATAATATCTAGTATTGTCATCCGTCCACTGAATTTTCATCGTCAAGTCATAAGGATCAACGGCTCCTGGAGGGAAATACTCTCCTTCATCGAGAGTCTGAAGGGTACTGATTGCAATATCGCGGAGATCATCTTCGGAGAGATGGCTGGGTAGTATTGTGTCCATGGAACGTTCATCTCTCCCTCTAGGAAATCTGGAGTTGTCATTTCTACGAGTGCCGCCGCTACTCTGGCCTCCTCCGAAACCAAATTGTCCATTAAAAAGTCCCCGATAATGATTGCCTCTATCAGAACTACTGTTTCGAGGTCCAGCAGGGTTAGAAGTTCGGTCGTCGAAGTCTCTGCCTCTGCCGCCGGCACTACCATGGCCTCCTCCAAAGGCAAATTGTCCATTAAAAAGTCCCCGATAATGATTGCCTCTATCAGAACTACCGTCTCGAGGTCTGGCATGGTTAGAGGTTCGATCGCCGAAGCCTCTGCCGCTGCCGCTGGCACTACCACGGCCTCCTTCACCAAAGCCGCTAATGAAGTCCCGATAGAGCTGGCCTCCGATACCAGAACCACCGTCTCTTGTGGGAGGAGGTCTAGGTGGGTTGGAAGAAGAAGTGGGGTTGTCGTAGTTGAAGTGAGCCTGATTTGATCTGGTTAGATAGAAAAATAGATTTTATTGGACAATAAACGGTTTAAGAAATATGTGACTCGCAATGACATTCCCGGGAACTTGTCCAGATTCCCACTTGAAGACTGCTAGTAACGTTGGTGAGAAGTTGTTGGATGGATGATAGTATCGATGAGAGTTAAAGTTAACAAGTCTGACATCATGATGCCACGAATCATCAATGCATCACGATTCACCATCAGTCCATCATCAAATCATCAAAACGCAATCCATAATGCTCGGAAACTCCATGATGTATATTGATTGAATTCTACCTGTATCATCGATCCTTTTATTACCTTGTTCTCTGCTACATTCGAATTGAAAACGTGGGATGCTAGTGGGAGGCACTAACATGTCTAAATAATCCTTTACTTACTTTTCTGAATCTCGACCCAGGATGTCATGGCAGACCGTCAGTATACGATTTACGAGACGTGCATTGCTTGCATGATCTAATCTAATCTTATCTGCGAAGCTATTATTAACTTAGGGCCGCATTGGCCGCACGTTATCCAACTTCCTCTCTTGCAACGTTTACCATACATTATAACTCGACTAAAGAAAGGCTCTTGCATCGGCACTTGTCACTTCTGGATGACTTCCAGGGTAAAACCGCCAACTCAGCTTTTAGCAACCGGGATGGATCCAATCCAGATACAACGTAAAAGAGACAAGCTCTACTTTTTCAATCCTCTATTTATCCAGGTGATTTTCTACACGATTCAAACGACGATCTAATGTCTCTATTATTTACGATGACAGGTGGAAAACGTTCTCTTCAAAGTCCCGAGCTATTACTTTGGGAATAAGTCAGATAAACTTGCCTCGATATCTACACATTCAAGTTGCAAATGTATTGAAGAGTCAAGTGAAGATAAACCGTTTGTGCTGGATGGGATATTGGTAAATGAATTCAGACTCTTTTTAGCTACTTCCTTTCCAATGTGAGTCCATCAACAACATGCTATATATATAATTAATCAGACTACTAATTATTCCGGGGTTAGTCCCGGCCAACCCAAACCAGTCGATCTCACAGGGGAGGAATGGGTATCCATTCTGAAGTTGTCCACGTTATTGGACTTCAATGATGCTCGACAGACTGCAATTACAAAACTAGATTCCTCCCTCACGAACTCGGGCTCGGAAATACTTAAGAAAATCCTACTCGGCATAACCTATCACTCAACACAATTATTCATATCTGGCTGCCTGAAACTCAGTAACCGACCTGATCCTCTCACTGAGAATGAGGCAATGGAGCTTGGATATGATATTGCCTTTCGGTTGTGCAATTTACGAGAGAGGCGGCTGAAAAATATGCCTGTCACACATGAATGCCTCTCTCAGGTGTTTGTAAAAGAGCTTTCAATGATGACCCCAGCCCTCGATACATTGATTCAGCAAGGACTCTGCGTGTTGGATGTAGATCAATCTCCACCCAGGTTAGTACGGCGTGAAGCCCAGAATCCGGCTGCCAGTGATATGCTGACTTGGAGTGAACTCAGGTCAGGTCACGGAGTTGTCGGCCACAGAGTCGGATCCCATATTGACGACTCTGACAGCTCTGACTCTGACGGCTAAGTGTGCTCGAGCGTACAGAGACCCATGTACATGATTATTGTTCCTTCCTCACCAATTGTTGGACTGACCTCTATCATGTTTCATATCACGTGATTATGCCTTTGTTTTATTTTCCCCCCCCCTCAGTTGTCATTTCCTCTATTTTCCGACACTGAGATGTAAGTTATCGTTAATTCCATATGTATATATACCTAACTCTATTATTAGCACGCTGTGTCGTGTCTAGGTAAAAATAGTTGTCATTTCCTCTATTTTCCCGACACTGAGATCACGCTCTGTCGTGTTTAGGATGACACCAATATCGGACTGTTATAATTCCTTCCATGTACCTATGTACATCTGGTTCCAATGATCTAAGCTACAACAGCTTGAACCCAACTTCGTTATACTATGGCTAGCCGGCCACCCCGCCGGCGGGCCACAAACAATCATTCATAGATTCGGATTTTCCGCCGACCATGAACACGACCGCATAATATCTCAAGCTTTTAGCATGCAAAAGAGACAAGCTCTACTTTTTCAGTCCTCTAGTTATCCAGGTGATTTTCTACAGATGTTGTTACATTACCTCATCCCGACAATTCGAACGACGATCTAATTGATTATTATTGGATTCCTAGTGAAACGGCAAATGATGCTGGCGATGAAAATACATTTTGTCTGAAAGACCGAGGTGGTCTTCACATTCTAATTGATTGAATTTGATTCTTCATTTCCACTGCAGCCACCCTCCAATCCTCAGCGCAGACGACAGCTGGCCTTTGCCGACTCTTATAATTTTAGTAAAGGAATCAACATTGCGAGGATTGTACGCGACATACGAGATAGCCTATGCATCGCGATATAGATATGATGAGCACTGTCCCAGAAAAGAACGACCGAAAAGTAAAATCATTTGTAACACTTTAAATTCTGAGCTTCACGATAACTGGCTGAGGGACGTCCTTGCCATCCTCAATGATCATGGCCTTTGGAGTAGTGGTGGCGTTGAAACTTGACGGTCTCCCTAGCCGCAAAATCAACTTCCTCGTCTTCTGTTGAAATCATCTTTTCATCTTCTGTGATCCCATCATCATCAGGAGCAGTAGGATCAGTATCAACAGCATCAATTCCAGCCCGGGCGGCGAGATCGGCCTGGAGAGCAGCGAAAGAGGAAGCATCCGCCTAAGCCTGGGCAGTCTCCGCAAGAGCAGTTCTCCTCGCTTCCCATCTCATCATCCTCCTCATCCTCTCCTCCGCCCCCTCCCTCACATCCCCATCACTCCCATCCTCATCCAACAACACACAACTCCCACCCGTCTCACCTCTCATCCTCTTGGCTCGCTTCTCAACCCTCGAGAAAACGTTTTCAAAAACCCTCACAGTCTCCTTTCCCAAAATAGCAAACACGATCGTCTTAAACACGTTCTTGAACCTCCCACCGGGTTTGACGAGGAGCTCGGCGAAAATGGTAGCGACTAGGTCAGTGTGGTTTTGGAAGACACCGGTGCCGAAGGAGCCGAGGATGAGATAAGGAATTTGGTGCAGTTGGAAGAGGTGAAGGATGCGGGAGATGCGGGTGTACATGGTGTGTTGGATTTGATATTCTGCATTTTGGAGGCGGCGGATATAGGCTATTTCCTTCTCTTTCTCCCTTCTCCTCTCCTCCGCCCTTCTTCTCCAAATCTCCATCTCTCCCCTTTCCCTCCTCAGCCACTCCTTCTCCCTTCTCCAAATCTCCATCTCTTCCCTCTCCCTCCTCAACCTTTCCTCATTTTCTAACCCTCGTCTAATCTCACCGGCGTTGACGGGAGCGCTGGTTAATACATCCACTTCAACTGGACTACGCCATTCGCCGTTATCGTCTCGAAGAAGAACGACACCAGGGGAATAGACCATGGCGTGCGTATAGTAAGCGTTGCTTGGGTCATTCCTATAGTGTGTGTAGAATGGGAGGGCGGCGGGCGTAATAAGAGAAGGATAGAGAGTAGACACGCGAGCTATGGATCTTTCCTGATTAAAAAAAAATCGTTAAGTAATATATTTTATGTATGAGAAAGTAAAGAAGGAAAAACGAACTTGACCTTGAGATCCGTTGATAAATCCACCGCCTGGTTTCTTGGCTGAAGCGAAATTGAGTACTCCGATTTTCTTGTTAGAAAATGGATTCGGGTTTGAGGCGAGTGCTACGTAAACTTTACGTGCAGCAACCAGAGTGGAGTACTCTCCGATGCAGACCATAGCTTCAGGAAAGAGATTTGGAGGAATGGAGACTTCAGCTTGAGCTTGGGCTTTGGGATTGGAGCTATCGTCCATTTGCTTATTCTCGGCTTCTGATGCTGCTTCCTCCTTCTCATCTTGTCCTTCATTACCGCCCTCTTGGTTGATCCTGATAAATTCACTCTCCAAAATCTCCCCGCCCTCTCCAGCATCAGGTCCATAATATCTAGTATTGTCTTCCGTCCACTGAATTTTCATCGTCAAGTCATAAGGATCAACGGCCCCTGAAGGAAAATACTCTCCCTCATCAAGAGCTTGAAGGGTACTGATTGCGATATCGCGGAGATCATCTCTGGAGAGGTGATGATTGGGTAGCATTGTGTCCATGGAAAGTTCATCTCTCCCTCTAGGAAATCTGGAGTTGTCATTTCTACTAGATCCACGAGTGCCGCCGCTACGCCGGCCTCCTCCGAAGCCAAATTGTCCATTAAAAAGTTCCCAATAACGATCGCCTCCATTAGAACTACCGTCTCGAGGTCCGGCATGGTTGGAAGTTCGATCGTCGAAGTCTCCATCGCTGCCGCTGGCACTACCACGGCCTCCTTCACCAAAGCCGCTAATGAAGTCCCGATAGAGCTGGCCTCCGATACCAGAACCACCGTCTCTTGTGGGAGGAGATCTAGGTGGGTTGGAGGAAGAAGTAGGGTTGTCGTAGTTGAAGTCAGCTTGAGATGATCTGGTTAGATAGAAAAATAGATGTTATTGGACAATAAACGGTTTGAGAAATGTGTGACTCGCAATGGCATTCCCGGGAACTTGTCCAGATTCCCACCTGAAGACTGCTAGTAATGTTGGTGAGCAATTGTTGGACGGATGATAGTATCGATGAGAGTTAAAGTTAGGAATCGGAAGTAGAGGCACCATGACTCTAATACTGACAAAAGAAAAGACCCATGTCACGTCAATGCCATATGCAGTGCATGTTTTAAATTGACCCACAGCTATAAGTACGGAAACTCGACGCAAGCTTAGTTGGGTAAAAACACACGAAGTGTGTTCTAGACCCGAAAAGACTCCGACTTCCGACAACGAAAGGGGATTCTTGATGCGAGATGCGTTACCCAAGCTACTAGGAGTGAACGACGCATCGTTGAGTATCGATTCCCATTGTTGTAGGAGTGAAAGACTGGCTTGCACATAGGAAAAACTGTAAAACAGTTACCACTATTCTGCTACCAGACACGAGCGACGATATCGGAGGCAGTAGGCATCAATCCTGATTTTGGGCACATGGCTGTAAAAAGGAGGTTATCTGGCTGCCTGAAACTCAGTGACCAACCTGATCCTCTCACTGAGACTGAGGCAATGGAGCTTGGATATGATATTGCCTTTCGGTTAAGCAATTTACTACGAGAGAGGCGGCTGAAAAATTTGCCTGTCACACCCGAATACTTCTCTCAGGTGTTTGTAAAAGAGCTTTCAATGATGACTCCAGACCTCGACACCTTGATTCTGAAGGGACGATATAAATTGGCACCCAGGCCGCGCGGCCCTAAACTGTCCGACCGATTTCGTATTCAACCAAACGGGCCCTAAGTTAGTAATAGGGGAAGAACTTGGCGTGCTGGGTCACCCGGGCCCTCTATTATTAGTACATACCTGGTAGCTATAGAGTAGTGTTCTGTGAACCAGTGTGAACCTCACCTTTCAGGTTCGCACGTCCGGACCATACCTACACTCCGAGTCATCTCAGCTGATCATCACCGATTCACCAGTAAGTATCAACTTATATAGAGTAGGTGGTCTGCTAAAGAGAATTCGTCAGTTGAAAACAAGCAGGTATTTCCTAAGGCTCTCGGGACTAGAGTCTTTCTTAAGAACTTTATACAGGTACTGATGTAATTCCCTATCCATGCTAACAGAACTTACGATCCTACTTTATCAATCTCTGGAAAAAAAAGTAAGAATTGCCTTTTCAAAGTTCCAAAGTATCAACTTGAGGACGACTCCGAAATATTTGCGGTCGACATTTCTGTTTCCTACTGGTGACAGCGAACCCACTTCAGATCACACGTGCCCAAAAGATCGAGAAATGGATAGAAGAGACGGATGGGGAATTGTTTGCCGCTGGCAACTTAAGGCTGATCATAAAGTTATTTCGATCTACAGATCAACATGGTGCCCTAAAAACTGCGAACGTATCGTATATTGATTCGATAACTTGAGGAAGAATAGAAGTACTATGAAAACTCGTCAAAATTTCGAGGATGGAGAGAAATACTACAACAAAAAGAAAATTCCTTGCACACACTATCTTGTACATTGATTTTCGCAGGATCTGAACAGCTAGCAATTCTAGAAAGTAGAATTCTCGGGGGGCTGGGGCAATTTGCGATTATTGAATGATGCCATCTCCCTAGATAGAAAATGCAACATTGAGTCTGAAATGAAGTAAAACAATCATATAGTGGATAACTGACCTTCGGATCTCCACAAGTACGGTTTCGATGCTGGACTGTCTCGACCACGCTGAAAGGACTGGTAGTTTATTGTAATCAACTATCCCGTTGGTCTGATTAACGAAAGGCAAATTGACACGCGAGATGAATTGCACGTCCGGTCTAGTATCAGGATATGATGGCCCGCATGTGATCTTGAGACTGTAGATGCGATTCTCGTGCACGGTCTGAAGTCACGAAGAAAGTGCAAAGTTTGAAGATCGGTTCAGCAAGAGGTCAACAGATCGCTTACATGACCTGGACCGATGATGGTACCGTTCCAGTTACTCATCAAGATATCATCGCCGTCCTCTAATCCGTATGAACATGAGCCATCGCCAATGCCCTTCTCGCCCTTCTCGAGCTCCTCGAGCAGACGGAAATTTCTAGGGACTGTTTGTTGCATTCAGTGCGAAATAAAGGCATTCCTCATTGATGAAAAGCTGACCTTTGGCTGACATAAAAAATAACAAAAACGGTCCTTTAGTCGAGTCACAGACGGTAGTTGAGCGTCAAGAGAGCTTCGGCGGAGTTGTAATGATTACAACGTCAGACACAGCCACGAACTCAGGCCAGGCTCAAGCGCCGCAGTCTTAGCCATTGTTTGCGACGACGACCGCAATCCATTATTCTCTTTACTTACTACGACCACTACATTGCTTGAATATTTCTTACAATGTTCAGCGGAGCACCACCTTCAGAATATGATGATATCGTTAGTGAGTATCTTCACCCCTAGATAATGATCAACAGCTTCTGATTCTTTGAATTCTAAACTAGATAAGACTACAGATGAGAACTTGACCAGCGAAAATTGGGAAATGATATTAAATTTGTGTGACAAAGTGCAAGATGAGGGACAAACTGGGTAATTGTACTGCTGCTATGACATGGTTTACTACGTCTAATAGAGTAATCTAGAGCCCACGCTGCAATCGCTGCCATCTTGAAGCGTCTCGCACATAGGAACCCAAATGTTCAACTGTACGCTCTCTCGTTAGCAGAGGCCTTATCGAAGAACCTCGATATCGTTGTCCATCGGGAAATAGCGTCAAGAGCATTCACTCAAGGACTTGAGAAGTTGATAACAGACAGAGTTCGTTGCCACAAAAATTTCCAAATTTCAGACCAATTAATCATCTTATTGGAATACACAGAATACACATGAAAAGGTCCGTCGACGAGCATTGGCCCTCATAGCAACATGGACTGCCGATTTCGAGAAAGACACAACACTAGGTATCATGGAAGATTGTTACAACAATCTCAAAGCCAAGAGTCAGTGCCACCGCTGAAAATCTACCAAGAATATCTTGTCAATGACCCTATTTAGACTACAAATTTGAACAGCCATCAGAACTGGCACCACCCACAGTCGACGACGAAATCAGACGAAAGGAAGAAGAAGAGCTTCAAAGAGTACTTGAAATGTCCATGCAGGATCGGGGGGGCCGTCCTCAGTGGTCCCAATACAGTCTTGCTCCTGCTACGTCCCCCAGCACCGCTGGCGGGCCAGCTTCGGGCCTTTCTGCTTTGAATAAATCACCAACAGCGACAGCTAACTCAGCTCCATCTCATCCATTTGCCCAACCCAAATATCCGGGCGGCGGTTATGTCCCTGCTCGTACCCCGTCCCCTGTGGCAGTAGCTCCTCAGCCGCAACAGCCGCAGCAGTACCAACAGCCACAAATCCAACCGCAGCCACAATTACAACACCACACGACATCCATCCCATCTGCTTCAGATGCTAGTTCTTCCGCTGCTCCAGCAGTAACTGCAGCCGTAGTCAGCACTGCAACAACCACAACAGCTACACCTGCTGCTGCTGCTGCTGCTACTACTACTACCTCAGGTCCTGCGATGGCTGAAAGTGGAAACATCGT
Source organism: Phlegmacium glaucopus (assembly GCA_015039465.1). Taxonomy (NCBI): domain Eukaryota; kingdom Fungi; phylum Basidiomycota; class Agaricomycetes; order Agaricales; family Cortinariaceae; genus Phlegmacium; species Phlegmacium glaucopus. Next base: position 271,367 of record MU130547.1, read on the forward strand.
GACTCGTGTACGTGCTTTACACACCTTCGAGCCAACCGAAGCAGGAGAACTGGCGTTCGAAAAAGGCGATATCATCAAAGTTGTTGATCGTGGATACAAAGATTGGTGGCGTGGCCAACTTAAAGGTCGTACAGGAATCTTTCCTGTCAATTATGTGGTCCGTTTTATGTTTCGGATTGAAGCATTTAAACCTGTCTTACTCACTTTCGACGTTTTTTCCCTGCAAATCTTAGGAAGCCATGCCCGAACCTACAGCGGCTGAGTTAGCAAAAGAAGCAGAGCAAGAAGCAGCTGTTTTCTCTCAGGCTGTGAATGTTGAGAAATTGTTGAACATGCTGAGAGCTCTTGACCCTGCGAAGGATAACCTTGCTGATAACGAAGAAATACAGGTTTGGATCATCTTGTGGTACCGTCTTTATGTTACCAACATTTAATCTTTTAGGAGCTCTATCGATCCAGTATGGCTCTGCGACCCAAGATTGTGAAGTTGATTGACAAATATAGCCAGAAAAGAGGTGTGGTGTTTCTTCTAACGTTACTCCGCTTTTTTCCGACTCGTTTATTTTCCAGCTGACTTGGTATCGATGAACGAAACATTTGTGCGTGCACGAACCATCTTTGACCGCATGATGGAAGAGAGTCTAGCTAGGCACACAGGAGGTACTTCTTCCGTGATTTTTTTACATTGGCCTAGATGTTTTAACTCTTGACGTTTAGTATATGAACAACAGGCTTATCATCCAACTCAATATCCACAAGGAAGGCCTGATTCACAGGCTGGTAGGCGCCAGGACTATCATTCTCCCAGTAGGGTTCCACAAGCTTACGGATGGAACCCAAACGTCTTTGAACCAAATTACAACGCCTACCCTGGCCCTGCTAACGCTTATCCTGGACAAATGCCAATGACGGGTCCTAGTCAGGATCCGGCTGGGGTTCCCATTCCTTATGGTACGACTAGTCCTGGTCCTTCTAGGTTAGGTCCACAACAACCGCAACAACAACAACCACAAGGATATCCCGATCCGAACCTACCTTCGCCTTATGGTCCTGCTCCTGGTCCTAATACTGTTGGTATGCCGCAGCAGCAGCAGCAGCAGCAGCAGATTCAAGCAGGATATGGCGCTGTTGGGCAGGCTGGTCATCAGCAGAACGTCCCATATACCCAACAAGGACCAACGCCTTATCCAGCTCAGCAACAGCCGGTTCAGCAGCAGTTCCAACAGCAACCGATTTCTCAACAGCATATTCAAACTCATGCGATTCAGCAACAACCTATCCAAGCTCAACCGATTCAGCAACAACCTATCCAGGCTCAACCGATTCAGCAACAACCTATCCAGGCTCAACCAATTCAGCAACAACCCATCCAAGCTCAACCGATTCAGCAACAACCTGTTCAAGCCCAACCAATTCAGGAACGAACTGTCCAAGCTCAACCGATTCAGCAACAACCTGTACAAGCTCAACCTGTTCAACAACCCATTCAACCTCAACCGCTTCAACGCCGACCTACTCAATCTCAGCCGGTTCAGCAGCAACCTAGTAATGTTGAGCTTGAACAGTTGCCCATCCAAGAAACGGTCCAAGCCCAGCCACAGCCACAGCCACAGCCACAGCCACAGCCACAGGCCCAGGTTCAGGCGTCCTCTGCTGCTAATACCGTCTCTCCCCAGCCTCAAGCCCAACAGCCGCAGCAACAACCTGTTGGTCCTCCGTATATCTACAATCCTAATACCACCTATGCTGATCCGAACGTTCAAGCTTGGGCACAGTATTACGCTCAAGGCGGGAAGGATTTAGCTGGTTCTGTGTATTTTATCTCGATTCCTGGATTGACGGATAGCCATGTTTCTGGAAGCCCTCAACAGAGAGAGGCTCAACTAGCTCAACAGGCCCAACAGGCCCAACAGGTTCATAATCAAGTTCAACAGCAGCAGCATTCCGGGGACGGAATTTTGGGTCATCAATCGCTGGAAGGTTACAATACCTCTGTCCAACAGCAACAACAGCCGCACCAAACGCACCCCCAAGTATCGGGGATGGAACTTTCTTACGCTGCCGCCAGCCACCATCAACCGCAACCCCAGGAGCAGGAGCAGCCATCACAACTACATGAATTACAGCCTACGCAGTTATCTCAATACCAACAACCACAACACGATCAAGACCAAATTCATCCACAACCGCATCCGCATCCGCAACCTCAGTCTCAATCTCTGCATGAATATGACTACGCTGCTCAGAATCCTTATCAGCAGCAACAGTCCTCAGTTACGGTAGCGAATGTAGCGGGATCCCTACGGTCTAGCCCTACCAAATCCACATTCTCTGGCTTGTTGAATCGAGGAGGCAGCCTTTCAGCAGGTAGTATCGGTGGCGTTCAAACTGGCATTGCTACTGGTGGTAGTGGTAGCGGCCATGATGGATATCCCAATCCCATGCAACCCACCGCCTCAACGACTCCATCTTGGGTGTTACCAAAGAAAACTCCCCCAGCAACTGTGGTGGGAGGCTCACCTATTATCCATGCACAGAGGGATGTTGGCGCTAGTGGGTTGTCGGGTCAGTTTGGAGGAATAAGTCTTAGTGATCCCCCGGCTGGTGGTGGTGGGGGCCGTAGTCCACCCAATCAAGGAGTTGGGACCCTGGCTTGAAAACGGAGGAAGCGAGACATGATGGGATTGCATAAGTTTTTTTGCTGAGGTGTGGCGATGTCGATGAAACACCCCAATAAATAGTCTACTTCTATAATCTTTCTGAATCACTTAACTGCTTGTCATCTGTAATTTTGTCGCAAAATTCGGGTTCTATTTTGCGTATTTGCTTTTGGGTTGATCTCTTGGAAAATAGATGATTCGTAAATTAGTAGTACCATCTATGTAACGAGCAAAAATAAGTATGTAAATAACGAGCAGCCACACGGCACAGCGATCACTGCCATGGACGTTGACCACCTCCAGGTTTGATTTTCCTGCCGTTGTCCGTAGATACCCTCTCCTCTGTCGGAGGTGGTTCAAATAATGCTAGTGACAATTCTGGTAGAGGACATTCCAAAGACGTAAAGCTCGATAAAAGGCCCTTCCATACGAAATCTCTAGGGTTCCCTCCAGATTCGGTATATTTCGCAAGTAACTGCTCGTCGTAATTGGCTAAGGGGCAGGTTGGTCAATTATTCGTATCTCAATAGCGAGGAGAAAGAAAAAACGAAGTAGACGCCTTGATTGAGAAGCCAAAAATAAAATGTTTACTTACAGCCAACCAAAACATTCTCACTCTTCCAGATCGACATGAGTGACGTAGCTTCTTCTAGTGTGAGTTTCTCGGGTACAGGCAGTGCTCTCAAACCATGAGCGTATTCAAGTAGCACAGGAGAACGTTTATCATATGGACTCATTGGATGGTCGTAATCCAGCTTGAGGGTGTCTCGGAGCTCCAGGGTTAGGGTAAACATAGTATCGGAAGAGGTTATGGCTCCCATGAAAGCACCTTTGGCCTGAGAAACATGTTAATCATGGAGAAACCCTTAGCGAATGGGAAGACGCACAAATGATCTTTTGCCGGATGCGTATTCCATGATCAAACGTGGCATGGATAGATGATACGAGTTGATAGGTAGAAAATGGGGATCCCGATACTTAGTTTTGTGGTACAAGGCTTGAAAATCGTCGACGGCGAGTAAAACAGGATACCTGCCCAAATGAAGAACAAAAAGCCGTTAGACTTGACCAGGAAAGACAAGCGCAGCATTACATCGTCTGTTTTTCTAACGTTCTCATTACAGTCTCCAAAATCAATGGAGACTGGGCCACTGTTCTCGACCTCTCCGATATCGCGATACCAATGAGGTCAGCAAGAGTCGTTCCAGCAGGCACCTCCTGTTTTTCCAATACCAAATCCTCTTGTAGTTGAATAGAGCCCAGAGCTTCAGCGTTGACCGTTAACATTCGTTGAAGGGTTTGGAAAGCGAATGCGGGTTGTAGGTAGGTCTGTGTGCGGATATCGTATGCGTAGGGAGTAGTTGAATTGACGATACCGACGGCTCGAGGAATATAGATAACTATCCACTTCTGAGCGACACAGTGTTGGACGGCTTGTAGAAGCAAAAAACTCTTTCCACACCCAGATCGACCGGCTGGAAATATTGATCAGTAAATTAAAAAAGGAATGATACCAAAAATAGTATGCTCACTGAGAACGACCCTTGTATCCAAGCTAGATCCCTGTCCCGCTGCCTCCAACATATCAATGGTCTCCATCGTCACCCCCCGAATGACTGTGCGTGGCTTTGATAATAGTCGAAACTATCGAAATATTCATAAGAAAAGAGTAGAATGACAGAGTGTGGTTCCAATGGCTTCGAGATGGGCTTTACAGGCTATGATTCGCCTTTTACTATTTCATGTTTCAAGTACACGAAAGCAAGAATCATCTCGAGAGACAATTGGGACTAAAAAAGGAAAGAAAAGAATGAATACTTACTTCCATAAGCATTTTCTTGGGCAAACCGAAGACGTGAAAGGGATCGTTCTGGGATAAGTGGAATTCTACAGGTTTGCCAACAATATCTGGACCTTTAAGTACTTTCTAGGAGAACTTTGAGAAGAAGGTCTACTGTAAGGACAATAACACGTACTGGTTCAAATAGAGCCGTAGAAAGGTCGTTCAGCCCAGTCGCTTGGAATAATGGATGCTTTAACTGCGCTGCAGAAATCGAACTAAAAATGGGCTATAGATACGATTCTGGTTAAGAAGAATTGACAAAAAATAAAAGTAGAAACACGTACTGCTGGGCGTACTCGCACTGTAGGATGATATTCCTTCCCATTTTTTCTCATGTACCCTGGTTCTACAAATTGACATCATCAAAAAAAAAGATGGGTATGTTATGCAACATATACACGAACTAGACTGAACAGGTTTCCGTTCATCTCCATTTTTGGTCGCGTATCCCCGCGTTAGACGGGGCTCTACTGTTGTCAATACCCGCGACAAGGATGATTCTGCGCGAGTAGCAATGGTCAATAGTGACATGTCTAGTCTAAATTATATTTTGACCTCCCGACTGAGTTAGCAACTTGATGATTAGATAAGTAGAGGTAAGTAGATATTATATAATCAAGTTCAAGTATGTGACTGCGACCTCGGACAACTTTCAAAATCCTCTTGCTCACTGCTTCAAAATACAATACCCCTTTAGGGGAAGGTATTGAACTTGTACTATGAACCACTGTACCTTGATATCTGCGCAATTGCAACACCAGCCAAGGACGAAACCAGCTTTATGTCCTGTCTTATTGGCATTGTCTGAACTTTGAAGATCACTTGAAGAGTCAACGCCGGATCATTAAGAACTTATCACGATAGCGAATGATCCTGCCCCAAATAAAAGATTCTAGCCTCTACGTCAATTCGGCCCCGAGTCATAGCTCCTCGCCAGTTATTAACACTAGCGTTGACGACGGCTTCGATTGGTGACAGGATGCTCCAAACGCTCCCTCATGCGCGTCATGCTTGATCACCCAAAGGAAGGCTTAGAAATGTCGATTCCTAGTCACTCCACACAGCCCAATCTCTCCAGAGACGCAGAGTTCTGCAGAGCTCCAGAATCTAGGCTCTAGCCAACCGATCCGGCAACATATTGGCAGACCGTCATCAAGACCGTCATTAACAAGTTGGCTGTCCTCGAGGCGGTGGAGCTTGTGGAATACCCGAATCTGGATGCTCCAACGCTACCTATAAAATCTGTATCGTTCATGAGTATTTCCCCCCAGCCTGGTGCCTTCTTTCACATCAAGTCTTACCCATATGTAAAATGCTCTCCTACCGTTTCACCATGCGAACTGACGCCAGCCTTTTCTTACAGTCCTCGGCTGGTCCTTAGAATAAATTCTTCACATCCATAACTAATCTCAACTCCTACAAGGTAAGCTTTGTTCTTTTTGTTTTATCCAACTTGACGTCTGAATCGCTCATGGTTTTTCCTATAGTCAACTCCAACGTAAACATGCAATTCACAGCCAATTTCTTTTTGCTCGCTGTCGCCCTCGCTTATGGAGGTACCACTACATCAGCTCTTCCAGTTGGGGAGTCTTCGCTCGCGGCTCGTAGCGCTGAGTATGAAGACTTTAATGCTCGTGGAGTTCACACCCCCGCTCCCGACCCCGAATCCAAGCAAGAGGCAACTCTCACGAAGGAAGCGGGAGGTCTCAGCGAGGAAGCGGGAGGCCTCAAGATGCAAGCGGGAGGCCTCAAGATGGAAGCGGAAGGTCTCAAGCAGAAGGAGCAAGGCTCAAAGCATAAGTCCGCTCCGGGTGTCAAAAAACAGGGTGGTCGTCATCAGGCAAATAAGGGTGGAGCTACCAAGTCGACTCGAGCCAAGACCTAAATTGGGAGAAGCTGCACCGTTGCCAAAAAGGATCACCACCCACACGAGGCCGCCCATTATATCGTTAAAGAATAAGATGCCTTTCGCAGATCTGTAGTAGTGATAATCTTTCAAATATTAGTTAGTACAAGAATCGTCAAAGTTAGAAATATTATTTGTTGATGTGTGTTATTTGTGATTGGCAAGTGCTAATCCAGTGATCCGCTCATTATTGCGTTTGCCATCCACTCACGGATGATTTTCAGGTCGTTACTCTCGGTCTTTTGGCATAGTCAGTGGAATATACAAGCCTTCCATTATATCAGCGACTGCCAGTGCTCTCTGAATACGTATCATCTGGAGCTTGTTTAGCTTCCTCACTACCAGTATGTATAGATTGAAATTCAAGTCTGCATGATCAGGAATCAGGATAGTCGGAAGATGAAGATGTAAATTGAAACTTTGTCCATCGCGTCGGATCTTGTCGCAAAATGGTATTAATCATAACAGGACAAGGACTGAAGCATATCACTAGGTTAAGACACGGAAAACACTGGCAGCAAAATAGAGTACTTGAAGAATTCCAAGATCGCCACACAGAACTGCCTGAATCTTGGCTTGCAATCCACATTTTTATATTTTATTGTACTATACAGATATTTATGTGTATTACCTTGAGACTTGCATGACTTGATAATATTTTAATATGTTGCACAACGGAACTTTCCTAAGACGCTTCACTTTTTCTGATACGCTGTCACATCTTGGGCATATGACTCCCTAAGGTTAGCCATATATAATCGATAATCAAGTATGCCATGCCTTGGCCATGCCTGCACAACGACTCGGACAACTTCATTAAAAATCCAACGTTCAACCCTCAACCCCCAATTGAACGATATGCTATATCTAGCCGGCACAAGTTCGGCACTATTAGTATTATTGAACCCCGACCTGGGGGGTTTCTGATAACATATACAAACAACCTCATGGGGGTTTCTTCCCAACATGTTTGAAACCCCGGGTTTCTGGATAGCTTTATCCCTGTGCACCTTGGTATCTGCGCAATGCCGAAACCAACCAAGGACGAAACCTATTTCATGCAAGTTGTAGTTTTCCAGGTAATTATCTATCCACGCTCAACGGAACTTGCAACCCACTTTGAATAATCATTCTCCCTAAAAACTAAGGTAGAGGATATCCTCTTTCAAGTTCCGAGGTATCAATTTGAGAAGAACTCCGAAATATTTGCGTCGACATTCCTGCTTCCTAGTGGTGACAGGGTACCCGAAGGTTCTTCAGAGGCTGCACCTTTCAGACTAGAAGGTGTTTCTGCCACTGATTTTAGGAACTTTTTGGCTGCGCTGTATCCTCTGTGAGTGTAAAACCTTTCAAACAATCAAAGGAGTTTGGTCCCAACAACAACTTCAGATCATATTCGCCAGAACTCTCCATGGATCACTGGGCTTCCATATTGAAGTTGTCCACGATGTGGAGGTTCCTGGATCTTCGACAAGACGCTATCACAAAGCTGCTTTCCCTCCCCATGACACCACAGACGATTGTGCTTGGTCATTCGTACAGCTCGGTTGAGTTGTTTACTGCGGGTTGCACTGCCCTTGCCTCTCGGTCAACCTCCCTCTCAGATGAAGAAGCGAAGGAGCTTGGCCATGAGATGGCCTTTTGGTTGTGTATTCTGCGAGAGAAAGTCTATCGAGCTCAAACCGACCAGTCATCGCAGATACAGGCCGAACTTACTCGGATACTCGAAAAGCAACTTGCCGTTATTACTGAGGTAGAAGCACTGTACGGTCCACGAAAACCTCGCCAACCCCGAGCAGAACAATTGCCAAAAAAACGCAGGACGTGAACGCTGTAACACCAAATCCATCATGCATTTCCATTTTTCATCCAGAATCCCGGATTCATTTTGTATCCCTCCGTGATTCGGATTACTGTCCCGATCGCTTTTCAGTATGAGCAAAGCCGCCTACTCCGCGAGTAGAACCGTGACGATAGTTTGGAGAATACGGTGCTCACAACGCAGGTCAATAAAGTTCAGGTGTATGTACTTATGTAAAGCATAAAATTGCATCGCCAGCATATGCAATAATTGTGATCCTAACTAAAGAGATATAAAGGCTCAACATGATGATATCAACCGTATCCACCAAAATAAAAAGAATCCGTCTGTAAGGAAATTACTTACCTTACGGTTGGACAATGGGTCCAGAGAATATTACCGAAGTGGGATAGGTCCACCAGACGGCCCAACGAAACATTTTATATTTATTGTATGCCACACATTTTTCACTCATTGTCCTATTTGCTTAAATACTGGACCTTATGTACTGTAAAAAAAGGAGTTGAATATACTCCCGTAAATCTCATTCTCAAAGGACTCATAGTACGAGCCCTACTTTTATCACTATCAAAAGAAAAACACAGGTATTTTCTCGGAGCAACGAAGGTCCGTTGCCGAGAATTCTGTGCTATCGAAATACAAATCACCCCTGCTTGGACTTAGAGACGGACTGTGTCCTCTCGATCTCTCGCATTATCAAATAAAATTCTACCGTAGTACAAACTACGTTCTCACACGTCTGTTCGTCAAAAATGGAAAATTGCCAGTATCTTTGTTACCTGCCTCCACGACGAGTCCACGTATCATGGATACGCCCCTGAAATCGTCCTTGCTTTTATCATCTTCAAGATCCATGGGATCAGAATCGTTGGGGCGCAAAGAGGCCGGTGTCGATAACACCGTCGCATCTCCACAACTTCGCTCGCGGCTCGTAGCGCTGAGTATGAAGACTTTAATGCTCGTGGAGTCCACACCCCCACCCCCGACCCGGAATCCAAGCAAGAGGCAACTCTCAGCGAGGAAGCGGGAGGCCTCAAGATGGAAGCGGAAGGTCTCAAGCAGAAGGAGCAAGGCTCAAGCCTAGCATAAGTCCACTCGGGGTGTCAAAAAACAGGGTGGTCATCAGGCAAATAAGGGTGGAGCTACCAAGTCGACTCGAGCCAAGACCTAAATTGGGAGAAGCTGCACCGTTGCCAACAAGGATCACCACCCACACGAGGCCGCCCATTATATCGTTAAAGAATAAGATGCCTTTCGCAGATCTGTAGTAGTGATAATTTTTCAAATATTAGTTAGCTATAGTATAAGAATCGTCAAAGTTAGAAATATTATTTGTTGATGTGTGTTATTTGTGATCTTGAAGTGCTAATCCAGTGATCCGCTCCATCCACTCACGGATGATTTTCAGGTCGTTACTCTCGGTCTTTTGGCATAGTCAGTGGAATATACAAGCCTTCCATTATATCAGCGACTGCCAGTGCTCTCTGAATACGTATCATCTGGAGCTTGTTTAGTTTCCTCACTACCAGTATGTATAGATTGAAATTCAAGTCTGCCTGATCAGGAATCAGGATAGTCGGAAGATGGAGATGTAAATTCTTTGTCCATTGCGTAGGATCTTGTCGCAAAATGGTATTAATCATAACAGTAATGTAGCCATTCTAATATCAGACAGGGACTGAGTACTGAAGTATATCCCTAGGTTAAGACACGGAACTTGAAAGTTGAAAACACTGGCAGCAACAGAGACCTGCTTGAATCTTGGCTTGCAATCCACATATTTTATTTTATTGTACTATACAGATATTTATGTGTATTACCTTGCACGACAATATTTTAATGTGTTGCTCCGACTTGGCTCCGACCTAACTTGAAGACGCAATGAAGACGCTCGATCACTCAGATCGGCCCGTAGTACCGAATTATATAATCAATAATCTGTCGGACAACTTTATCAAAATCCCTTTAGAAATAAACAGACGGGACGATATTGAACTTGTACTTTAAAACACTGTAATTTGATATCGCGCAATGGAGAAACCAACCAAGGACGAAACCTACTTCATGCAAATTATAGTTTTCCAGGTAATTATCCATCCACGCTGACCGAACTTGCAACTCACTTTGAATCATCATCTCCCTAAAAAATCAGGCAGAGAATATCCTCTTCCAAGTTCCGAGGTATCAATTTGAGAAGAACTCCGAAATATTTGCATCGACATTCCTGCTTCCTACTGGAGACAATGTACCCGAAGGTTCTTCAGAGGCTGCACCTTTCAGACTAGAAGGTGTGTCTGCCAGCGATTTTAGGAACTTTTTGGCTGGACTATATCCTCTGTGAGTGTAAAACCTTTCAAATAAACAAATCAAAGGGAGTTTGGTCCCAACAACAACTTCAGATCAGGTTCGCCAGAACTCTCCAAGGATCATTGGATTTCCATCTTGAAGTTGTCCACGATGTGGAGGTTCCTCGATCTTCGACAAGACGCTATCACAAAGTTGCTTTCCTTCCCCATGACAGCACAGGCGGTTGTGCTTGGTCATTCGTACAGCTCGGTTGAGTTGTTTACCGCAGGTTGCACTGCCCTTGCCTCTCGGCCAACCTCCCTCTCTGACGACGAAGCGAAAGAGCTTGGTTATGAGATGGCCTTTTGGTTGTGTATTTTGCGAGAGAAACTCCATCATATTCAAATTAACTATTCATCGCCGGTACAGCCCGAACTTACTCGGATATTTGAAAAGCAACTTTCCGTTATGACTGAGGAAGAAGCACTGTACGGTGCACGAAAGCCTCGCCAACCCCCTTCCCGACCACAACAATCTATGCAACAGTCAAAAAAAAGGCGAAAACACTAGTTAACACTGTCCCATCTGTGGCGTCATGCATTTCTGTTTCATCCAGTTAATGAATCCCAGATTCATTCAATATGTATCCCTCCGTGCACGATTACTGTCCTGATCGCTTTTCAGTCAATAAAGTTCACATGTATATACTTGAGGCAAAAAATTTGCATTGGCATAGTCGTGATAGCATGTGCAATAATTGTGATCCTAACTAAAGAGATATAAGGGTTCAACATAACGATAGCAACCGTATCACCAAAATAAAGAAAAGTCGTCAGAAAACGGAAAACTGCCAGTATCTTTGTTACCTGCCCCCACGTATCATGGATACCCCCGTGAAATCGTCCTTGCTTTTATCATCTTCAAGATCCATGGGATCAGAATCGTTGGGGCGCAAAGAGGCCGGTGTCGATGACACCGTCGCATCTCCACAACCACAATCATATTCATCACTAAGATGTGCACAGTCAAAGTCCGGTTTCTTTAATCGTTTGTTGACTTCGTTGTGTACTGCGCATAGCCTATGAAACGAGTTAAGATGAATAAATGATGATGACAATGAGGCCAGACAGAAACCCGTAAAGGAGCAGATATACCAGAGTGAAGCAGAGCGTCTTGATGAAGTCTGCCGCAAATTTCCAAGATAAGCGTGGAGAATCTGGTTGAGGGTAGTGAGGAACTGACTTGAGGTGGATATTTTCTTAATAGTTCTTGAAATTCAGTTGCACATTCACCACATGGGTATAATCGGGCGCTCAAGTGGAAGTATGAGTTCAATGCTTCTCGTTCATCTGGCGTTGGATGCTTCAAAAAATTTGAGGGGCAGACTTCAAGATAGAAGCTGGGGTACAAACCAGAGGGTATCGAATGGTCATGGTATGCCTTTTGCAATGCTTCAGCCGGAGCGCAACTATTTTGCTCTTTGACGGTGGATATAAAACTTACAGTAACTTCCAGGTAGCACGGCCTAGTGCAGCCCTTTCAAAATAAGAGAAATAAGGCAAGGGTCAAGAGAGAAGTAATTTCGGCGTACTTCGCAGTCTCATTACCTAGCTTGCTCATGATGACGCCGCCTTCCACACCTCCAGCTGGCGTGCCCGGAATCAACTTTGGATGCGGATAGTCTTTGATACTGCCGTCTCCGAATATTTGTCCTGTCCATGGGTCAATATAGGATCGTGAGGGTGGATGCATGAGGGCGATCATAGTCAGAACAAACTGATCGAAGAGAGTTCATAATTTGAGCACTAGCAGTCACTGATCTTGTATATTCCACTGACCATGCCAAAAATGACCGAGATTAGCGACTTGGCGAACATGGAAATCATCGTGGGTGGCGAAACGCAAGCCTCGAGCGGATCATTTGGATTAGCACTTGATCACAAATAACACACATCAACAAAATAATATTTCTTCAACGACCTAACAACTTTGACGATTCTTGTACCAACATTTGAAAAATTATCACTACTACAGACGATCTGCGAAATGCAAACAAAGCACAGCACACCGCATTGTTAGACGATAGGGTGGGCGGCATCGTGGGGGGGGGGATTCTTGCTGGCGGGTGCAGCCTCAGAGTTCTTGGATTTGATAGCCCCATCATTAAGACCATCCTGTTTGACAAGTCGAGCAGGCTTAGACTTGAGGTCCTTTGGGGCTTGCTCCGTCTTGAGAGCTGCCTCTTCCTTCCTGAGACCTCCCTCTTCCTTCCTGAGACCTCCCTCTTCCTTCCTGAGACCTCCCTCTTGCTTCCTGAGGGCTGCCTCTTGCTTCCTGAGGGCTGCTTCTTGGTCCCTGAGAGCTTTCTCTTCCTTCCTGATACCTTTCTCTTCGTTCCTGATACCTTTCTCTTCGTTCCTGATATCTTTCTCTTCGTTCCTGATACCTTTCTCTTTCTTCTTGATCCCTTTCTCTGTCCTGAGAACTGCGCCTTGCTTCTTGTGTGCATCGGTAGAGTGGGAAGCATGGCTCTTGTCTGTTGCAGGTTCGTGCGATAAGATACCGTTCTGAACAGTGGGTTTGGGGAGTTGCTTGGGTGAACCTACGGCCACTGCTTGCTTGGGTGTCACAGGTGTCACTGGAGTAATTGGAGCACCGGACACTGCCTTCTATTGCACGAAAATAGTGATGTCAGACGATTTAAAAGCCTTGTGATGGCGAATGGACTTACGGACAGGCCCGCACCACTGGAAGTGCTGAGAGAATCGTGGGCAGGAGTTTTGACTTCACGAACCGCGAGCGAAGACTGCCCAACTGGAAGAGCTGATACAGTGGCACCTCCATAAGCGAGGGCGACAGCGAGCAAAGCAAATTTGGTTGTGAGTTGCATGTTTATCAAGTGATAAAGTTGGAGTTGACTATAGGAAAAACCATGAGCGATTCAGTCGTCAAGTTGGATAAAGGGGAAAAAGAAGAAATCTTACTTTCGTATGAGTTGAGATTAGTTGCGGATGTGAAGAAATTTTATTCTAAGGACCAGCCGAAGACTGTAAGAAAAGGCTGGCGTTAGTTTGCACAGTGAAAAGGTAGGAGGCCATCCTACATTGGGTAAGACTTGATGTGATAGTGGGCACCAGGCTGGAGGGAAACACTCATGAACGGGACAGGTTTTATAGATCACGCTGGAGCATCCGGATCCGTTTATGCCACAAGCTCCACTGCCTCGCGGACGAGATCGGACGAGATTGTACAGCCAACTTGTTGATGGTCTGCCAATATGTTGCTAGATCGGGACATTGGTGGCTGGAGGCCAGATTCTAGAGGTCTGCAGACCTCTTCTTTGCACCCGAAGAATCAAAGATGGCGATGCCCTTCTGTCTTGGAGTTGTCTTGGCCACCCTAAAAGTGCAGCAGGTGCCTTACATCTTTGTTCTCATTTGAAGTTCTCATAAGCATGATATAGATAGCTTATATCAGGACCTTGGTCCTTAACTGGACTGTAAGCGGTATGCTGCGGTATGGGTCAAGGACTGTCAAGGAAAGGGTACAGAGCGCCTGGATAGATCTACCTAAGGTTAACAGCGGTTACAACGGGCTGTGTGGAGTTTCAGAACTAACATATCTAAGGCTTTCTTTGGGTGGTCAACCATAACCGAGCGCTTGGACCATCCTGTTACCAATCGAAGCCGTTGTCGCCGCTAGTGTTAATAACCAACGAGCGCTGAGGAGCTATGACTCGGGGGCGACTTGAAGTAGATTTAATGGCTAGAATCTTTTATTTTTTATTTTTTTGGGGCAGGATCATAGAGGATCATTCGCTATCATGATGAATTCTAATAATAACCCGGCGATGATCGATGACTGGTGATCTTCAGACAATCCCGATAGACATGACACCGGCGGTATTGGGGAATTACGCCTTAAGTATTCTGAGAGAAGACAACGACAACACGGTATATCAGGCAAGAGCGCAAGCTAAGTGTTCAGAATCTTTGGAAACGGGAATTTGACGAGGTAGACATATATTGCACGTATTCGTTACACGATCACATCACCATCATTAGCCTGCCGCGGCCGGTGTCTGTAAACTTTTAAAAATCAAGCCAGATATTTGCGATTTCTGCACTAAATTTCCTAAAACCTTTACCAATAAAATTCTGGCTTATTAGTTACAAGGCTACATTTTTTTATTTTCAACCGTTGATGTTGAGGCAGAGGAATCGGGCAAAAGAAAGAGGACTAGTTATAACTCCGATTGAAGCACGCGTATCGGAGTTTAAAGTTTTTGTTGGCCGTTTCTCCGTCTTGTCACACCTGTACTTTTAACATCCTTACTCGACACTTTTGGTCTCATCAAATTATAAGCTGGATACTGAGTGATTAGTTATGCACAAAGGAAAAACATTGGAGATAAAGGAGCAATTTTACAATGTCAGTCTTGAACTTTTCTCTTTTTCAACTACTCAAATGATATTGTGTTCCTCACACCTAGCATAAAAATCTCAAACATTCAAAATAGAGTATGTAATGCCCATCTCTATTAGTGTGCAAAAAATAAGATTTAATGGAACTGTAGCTGTAAAGTTATAAATCAAAAACTGTTGATTTACAAACTCTAGGCCCCTTCCAAACACAGCAAGTTGTGATTAGTATCTACACATCACTTCCCTGTTGCTAAATTTCCGAGTTCTCAGTATTGAGGACTCGGTCTTATACAAACCTGACCCTGCAAATTTGAAAAAAACGGGTCAGCATCTATTCGTGCGGTGATTGCCGGTCGGATTTTAAAAACACGTGCTTCGAAAAAGATCATTGTTGTCGCAGATAAACAGATATGTAGTTGAATACAAAATGAGAAAGGGGGTGGTCTATCATTCGCAGGATCACTTCACTTCACGCTTCATTACGGAAACAGGTTCCATATGGTATCATGACGGGTTGTACACAGGCCAGGGGATGGAGTACGAAGGCGATGTCAACACAATCGAGTTCGGGACATGCCGATCATGTGTCGCAACATGTGCTGTTTATATAATCCCCTCTGCTATCAGTCAGAACTCGGATCTGCCGTGCTGAAAGCAACGGCCTGCTCAAACCAGTCTATATTTATTTCTCAGATGCATGTTGGATTCAAGTTGGATTACAAAAGATTACAAACCGTGTGTCATTACATTTATGTTTATCATTTCCATCGCCCCTATTCCTTATTGATTTTACACTCCTTCATCTTCTGACCACCTTGCCATATCTAATAATATCTATGATTCTTACTCTCTGAGAATGGAGAGGATTTATCATATAGATATTTTGATGTTTCGAGTATTATCAACTTGGTATTATTATTTCGAGACTGAGTTACTACTGTTATAGTGAAGTGGACCGTTTGTAAGTTTCTTCTGTCTTGTTGTTGATGTAGTATTGCCAATATTAGACTGACATCTTCTCAGCCACGTGGCTAATTGGTCTGGAGCTTGAGTTCTTTAGAAATATGCTTAATTCTCTGGGGCTCATGTCAAGGTTCAAGACACAGTATCTGTTTACTCCTCATGGGAAATGGTAATTTAGGATTGGCGGTCTATGATCATTATCATGATGGAAACGCGCCGCAGGAATAAATACTCGCAAATAAAGATTCCTGGCTGTCCTCTATGATATGACTTTGCTATGATCTCGACAGCTGGCCAAGAATGCAGTTTATAGACTCACAACAGACGGTCTCCAGGAGCACATATGGAATAGCATACTACCAGACGAGTCATGCATAGCCTAGTGGACCTATGGGAGGTATCATTCGAAACATTTATAGGCTTTCCAGGCGTGGTTTCGCTTGATGTTGGAATCTAGAAGGGCAGTTATTCGGTCTATGATCGACATTGGACTCACTATTCTGTTTGTGGTTTATATCAAACCCATTGATCCTCATCTCATTCCCTTCATTGGTGTTGGGATTTATGATCGAATATCTGGACTGTCAATTGCGACCTCTCCCTGAACATTGATCTACTCGACCCAAAAACCTCGGTCCACCTAACTCTTACTATGACCCATCCGGACGGCCTTTACTTATCCATTTTCTGTTAAACTAAAACCCAGAGACCTATATAAACGCTGCTTTATTCCAAGCTCCGGCCCCTCCCCACAACCCGGACTCGAAACCACTGCTAGCCGCCCTCAACCCAGACGTTGAAAGTATGTATGACCTTGCGTTGACAAGGAAAGAGCCATAGCTAATGTGTACCATATGCAGATCATTATCAACATGAAATCAATTATTTCCATTGCGATTGTCGCCATGCTCTCCATCGCAAACACTCAAGCGAGTCCAACAGCGAGCCCTCAGGGTATAGTTTGTTTGAGCGATACTTGCTCTCCGACTCCTCCCTTCTGTCCGTTGGGTTATGTGGTTGGTGGAGTTCCTGGGTGCTACACTTGCTGCCGTAAAGTCGATTGACGCGTTACCTATTGTTTTGCCGGCATAGCAAGGTATGTATTGTATTGTTCCAATAGTGTTGCCATCCTGAAACGTCCATCATTGAAAAGCCGTATTCTCAGGAGTAGTCTACCGTGCCCGTCTTCTCGAGAAAAGGGAGCAGCAATATGTAACTAGTATTAAGACATATGTGATGAATACAATGATTTATCCTCAGGTGAATTTGATGATTACGCCCCGTTTTTCAAATATCTAGGTCTTTCTAATGTGATACCTGATCAGCCCTGTGACCTCAAACACCTCGGTCTGTCTGCGCACATGTCATCTACCATTGTCAATATGCTGTAATATTCTAGGAACAAGAATGAAAATTCCGTATCCAACTTCTTCCCTAGATCTATATAAAACCTCTGCATGCGTGCTTGGTTCCTTCCTCCACACGTTCAAGTTCAAGTTGTTCAGTACCACATTTTCCTATTCTCCAATCGAAGTCAGCTATCAAAGTATACTTCCAAATTCGATCCACTTGCATAGGACTATAGCTAATTGGATACGTGCTAGACATTTATCAAACTATGAAGTCGATCATCCTCGTTGCGCTTTGCACTATGTTTGCCATCGCAAGCACAGAAGCGAGTCCAGCTGCAGCTACGGATTGCAACCACGAATGCTTTGCGATGCCTGTTCTCTGTATCGTAGGCACCGAACTCATTAAGGTCGGCAAATGCTACCGCTGCTGCCCCATAGTTGCTTGAAGTCAGCTTTCGGCGATAACTCAGGACAAGGTACACCAGTAATTAATTTGCTCTTCTTTATGTACTGTGCTGATACAGTTTTAGGTTCTTTTATTTTCAGCAATAGTAGGAGAGCCAGATCTTCCTACTGAGAAATACAAATTGTCATTAGAATACCAAATTTTAAGGCATGTCTGCAAATTCAGTGGTAAAGGCTTCCTTGAGAACTGTAGGCATATCGCAGCCTCCATGATTGTTGGATTTAAGTTCATTTGTTGCATAATACCGCCGGCTTCATGATCGGTAACTTATGCGTCCCCATAAACTGCAAGGGGATAACGGTCTCTTAGCGAGAGCATTCAAAGAATCAATAGTTTGTGCGAACCCTTCCAGTAAACAACTGGACACGTCCCTCAAGTAATACCTATAGAGTCTACAGGGCTGAAGCCAACTAAGAGTTTTCAATGGCCCAATAAATATAAACAATTTGCTAACCGATACGTAACATTATCAAAAACCTACGTCATCGTCAATATGAATTCATTCCGTCCTGGGGAGCACCGGGTCAGCTGAGACGGGTTGAGAGCCGTAATACTCGCAGTTGAGGGTAAATAACTGTCAAAAGGTGTTTGAATTCACTGTTGATTTGAGGAAGAATGAACGTTAACGAACGTTGATGTCTTCAAACAGTATCGAGGGATTTTATGAGAAATCTAGATCCGAACCCCCACCATGATATTGCCCCCCATGATGTTATTCCTATCCATCTCCTCAGAAGAATCGAACATCTTCTGCAACTTCTCAAGCCTGCCGTAAGTGGTCATAAGCATAACTGCCTCATGTCAGTCGCGTGATATAGCCACGAAGCAGCCATGAACTTGAAACAGCCAGATTGTATCACAGAGCCCAGTGGCCTATCTCTGCTTTTCACTCAGTAAGAAATTTTCACGACCAGAATCATGAATCCTTTACTAGACTCGTCGAAAGGCCCGAAAACCTTACCCAACCCTTTTACCGAACCGGAGGCGCCAGACCCAGAATGCGAACGCGATAACCTGTATTACTTCGATATCATTGTTTTCAAGGTGTGTAATTATTTCTGATCTCTGGCTTCCATCGTAAGTTACAAGTTCCATCTGGGCCATCACTCGAAAGGTCGACAACACTCTCTTTCGCGTTCCTAAGAACGGGTTTCAAGTAGCAGACAGCTTTTTTGAAACCATATTCTCCTTACCTCAACCAGAAGGTACAATGGTAGAAGGATCGGACGATACTTGTCCTCTTATTTTAAGCGGTATCAGTAAGGCGTACTTTCGGGGTTTCCTTCGTGTTCTATACCCTTTGTGAGTGTCAAAAATTTCATCAATCCACGGTACAGCTGAACTTATCCCGAGGTGCCCAGCAATGGGACGGCCGTAACATATGAAGAATGGGTTGGAGCCTTAGATCTGGCGACCATGTGGGATTTCAAGGAGGTCTGTCTGGCGTTTCCCGCTACTAGTACATGATGCACCATTGAAATTTTACCTCAGATCCGCAGAGCATCCGTGGGGGTGTTGTCGAAGCTCATAAACTCAAGGAACGCCGTCGAAAACATACTGCTTGCTAAAAAATACAGGGTCAAGCAATGGCTCCGGGATGGCTATTTGAAACTCTTACAACAAACCGAACCATTGAACATCGATGAACTCCGGGCTTCAAATGTAGACTTGCTAACGATAGCAAGACTGTGGTCTATTTATGGAACGATAATGGCTAATCGCTCGAAAGCACCCAGTAACTGCAGTAACTGTTCGGGTTGCGATTCTGGGGGGTCCGCCTCCCTGTCAGAGGTTACACACGCTGAGGCCGATCCACTGATCCTCAAAATTTTCGCAGACGAGTTCAAGGAGATGAAAGATGGGTTGGGTACCCCAAAGAAGACAAACGGGAAAAAAAAGAAAAGTTCGAAATAATTAATGAGAAGAGCCTCATATTGAAACGCTATGGAAGGTGTGCAGATCTTATCTCGATCTGTGTCAATTTACCTATCAAGGCTTCAATCCTATGGTAGCTGCGAAATGAACGTTTGAAAAGTGTGGAAGATCACGTTATAAGGTGCCTTCGAGATCTCGATTGTAATGAGCAACAAGTTAAGAGGAAAGTTTTTAATTAGCAGAATCATCTTATTTATGAACTACTATATGATCTTTAGTAGGTAGCTCTGAATCTGTATTCAAAGTATGAAGACAGTCAGAAGTTGAAACTGGTTGAAAGGTTGAAAGGTTTAGGGTTATCTTCCCCCGCTTTCGACTGGGGCAGGTAACCTCAGCAGGGTAACCCCAATTGATTGATAAACCTAGCAGTGCGGGTTGTCTGATTGTGCGCTATGCCATTTCAAGTTGGATGCTGTTTTATTTGAACGATCGATAAGTATTTCAAACTACCAAAAATAAAATCTGAATGTGGCAGGGCTGATGAGTGACTTATTGTACGCGTGAGATTGACCAGAGTATTGGAAATGGTGCCACCCATACATTCAGGCTAACTTGATAATGTTATTTTCGGTCAAGACAGTTCCATGACAAAGTCACAAGTCAGATCGTGCTCAAAGGAGCTTATCAGCTTGAGCCTTATCAACAATAGTTGGCTGTAAGGGGATCGTGCATTCCCACGATGCTCGAAATAGGCGCCCAGGGTACGGACATCTTCCAAATACATCTTTGCTTTACCTCGGTTTTGATATCGCGGCGTAATCATGGATACATCTCGGTCATCGCCCAGTTCAATCAGTTCAAGCGGTCCTTCCGCAGACACTGGAGAACCACACGCTCTCGACTTACCTCACGATCGGGCTCTCAGTCCCAGCTCATCGATAACACGAGACGATGTGTTTTACTTTGAAACCATCGCTTTTCAAGTACGTTGTAAATTGCTCTTCTACTGCCTTTGGTTTGATGGATCTTAATCTGCAACTCTACAGGTCGAGGACACGCTCTTTCGTGTTTTCAAAAGTGGATTTGAAGTCAAAGGAAGTGCATTTGAAGCAATATTTTCCCTTCCACAGGCTCAAGGGTACGATATTGAGGGGACCAATGATTCAAATCCCATTCATCTGCGTGGAATCGGCAAAGCCAACTTTACAAGCTTCCTTCGTGTTTTGTATCGGATGTATCCCTTGTGAGCGTTTATTTTTTGGAGGAACTGAGACCCCTCGTGACGACGATCCAGCCAGGGTACTCCTATAACCTACGATGAATGGATTGGGGCCCTCGATCTAGCGACGATGTGGGATTTTAAAGAGGTAAGCTCACGGAAAAATCATAGGTCCATATTTCCTATGTCTTAAACATTTTTTCCACCAGATTCGAAAGACATGTATCGAAGCCCTCTCCGAACTCATAAAATCAAGGCCCGCCTTTGATAACATACTTCTTGCTAGAAAATATAAGGTTGAGAAGTGGTTGCGGGACGGATATGTTCAACTTTTACAACAAGGAGTACTGGATTTAGGCGGCGATATCTGCAACTCAAAGCTAGACCTGGTAACAATAGCCAAGTTATTGTATATCCGGGAGAGGAAGCATGGTTCTTATCTCCAACAAGGCGAATATTGTATTTCTTGCTCTAGGCGCTTGAGAGCAGGCATCTTTAAAAGAGACGAAGCCAACAAAAGGATCGATGAGGTATTTTCTGACGAAATTGCTGGGATGCAAGACGGCTAGTGGGATGGTTATGGTATGGTAAGCATCAATAACACTCCTGAACTTCTGTGGTAAACTGGGCCACACAACATGGTCATATTAGCTATAAAAAACTTTTTACGGTTATTGTCAACTTGATGTACCCGCAATTTTTCATGCGGTTATCTCTTTAGGCTGTCTGTAGGATTTTATCTTTATCTTCACGACAACATCACCCTGAGAACCATAAGCAAAGTGATCCAAAAAAGATTGCCTATAATATTTGATCTTCATCCAGTCTAATGCAGTACAAAAGCCAATCCTTCTGCAAGTTCAACGCCCGCGTCGCGCATATTCCCTCTTTTGTGAATTTAATTTTTGCTGCTCCTCCTCACGTAATTTGGCTTTAGCACGTTCTTCGGTGAAGAACTTGAGGCTGAAAGCGCTGTCTACGAATTCCTTCATGAAGCGCATCTTGGGTAGCGCATTGCTACTACTGGCTGACGGTGGAGGTGGCACAAAGGAAATAATGAGTATGTACTCATTAGAATAAGGTGCGTCGGTGATTGATTCGCCCGTCGTCGACACCTATGTTTCAAGGCGCGAGAGTAGAAAAGCAGCCAATGATAGGGACGATGGGCGTGTGAATTCGACAAGTTATTAATAGAAGCACGTATTCAAGTCCAGAGTTGGCGTGAAGGTAGGATGAATCGTTTGGTGAGATAACAAGAAAGACAAAAGACGCCTGTATGATACGTACATGTACGGTCATCTTATCGCCGGCCTCGACAACTTCGTGGATTGTTATCTGATAAGGGGGATTTCGACATTTGGTGGAGTGTGAAAAAATCGGGTAGAAAATAGAATGCCAGAGTGCATTAGCGACAAACGATGATAACTCTACGTGAGCCTCAATACCTGAAATCGTTTCAACAATGGCATTACGGCCCTTAAGTATTCTCCATACTGTCGCTTGTTTAGAACGGGACGACCAAGTGACTGGGGTAGGATACGATGCTCCAGGGCCTCGTCGAAACATGCCATTATATCCTTGAAATTCCAGGCGTGGAGTGCCTCGATATATGCAAGGAAAGCACGCAAGTTCGGAGAGGGTACGTTTGGAACAGTGAATCCATAGTTTGGTGATTGACTAGGGTTGAATTGAGCAATCGTGGCGGGGGATGAAGCCATTCGGCCTTATCAGCTGGTGTGAGACCGTGGGACGTGGAGGTTGTAGCTCTGAGTTGAAAGGGGTATAAAGGAACGCGGGAAGTTATTTGACCACGCCTTTGCTCAGCGCGCTTCTTAAAGTCGTAGAAAAACAAGATAACAAGGTCAGTATGGTTTATAGGGTAAAAGGCAGTAGAGCGGAAAATCAAATTTCAAATAATTGCCATGTCAGGAAAGTGGGGAGGGATTCTGGGATTTTGTTTCCCATGGATAGATTGAATGACTAGGCCACTGGGAAACAGATCTTGGCCGATGCCAACTTCAAAAGGGAAGAGTATTTGCGAACTTATTCCATGTATCCCCATGGATCTTGCTCTGTGTTGACGTCACTTGTAGGAAACCGACATATAAGAGTTGAAGCCTGTTTTGGCATAAAGGATTCATAGGTGAGACGCAATTTTTGGGGTCAAAAACGCTTTTGGAACCGGGCAAAAAGATAGGTATCATCCGAGTACCAATAAGGTTCATGCTAAACGCATCTGATTGCTCCGCTTGGAGATCCAGATGCAAAGGCTCCAATCCGTAAGTTCCAGTGATAACAAGAAGACCTAAAATTTTCATGCGAAATCTCTATTATGGCTTCATCAGTACTGTTCAGATAGGAGCAAAGAGAAGAGCAGAATAAGGCACCCAATTGTTTGTGTTGGCAAAGTGGCGGACACCTCGACAGTGAGCACATGGAAGATCCATTCAATTGTCTTCTGTAGATCTTTACTGTTAGCGGCGTAAATGTCTCCAAAATAAAACCATGGAAGGCCTTTTTCGAAATAAAGCTAATCACAACCTATCACAACTTGAGTGGGCCGATATCAGGTACTCGCACTACACGGAGTAGAACGTGGTAAGAAGTATTCATATCCTATTTCAGGAATCACGGGGGTAGTACAATTAAAGATCATATGCTAGTAACACACCAAGGAAGAGAGATATCGAAGACCATTTCATTGATTGAGAAAAGATCTTCAAAAGAAAACCAATAATACAGAGAGTCGTTCAGATAACGTAGACATCTTCCTTCTCAACTTGATATTCTTCTAGCCGCTTAAAATATGCAGCGCGTTCTTGTCGTTCTTGCTCCCATTTCTAATACTGAATAAGCTTGATGGGATGGCCTGGACCAGGAGGGGACATACCTCGGCATAGTCATTGTCGTTGTCATTTCGTTCCACGGCTTTTTCTTTCTTCACTTTCTTGGTCCCAGTCGAGCGCGATTTCTTGGTATTTATTTTAGACTCAGTAGCCTTCGCGCGTTTTGGATCGACCTGTTCCCCCTCAGTCTCCGCGTCATCATCCAGAGCTGCCCCTAGTTCCAAGGGGGCCATTGTACTCTTCGATGTCGTGGATGGTTCACCTTTAACTATTCCACGTCCAGTGCGGTTTCTTGTTTTCCTAAAAGCGCTCCCTACCTCCCGATTACCATTGAGTTTATCTGTCAACTCGTCCAAGGTATCCTCTCGCCCAGCGTCCAGAGCACGTTTTTGAGCAGAAGGTTTCGAAGGGGATGGAGTACTCGGCATTGATGACGAAGATGAAAAAACGCCGTCCTCTTCGCACGACAACCGTTGTCGCTTCTTCTTGTCCTTATGCGGAGTGGGTGGCGTGGCATAGTGTGGGTGTGGGTGTTCAGAAATGGCACGAGGAAGGGGAGAATTGCCTTGGTACAAGGGGCGTTTTAACCGACGAACTAGACGTGGTGATGAAGTGTCGGCAACCAGAATCCGACCCAAATCCTCATCAAATTCATCCTGGTGATGATGCCGCTTAAGAGGAGAAGAAGCGGCAGCTGTGCGTTGGGCTTTGAGTTTCCGTTCCAATGCAACGAAACCGAATGGGTCCGAACTCGATGATATCACGCTAGGGCTGCCATGAGAGGCTGGGCGACCATCGTCAAATTCAATCCAGAGATTGTTTTCTTCCTTGTATGAAGAGAGGCCGACCCACAATGTATTCGACTCGGGCAGAATCTTTGGGTATTGCGGTGAAGAAGTCATTTCAGAGGGAGGAGACGATGGTGGAAGTGGAGAGTCAAGATATGTCGGGGCAGGCAACATCATAGGTACGAGAGCCCCACCGCCCAGACCTTGGGCAAGTGACAAGGGGCTGGCAAAATTTACGCTGTTTTCGATCTGCTCTAAAATGCCATGCTCGGCCGCCTCGTTTTCCTCGCCACGGTTGGCAGCCTCAGGCGCGGGCAGGAACTGCGAAGTGATATCTTGCAGAGGGAGTTTCTTACGTTTCGGTGGTGGGGCTTTAGCTTTGCCTTTTCCTTTCGCTTTGGTTGTGTTGGCTGTGTTTTCAAGCCCTTTAGGCAGTGTGCTGATCCGCAAGCTAGCTGGAGTTGTCGAGCCTAAGCCGACTCTATTGCCGTTACTACGAGTACGAGTTTGAGAGCGAGTGGCTCGCGTGGCCGTCCTTCCCTCGTTCTCCTTCTCACTTTCGAAACCATGATTCTGGTCCCGGGTTGTGGTTGAATTTGAAGCATTCGCCGCGTCCCATTGAGCGCGGGTTACATTCCTTGTGCGGGGCATTCTCTATAACCAGTACGGGGAGAGTAAAGATAGAGATATCCAAGATATTTGTATTTCGTCCTAAACAATGGCAAGGGTATCGATATAGAAAAAAAGTGTGCGATCCAAGATGTTGAAGCGTTGAGTCCAGAACTCGAACCACAAATGGCCACACTTGGTAACAGGCGTGCGAATTTGAGACAAACCAAAGAACGCGTACATACCGCTCGATCACGTGCGTGTCCACTGTTTGTACTTAATTGCATCACAAGCCGCCCAAAAAGTCGGTGCTGTAATCCACCAGATATTGACACTTTTCGTGCACAAACTAGACTTTGGTCCTTCAGGCTTGGTAAAAAATTCCAAATTAGGAAGAACATACATCACGGAAATCTAAAAATGTAATATTTAGATATCGCGCACGAAACACTTCGGGAAAAGCATCCCATTTACGCGTGTTGTCATATCGATAATGTGTTATCATTCTTATCACTCCCATTTCTCATATTTTTCCATTCTATTCATCCCCTGATCACTTGGCGTGACCCTATCTATGACCAATACGGAGAGGATTTTTATCATGTATACACTTCGTTATTTCGCGTAGTTTACCCCGGGCCCTCAGAGACCCTCAGTCTATCATTTCGGGACTGAATTGTATCTTGTTCTATAGACGGCAAACAGCCTCAACATGAGGTGTGTGGCCGCACTTTTGTGGTGGTTGTGCGCTTAGTCATTGGCCATCACCCATATTTTCAGGTCAAAACCCATGTCTTTCAGTATGCCCACAATTTGAACTTGGAATTCTGATGAACGACTGAGCTCGAACAGAGGCTATTCCCATAACATTCACAACGCCAACGTCCTTCGGCCTCATCGGTTCCTCGGGCTTCATGGGGGCTTGATAAAGAAATCAATAGCAGTTATGACCCGCTTATCTTCGGCCTTGTGGCTTTATTTTAACCTTATCGTCTTAAAGCTCCCAACTGTCTTGTATTGTTTACGAGATGGAGGTATCCTGATAACGTCATACAGATGAACTCAATCTCTAACAATCTAATCGGACTACTTAGTAATTATGCCGCATCAGTCCTTGCGCTCGACCACATGCCCGGGCCTTTCCTCGACGTTTTACTAGTGCCTAGAGCGTAAGAGTTTGCACATACCCACGGCTTCTTGGTGTCCTTCATTCTGTGGTGCATGCGTTGACGTCTAGTCTACTTCATGCCGACCTTGACTGGCAATTTCTTGTGAGCCTTCTGGGCTGAAAACCTCCCAATCTGCTCGATCCTAATGCAGATAACATTCCCCATTGTAACTCTTGTCCAACCAATACTCGACTTTGTCATCGTGAAAAATAGGTCTGATTCCGGGGGCTATTGTATCAACTTCTGAGGTTCTAAGCGAGGTTGCTCGTTTCAGTTCAGTTATATATTTCCACAGCGATGGGAATCACGCCGCGAAAGGTATGTCCTACATATGTAGATATTCTAAGAGTGTGAAGTTGAATCGGCCTGTCACAGCCCGTCGATATCCGCAAGAACCTGAAATCCGACCTAAAGCGATATTCCGCAGTAGTGTGCTCGACTCCATCTTTGACCGCCCTTTATGTCGTCTGACACACTTTCCCCAGTCCTCGATGTGTAAGGTGAAGGGCGTTAACATTATTTGGATCCTTTGCCGAAGGCTTTTGTTTAACTTTGAATTATATCGACGCTAACAAACCCTTTGTTTAAGCATTTGTATTTGAAAGAGGTCCAAAGCCTGGTTGGATCCAAAAGAACAATGGTTACCAAGTGGCCACACGACTTCTATCAGTTCTATACTCATTGATTGTGACCAGTGCTATGGGCCACACGCCTCTTTAGGATGTTAGTGGACTCAAACGTCCGAAATACAGATACGCCACCGTATAGTATAGTACTTATAAACGCTGCCGTTTCCACAGAGGTTTCTGTTCGTGGCTTTCCCTCGATCTCGCCGAACTCGACACTTTCGGAAGTCCTAGTCCAATAATGGCTCCTTTCTCTCAACGACTGGCCCGTTCATCACTCGTGCGTGCTCTCTCTTCATCTCTGATCCCGCTTATTTACTTTATCCTGGGTAGTATGATCCACTCATCACTCTTGAAGTCCTCCCCTTTTGCGCATCAGCCGACGACTACGACATAGACGCGCACATATTCTCGGGGTATGGGACTTCAAACGACGACGTCCTTCATCCACGACCCAAGCGTCTTGTTGTATCTCAAAACCCACAAAAGGCCGTGCTTCGTAAAGTGAGTACATCGTTCTTGCCCTGAATATCGTGCGTTATTTATAAATTGTAGGCTTGGCCAGATGCTCGTAAGGCAGAAGAGGTGGTATCGTTCCATCAGAAAGACTTGGCTTCCCAACGCGATAGCCCCTGCAAACTACCCCCAACGCGCCTTATATACGCCATCCTCGGTCAATCAATTGCCCCCTTGGCCCCGGTAGCCTTTAGTCCAAGAAAAATTGCCTAATCACGTCCGGGAAAACGTACTTCGAGACACATAATGCCGTCACCTCGTTTTGTGCGACATGCCAACGAAGCTTGAGCATTATCACAGCTTACGATATTTTCGCCGCAATGTTTCAACTTTAATGCACCAGGGTAGCAACCAGAAGTGTTCCTGCAATGTAGAATCTGTATCTTGTAGCGAGCTTCAACTTTTCAAGTTCAACAACAATCTATGGAATTCGAACAAATATCCATTTCTCCCATGCTTTGTCCTTCGGCGGCTGCTCGAGGAACGTATTTTATTAATGTCGCGCTCGAGGCTATATATGGGTAAAGATTTTCCCTCCAAATGCCGTCAGTGGGTAACTACCCACGGATATTTAGGGACTGTACAATGCGCAGCATTGGGCACTAGCAGTGTATACTTAGAAGAAGCTCTTATGTGGAAAAGAACATGAACTTGCCTCACTGGAGCCCACCTCGTCTCACGGTTTCCAGCAAGAGCGTGATCCACAACCAGTAGATCAACTTCGGAACATGCATATCTCTCACCAACCTGCGCCACTGTAGCCATCTACTTGATCAGATAAGAGCGGGTTCCCATTACCAAACTTCAGCGCTTCCGCCTCTCAATTCAATGGATGCTTATAGCTCCACACATCACATACTACGGCATCTCATCAAGACGGGAGAGAACTCATAAGTTCAAACTTAGAATAGTACCATGTGAGATGACAGTCCTGAGAAACGCCAGTCTCAGTGAAGGATGATCCTTTTCCTGAAATACTTTTCAAAGTAAAAGTGTTACCGGTAAGGGTATGTGGCTACTCGTTCCCGTTAATATCGCACTGCCTCCATTGTCGTTAGGGATCGAAGGTTCCGTTACGAGGCACGATGGCTCTTGGTTGTCAAATACAAATCATTTTTTTCGGCGTGAAGCTGGAATTGACGGAAGTCTGCACGTGAGGTGGGCGTCCTTTCTAACTCCGTGATCTAAGATCTTATCTAATGCCGATCACAGGGTCGAAATTCGGGTCTTCAATAAACGATGTCACAATACATAATATTAATAAGGTTGTTCGGCCTCATTGAACTTAACAAAAGGGATAAGAGGGTCTTGGAATAGAATGGTTTTCAACCCCTCGGTCCTTCCTGTCACTCGTCTTGGCCTCGTCCTTCATCTTCACCAAAATGATGCTCAACGTATCACGAGCGCCTGTTCCAGAATCATGGCTTTCTACTTTGGCGACGAAGCCTTCACTGGGCTACAACTCACTAGATAAGGAAGCGCTGGAAGTTACAGTATGTGTTATAATTTATCATTGCTGCACTGCTTTTATATATCCTATGATAGCTGGAAAAGAGCCGTTTTAGCGTCTCAACAATTGACAGTGAATTATTTCCAGAGCTCCTTTCATGGTCTGCCTTGATGAACGCCTTACCCACCTCACACCGTGTTCAGAGTATCCCTAGCGATATCCCCAGGCCAGATGATGGTGGTACCAACGGTGGTACTGATAATACCGACAGTGATGATACCGACATTGGTGATATTGATACCGCTGATATTGACACCATCCTTGAACCCAATTCATCACTATCCTTAATTCTCGATCCTACTACCCTAGAGGTTGGCTTCGATCAGTCATGTTTTGACAGTCTGGACGACCTTCTCCTCCATCATCCGTTTGAGGCATTCACAGAAGCCTGCTGGCTAGACGCTGTTGGCCCCTCATCACCCACCTCTACACCTACTCGATTTCCAAATAAACCTACTGGTCGAAGAAAACTTCCATCTCCTCCAGTTACGAACCCATCATCTGAAAAATGTGACCCGGATGTGGCCGAAAGTTTGACGTACTACAAAGAAGAGCGGATTTCCACGTCCACTATTGGAGTTGATATTACTTACAGCGCCTCTCCCTTGCGTACAGAGCAAAAGTCACCGTGGTCTGTGAGTAAAATTCACCTCATTGCGCACCTTATATTCCTATTTTACGGGGATTATGTCCTCCCACTCTGTTCTCCCGTAAACGTTAAACATTAATGCTAACTGTCTGCAGACAACAGATAAAAAAAGCTTTTCGAATTCCTTGGACGACGAGGCCACCTCGTTCATCCTCTTCGAAGCACCTTCACTCGCTCCCAATCGTTATAACTCTGTTGGTCACTTCCCCATGCCGTCGAGTCACCCACATAGGATGAACGTGTACCCCCGTATCCCCACTTTTTGTTCAAACTTACCGGCAAGTTGGACTTCCGTAAGGTAATAGATGTCATCTTGGATAGGTCCACTCGTAATGTCGTCCTCAGCGACAGTTCATTATGTGAAGACTTGCATTATCGTTATTTCCGCCACTTGGCTTTATTCATTCCTTCTATTCATTCCTTAACTATGTTCTTGTTTTAATCTGTATCCATGGATTCCTAGTGCATTGCTTCTAGTCAATTCATATTTGCTACATACACCCCCTGCGCTCTTTCTCCTCTTGTATATGTACTTGTACCTCATACATGTTCTCATACTATCAAAAAATGCATCGCGTTAGCAACTGTCCATTTCTGCTTTACATTCCTTCTTCGATAACGATTTCTCCGCATTGTGACCAATTGGTCAAGCCTCTTCCGACCTGTCCGCCATGAATGTACAGGTCTAATTCACCTAGACTTCTTTACGCATCTGGTGGGATACTTCTGGTATGCGGCCCTGCTGCGCCTCTGCAAATATTTGAAAGGCTTGGGAAGCGCACTAGTATTATAATTGATCTGATTTATTCAAAAGGGTCAATTGCACAGAACGAAGATCGTTAGATGATCTGATAATGACGGAACCTTCATGATCAACATAAAACCCTGAAACATATCTTTAATGTAGTTCCGCCGATCCGGCGATGGCTTTCCGGTCAGCTTCATTTGGCTCCGGGTCATCCCAACAAAAAAAACCTAAATCAGATGCCTTATTTTTTTTTGAGAGTGCCTGTATCAGTGTATGAAAATTTCAGTCGGTCCATATGAGTCCATATGTACGACTTTAGAACAGGTTAGAATCATCCTTTTCAGGGTTTTCGAAGTATCGGCGATAGGACCCCTTGGCTTCTAGGACCTAGAGGCTAGTACTACCAGTCGTCCGATGGCCTAGGGCCACGGGCCCCGGTTTTGACTGCGTCATTTCAAAGCCGTCGTTCGGCGATGGACTATTCCAGTTGTAGAGTATTGTCTACGGATACATCTAGGGGATCCAAAGGTCGATACGCATAACTAGCTTTCAGTATTATTATTCTACTATTTGTGTTTGTAAGGCTACGCACCAAACCATAACGGTTCAGGGCCGCATTATGCCCTACGGGTACCATGCGGTTACGGTGGAGCCGCAATCATAACCAGTCGTAACCTGTTCACGATACGGTGCGGCCTAGCCATAACTAGGTACGGTTATATGGTACAATTTTTTTTTTGTTCTTAGACTATAATAAATTAGACTAGAAGTTGGTTGTTTGGAAATGTGATCTGCGTAAGCCTCAGCATGAGAACCCTGTTTAGGTCTGGAATGAGACTGGCTCGTCGCAATGAAATGGTTTCAGGGCCACCAGAGAAAATCCTCTCAACAACGACTGCTGAAGCTATATTGAATAGGCATCAGGATAATTGGGATATGAAACGGGATATATTTACCAGGAATTGAAGAAATCACATAGTACAAGTAGATATAAACATGGGAACTGAGTGCTGGCCCTAATGCCGATGAAGAGGGCTTGCTCGGCAAGGTTTCCATATCCTTGTTAAAAAACTGGCAAGTTTCAACCTCACTACGATTGGAATGGAAACGCAAAGTGATGGAAACAAAAATCAGGGCACAGAAGTCAACATCCTGGTAAATCTTGCAGAATCTTGCCTGTGAAGATGTAAATTAGTCAGTCACCAAGCAATAAATATCTGGATACTCACCACATTAGCTACATTCAGCAACAGTCAGGCACATGCTTGAGTCCCTGAAGATGATAACGAACTTGGATTGATGCGCCGTTGATACTTGTTTTAAGATTCAAATATGAACTCAGCATCAACCGTATGCGGTTATGGTGCGCGTACACTTGCCATTTGTATGCAAGGAAAAAAGAAAAAAAATGCTGAGTGAGCCTTTGCAAGGGCTTGAAGGGCGTATCACTGATAACATCAAACCTCGTTAACTTTTGTTTATAGAGTACAATCCAAATCTCGAGGGCTTGCTGAATTTATGTTGCAATAGCTTGCATCAATGCATTAAGTCTATCAAAAATGTATTTCATTCAAAATGATAGGCCATCTAAAAAAGGCCTGAGGTTTTATGTACAGCGGACCCAAATGTTGCCCAAATGTTTTTTTTATCTACTTACGAATTTCCTGGATGCAAGGTTTTCCTCGAAAAGCGATGGGTAGTGGTTACTAAGCTGTTTCGTGCATTTTGCGAGACGAAGGTTGGCGTCGACCATGTTGACCTGTAACTCGCCAGAGCATTCGTTCCTTGGGGGGACGTCCATAGATGGGACGGTGACAAATCTCCCATTACTTATTCGGATTTTGAAATTTCGGCTCCGCACTCCAGACTGTTTTTTGAACTTTTTTCCGCCTATCGTTTTATCTCAGAGAGCCAGATAATTAAAAAGTTTGGATTTTTGAAAGTACTAAATAGCCTATTTGGGCAATTTACGGAGATTTCCGTGGTTCCAACATTGGCTTCTTTTGGCTACATCAGGTTTCCGGAACTGTTTATGTAAAGCCGTTTGATTGGTATCATGTACCAGTGGCCGTCTCCCGGAGAACTTGCCACATGCGTTTGTCACGGGGGTCTGTCATCGTCTGCCGTCATTTGCCGTGGTTCGGCAGCGAACTATTTCCCTATATAGAACTTTTTTCTGCATTAACTACCTATGATGCATCCAAGGCTCAAGAACAGATTTTCGTAGCCCCCGGTAAACGTCAAGTTCAAGAACCAACCGTACGCGACGGAACCGTTTTTGTTACACACTGCCGTCAAGTAGTATTCAGAGCGCTAGAGCCTAGCGTCGGATCGACTGGGTCATAAACACATTCGGACTTGTGACCTAAAACCTCGGGCTTCGTGCTCCTCATTGTAATTTATTACTATGTCCTACTGTTGAACTAGCAGCCCCCCCGCATCTCAGCCATTTGGCTACTTTACAGCGCGTGATTAGATAATATAGAAACAGTTTTCCGTTGTTTCCATAGTAACATTCGTATTGAACTGTGATTATCCGTCTGCCGTTGGTGCCGCAGCGGACTTTCGAAACTTTTGAAGGCCACGTGCTTAAATTCGGCACCCCACGATATGACATTTTGTGACTGCCGGTTCGGTTATACAAGGGGGAACCGGGCCGTTGTTCCGTGACCCGAGGTAGGGGGTCAAGCCTAAAGGGCTTAAATTTTTTACTAAAACCATATATTTACAGTGTCTTGCATAACCGTTTGCACACTTGTTTCGCGAATTCGCATTTGTATTTATTTGTCTGTTATGACGGTCACGCATTGGTAAGCTGAGATCTAGAGATTGTGCAGACTGATGTCAACTGTCGATGCACTTCAGGTTCAACCCTCCCGCACAATTTCAACCATGACGCGTCAAATAAAGATGAATATCAAGTGAAAATGATAATGACGACAAGTTTCACAGCCTCACGGTGTAATTTGGGTCAGCAGGGCATGATTGCCCAGTTTGTCTTGTCACAGACAAATAAATACAAATGCGAATTTGTGAAACAAGTGTGCAAACGGTTATGCAAGACACTGTAGGGCCATCTGGCCATTCCCCAGCCTTGTAAGGTATTTGAAGGGCTCCTGAGGTCATCCTGACCAGCTTTTGATGATAATAAAATTATTTCAGCCATTTTTGACAAAAGTTTAATATAAGAAATCTCCAAAAAAAGTAAGAGATCTCCAAAAACATTGGAGATATGTTCCCAAAGATTTCCCATCACAGAGAATTACCATTTTGGGCAGGAACATACCTTATTTGGGGGGAGAAGGGGGGGGGGGGTCAAGCCTCCAGCCTTAATCTGGGCAATTTTTGCCATGCCGGTTCCCCCTTGCGGTTATATCAAGTTTAAAGATATTTTAATATCTTTATGCAAGTTCAATGAGTGACTAACAAGGGATAATTCTAATTAGAAACCCCCTTTCTGCCAGAAGCCCTATGTTGGAGATGAATCCAAAGGTGCCAGGAGCATGCTGTGGACCAGTGCTGGTCTGCCTTTTCAGACAGCTCACATGACCTACTACTCCTTGCCATTACAATAATATAAGTACATGGCCAAGTTGGTATAAGTTATCTTATTTACTAGATAATTGTGTTATCTAATTCTAAAATATGATATTTGACAACTAAAAGCTAAGTACAAAAAGAGAAGAAGAAATACACCCCTGGCAGGGCAACTCCTGATCATGTGAAATCATTTAGGCAGGTTTTATGTGACAGCAGTATCTGGCCTTAGAGGTGTATTCTGTGTTTTGCTACACCTGCCAAATCCATATTGAGATGAGTGATCTATGGTTAACTTGATAAAGAGGGAATGTGAAAGGTTCAAAGAGTGCAACTGTGCAAGGAAGGTGCAAGTTCAAAAGGTGCAAAACTTTCAAGTTGAAACCTGACCTACTTAATTTCACTGAGTCTCCCTTTTTTTGTTCTTGAACTACTATGTTTCTTTTCTATGTTTCATTTTGGTTCCCATTTTCATTCTTAGAAAGACATTACTGTTACTGTTTCCAACATCAGGAAAACAGTTTTGGGCCATAGGTGGACAATATCTACTATATACCCTTCCCTCCTGACTAAATAATATATTCTGGCACTTCCTGAAGGGCTACTATATATTATATACCAAAATGTTCAGAAAGGTGAGAGGAATACATTGGTAATAAAATTGTGATGTAATACACACTTTTGTGCATGTTATACACGAAATAGTGCAGAATATACAGTAAAATAATGCGCTCAATGCTTATAAATAGGCCAAACATGAATCATGATGCACCTTATACCAATAGAACCACACTCCTACTAGCTTTCAATATATATATATATCATGTGCATGCGCTGTTTCTGGTGCGTTTTTTTACACATTTTATGTGTTTCAATTTTTAAAAAGGGCTTATATTCCCATGCTCATAGTATGGTTAGATTCCCTAGCAGTGTACACTCCTGGAAGCCACCAATTCTGCAGGATACAGAATTGATGCAAAATGTAATGCAGAATCATAAAAATCTGCATTTAGCAGAATAATTAATTCTTAAATAATTCTACTGAGATGCAAAAAACAATTAAAATCCAGCCAGATTTATAAATTCTGCCTCAATTTTACTTTTGCATGAATTCTGCAACAATTAGAATCCGATTAGAATGTAAGATTCTACCTTAATTTCACAAGATGCAGAATTTATCAAGAATGATAAATTCTCAATGGATTTCACAAACTGCAAAATGTTGTCAGAATTCATTATTCCACATTTTGCAGAATTGATGAGTGCAAGAGTAGCTTAGTATGACATTGTAAGGGGATACTCATTGTATCTGCACCTACCGTTAGCTTAGTACATGCATACCTTCACTCTCTCTATGATAGTATCACCACCGCTCTCCCTTCATCCTTCACCCTGTGTACATCCCCTTATCGTTGTAGTAGTTGTCCCTCCGCTGATGATGTCCCTGACTGTGGTCACACATCAACATCTATATTTGTTATCTTTACACACCATATGCCTTCTATTTGCACTAGCCATATTTAGATGTAGTTATTCACATGCTTGTAGTATATAGGTGTAAGGTGCTTACTTAGTATTCAACTTGATTTCCCAGGCCTTACTTCCTCTAACAGACATTCCAAAGGTGGGATCAAAACTGTGGTAATTTTGTCCGTTCTCCTCTGTTGCTTTACCTTACTTGCTACTGCTAATAATATAGTAACTAGCAAATAGCTAAGTGTGGAAAGGTGAAACAGAAATGTAAAATGCAGGTTAAAGTGGAGTCACATGGATCCGGTAATTTGGTAATGAAACATAGGAGATAAGAGCCAAATAAAAGGAGACAAGATAAAATAAAGGTGATGAGTAATAAAGTCACCTGAGTGGCCTTCATTGGAGTTGTGTTGAAAGATTGCAAGAACAGCTGGCAACTGCAGATGATAATGTGAATGTTGGTGATGACTGCAAGTATCTGCAATGATCTGCAAGTATTCTGCAATGATCTGCAAGTATTCTGCAATGATCTGCGAGGTCTTTACACTCCCCCACGTCTTCCTGGAGGAATCCACCAGGATTCCTACCTATTCCTCCTGGAATCCTGGAGGAATCCTACCATTCCTGGTAGGAATACCAGGATTCCAGGAGGAATTTCCCACCAGTCAATTTCCCCTGAAATTGACATTCCTGGCTCTTCCCAGTCCAGGAGGATTCCAGGTGGATTCCTGGTACACAATGAAATTGATACCAGGATTCCTGGAATTCCTTAGGAATCCCCAACACAGAATCCACCCGGAATCCACCCGGAATCCTGGGAATTCCTGGTACTACCATTATATATTATGTATTATTAATATTTAAAAGTAAAATACTAAAACATTAGTAATTCATACTATATATGAGTTAATTGTAATTCATATATTAAAGGTGGCAATGCCTTGCCGCCATTTATATTTTGAATTTTGTTCAGGCTGTGAGGTGTGGTCACGTGACCTCACACGTGACAATATTTCCCAAATCTACAAACGTTAGTAACACTTCGTCACCTCACAACTACCACCATCACAATCGTCACCACCCCAGAACTACGACAACAACAACGAAGACACAACGACAACGATGGATGACGACGGGGACGGATGACGACGAGGACGGATGACGATGGGGACGGATGACGACAAGGACGGATGACGACGAGGATGGATGACGACGAGGATGAGGACGACCGAGGACGACGATCACAACCGACGACGACAATGACGACAATGACGACAACGATGACGGCTACCCCCCTACCCAGGGGGGTTTTCGGTTTTTTTTTAAAAATTCTTTTATTTTAATTTCTTCATTAACGAATTCCCGCAGCGTACAACGACGACGACGACCTCCCTCCCATCCACCACCATCCTCCACCTCGACAAACCACCACCTTTTCACCCCCCCTTCATGGGGGGTTTTTTTTAAATTCTTATGCTTCGAACGACGACAGCTACCCCCCCCCCCCTGAACAGGGGGGGGGGTTTTTATTCTATTTCAACAGACAACAACAACAACGATTACCCCCCTGTACGGGGGGGTTCATTTTATTTCAACGGACAACGACAACGACGTCGAACGAACGACAGATGACGACAGCTACCCCCCCCCTGTACAGGGGGGGGTTATTTTATTTTAATTTATTTTAGTACACTACCAGCTACCACGACGACGACCACCACCACGCACGACGACGACCACCCCCCCTCACTGGGGGGGTTATTTTATTTTTTATCCTTTATTTTAATCACCACGACGACACCCAAACGACAACACGTACGGACGACACGTACAAAGACGACACACGTAAACGACGACACACGCGAGTGACGACACGTACAAACGACGACGCGTACAAACGACGACACACGCGCACGACAACGCGTACGAACAACGCGTACGAACGACAACGCGTACGACCCCCCCCCTCACGGGGGGGTTTATTTATTTAATATACTATCACAGCCCTCACACGACGACGACGACAACCCCCTCACCGGGGTTCATTTTAATTTTAATATACTACAATCATAACCCCCTCATGGGGGTACATTTTAGTTTATTTAATACATTATTAATAAGTGATTAATGTACTTGTATATAATTTTCAATATATATCTTGCAATAAAAAAAATCAAGGAAAAATTAAATTAAATAAAACAAGTCAATGACTTAGCTGATTTCACCAGAATTCCACCAGGAACTTGCCAGGAATCCACCAGGAATCCACCAGGAATACCAGGAATCCACCAGGAATACTAGGAATACCAGGAATACTAGGAATACCAGGAATACCAGGAATCCACCAGGAATCCGGCAGGAATTAACTAGGAATCCGGCAGGAATTAGATAGGAATCCCAGGAATCCACCCGGAATCCACCCAGAATCCGTGAGGAATATTCTCATTTATCAGGAATTCCTGGATTCCGGGCAGTCTGCGCGGATTCCTGGAGGAAGACGTGGGGGAGTGTAAAGTTCAGTGATCTGCGAGTAT
Source organism: Phlegmacium glaucopus (assembly GCA_015039465.1). Lineage (NCBI taxonomy): Eukaryota > Fungi > Basidiomycota > Agaricomycetes > Agaricales > Cortinariaceae > Phlegmacium > Phlegmacium glaucopus. Next base: position 309,188 of record MU130547.1, read on the forward strand.
GTGCAATGATCTGCGAGTATGTGCAATGATCTGCAATAATGTGCAATGATCTGCAATAATGTGCAATGATCTGCGATAATGTGCAATGATCTGCAAGTATTCTGCAATGATCTGCGAGTATCCACAATGATATGTGAGCATCTGCAAGTATACTGTTAGGGCAACTGTGACACCGACTTAGTCAAGCTAGCAGGGGATCCTAAATTAATATATTATAAATGTGACTATAACTAACTCACCTAGCAGGGGATCCTAAAAGAAAAAGATAGGGATCCCTGCTAAGGTGAGGAGCTATTTAAGTACAGATATGGACACAATGGACATATGAAGATAAATAAATAAATGATACAAGAATAAAATAATAAAAGTGGTGTCATGTAAAATAATGAAATAATAATTACAAAGTTGTAAGTTTGGTTTGGGTTGGGTCCGGTCGGGAGTTGTGGTAGAGTCAGTTCGGACAAGCAATCAAGTTCGCCAATGAGGTGGAATGTAGATGTTTGGGAGTTGGGTTGGGTTTGGGAGTGAGATTGGGTTTGGGCCTGATTGGGAGTTGGGAGTGGAGCTTGAAATTGGGTGTCCCCTAACATATACTGTGGAGGTTGTGAAACCGCAAAAATGGTGCGTTTACATCTCTAGACATCTCCTGGGTCCTATCACCAGGATCAATTGTGATTTGGGAGTTGAATCAGTTGGTTCAGGTTCAGGTCAATTTTGTTGGTGAGGTGGAACATACTGAGTAATGGTCAGGTGTTGATTTGGGATTGGAATTGGGAGTTGGTTTGGAGTCAGGACTGGGGTAGGGTTTGGGCCCAATTGGGAGTTGGTAGTTTGGTTGAAAATCAGGTGTCCCCTAACAGGAGACTTTAGTGTTGCTGATGGCTTGAGCTGCTTTTTTTCTATCTTGTTAAATAAATTTTGTAAAATCACCAAAATATTTGAGTAGCTAGATCACCTCAGGAGCCGGGAGGTCTTCTGCCAACATTTAAGCGATAGGAGCCGAATTTCCCATGCTATTTGATCAGCTCTGAAGTGGCTCAATTCAAGCCACTTCAGAGCCAATCAAATAGCATGAGAAATTCGGCTCCTATCGCTTAATGTTGGCAGAAGACCCCCCAGCTCCTGAGGTGATCTAGCTCTCAAATATTTTGGTGATTTTAAAAAAATTATTTAGCAAGATAGAAAAAAAGCAGCTCAAGCCATCAGCAACACTAAACAGGAGTAAGTAAAATAGAAATAGGACACATGTTTCATAAGAAACATGTGATAAGTATCTACTCAGAGTTGCACATGTAACTACTAGAGAATGTTCATCAGTGACTACTAATAACCATTCATAATGACAAATAGACATCAGAAAAAAATAACCTTGGCCTGGCCAGCCCTGGCCAGCCCTGAACATCTTTGGCTAGGTTTAAAAATCTGAAAAAAATATAACAAATCACAGAAATATTTATGGCACCCAATTCCAAAAAAAGTACACAATTACATAAGACAGATGCTGAGATATTAAAGATATTAAATTGTTTTAATATCTTTAATATCTCAGCATCTGTCTTATGTAATTGTGTACCTTTTTTGGAATTGGGTGCCATAAATATTTCTGTGATTTGTTATATTTTTTTCAGATTTTTAAACCTAGCCAAAGATGTTCAGGGCTGGCCAGGCCAAGGTTATTTTTTTCTGATGGAGAGGCATGATGGGATTGTAGTTAGAGTAATGAACATACATAGTATCCCCTGACAATATCAATACTACTAATATCTATGCTGTGTGCCATGTGGAACTTACAACACCAATAGGCTTTTCACCAAGCTTTTAGAAATCCTTGGTCCCCTGTGCAATGGTGGATTCAGACATCTCTTGTAAATTCTGTAGATCTTCATAAGTATTCTGAATGCCTTGCCATTCTGGGGGGGTCTCTTGAAACAAAGGCCAGCAGTCTTTGGCTGGCACACAAAAATTTGAGTATCACTTCTAAACATTAAGGAAAATTACAGACCTGAAGCTTTGGCACTGCTGACATGTGCTCCCTCTTCCTCAGCATGTTCAGCAAAGTATGCCTGGTATTTGTTCCAAAAGAATATGCATAGGTGCCTTGATGCATGTGATTGGTGTGACAGAGATAATATACTGTCAGGTGAGCAATTGGTATTTTCAGCAGCCTTACAGACCAGCATGTTGATATTGTGAAACATCCGGTCAATAATTTTGCAAGCTTGATATGTAGGTTGACCACCACTGTTGTTAGCTGGTAGATCTTGAAAAAATTGTTTTGGTACTAGTATACCTTCTTCATCTGATGTTTGGTTGCCATCAGCAGTAGATAATTGAGCATTGGTTGCAAGGACAGGCTCTGATGGTGGCCCAAAGGGTAAAAATCCATATTTTTTGAGCAGGACTTCTCTGCAGTCATCTGACTGAGAGTACCTGGAATTTGTTACCTCTAGAATCAGAGGAAAGGGTCTGGACATTCTTCTAAGGGAGGTGTCAAGTCTTTGGATGCATCATCAACCATCATATATTCAAGATCATCCATGGTCACAATGCCTCCTAAAGGTCCTTCAACATCAGGAAAAACACTTTGGCTCTAAGAGTCTCTCAGAGCAACCTCAAAAATTTAAGTGTACAAATCATTAAAAAATGCATTTGAAACATATTTTTTTTTTTGAGGTTGGTCTGAGAGACTCCCAGAGTAACTAGAGTGTCTTAGAGCTAAAGTGTTTTTCCTGATGTATCCAAGGACACCTCAGGGCAACCTAGGACAGCATAGATAAAAATTTGAGTGTCACACATTTGCTCAGGACACCTTTAGAGCTAGTTTGGATGCTCTGCATGAGCCACATTTTCAGCTGTGGGAACACTTAATGCAAAGCTGCCGGTCAGTGGAGTTTGAATATCATGAGACTCCCACTATCAATTATCACTATGTACAAGATGGTGATGTTACTGCACAGAGGTTGTTGAGAAAAGGGTGTATTTTCAAGATTATAAAAATCTCTACTCAAAACAATAACTCAATCAATACTTTATACAATCTTAATAATGCAAGTTGGGTTTTCTAGAAAGTATAACCTTTCCAAGACTTTGAATTTCACTTCAACTAGTACACACAATAACAACAATAATTTGGATCAATTCAAGGATGATCAAACTTTTAAGTAGCTTTGCAATTTATGGCTTGCACCAACAATCAGTCAAAGAATTCCTAAGACTTTGCTGATTGATTTAAACTTGTGTACACAAAAGTCCAAGACTTTGTTACACCTTCAACACAATTGCCTACACAAGAAGACCCCTTGCTTCTGTTATGACTTCAACACAATTGCATACACAAGAAGACTCAAACTTCTGCTATGACTTTAACACAACACAACTTTTATAACAATTCAACAATTGCTACAACAAGTTCAACACTCTGAGAAACTGATTTATGTTCAATACCTGACAGTGAGCTGTACTAGGTTGCAAATGAGGGGGGAAAGAAAGAATCCAATTTTCTGACTATTTACAAACCCTGGGAGGTATTTTATACATTTGAGATATTTAAAAATAGATAATGTCCAAAAATAGATATACTGGTTCCTGGTACCCTTACTTTGGTTCTGGCACCATGTGCACTCATTGTTCCTGGAAATATAGGGGTTGTTCTATTTTTAGCCCCATGTTGCTAATTTTAGGTAGTTTTTTTCCACCCCTCTTGATGGTAACTGTGCCTATTGTGCCTGGAAACAATCTTTATGATTGTTCAGCACTCCCCCTATCCTTAATTATCATGATTCCCACACAATCACATGGTTCCACTATCTTGGTTATTTTGCTTCCACTGTTGCTAGGGCACCAACCTTCCCCTGAATATTTATTAATAATATTCTGTTGCTCCACAATCACACCCCATGACATTTGCTAACCCAATATTGTTTATTTAACTTTTCCTGTGCCAAGTCTATAAGGATATTCATGGATTTATTGGTTTTTAATCCAGACATGCAATTTGTAGTGTAACAAATGATAGTCTATTGACCACACTTATTAACTATATGCATTTAAGTCACACAGTAATAGGTCTAATCAGCAGTTGTAGGGTAGACAACTCTGATTCCCTTGTTTATTATCAGTTGTATTAACCAGTTATTGGCGCATTAATTAATATTTATGCTGAAATAATAGATAAAAATTGCAAAAACCATGCTTATGCAGATTTAAATCATATCAACAGATAAGAGTGGTCCTTCTTCTGAACAGCGACAACTCTTAAATTCTGCTGTAACTTTAACAGCTCTTGGATCTCATTTTGTATCTCTTCTTGTAGCTGCCATGTCTCAAGAAGATGGAAAAGCAAATTGGAATGATGCCGAAGTACTTGCACTTGTCAACTTTCTTTGGGAACATAGGGCTCAGGCGGGGGATGGAGGGACCTTCAAAGACACCACCTTCAATGCCGTAGCAGAGCACATAACCAAGCACTGGGCTACAGGACCTCCCAAGACTGCGAAACACTGTAAAACAAAGTGGGCAGAGGTGAGTCTTAAGCCTTTAACTCTCATAACACTATCTACCTGCTGATGAATTACTGGTACCACATCAGCTCAAGGCCATCTTTTGAGCGATCATTACATATAAAGAAACTACATCGGGGACGCACTGGGATAATAATAATGGTGCGAGCATTGATGGTGAGGCAGCATCGTCGGCTTGGAACAACTATATCAATGCGTCAAAGGTATGTCTCAAAATCATTAATCTCATCATGTGTAATCTTACTAGACCACAATTTCATGCAGTCAAACAAGATCATGGCCACCTTTTGGACAAAAGGCTGGCCATATTTTGACAAGATGCAAGATATCATGCCGAATACATCTGTGAGAGGCAGCCACACATTCTCAGCAATCCACACCACACCCCCTGCTCCACTTAACCAGACAGTAGATCTTGATGCCCTTGATGATGGTGTCGAAGATAAGATGACCAGGCTTGAAACCGCCACCAATACAACAGACATCAACAAAGATGGTGATACCTCTACATTTGCTTCCATATCTGCTGGCAAATGCAAGCTTTCTTTCATCGCATCTGATGAAGAGATGACCAATATCCCCTCCATAACTTTGTCAAAACTTCCACGCTCTCTTACTGTGTCCTCAGAGCCCGCCAAAAAGAAGGTTACCAACCCATCTGCATCAATCACTTCATCATCTAGATCCATTCCTAAATCCTCTACATCATCGGCGCTGTCTTCTAAGCCCTCACAAATGAAGCCGCTTGCATCAAAGACAAGCTCCAAGCTAACACCCGCTCTCCTTGTTCATGAAATGCAAGGGTCAATCACTACCCTTGCAACAGCTGTACAGGAGTCTGGAGCGATCGATCCAGTAGCTAAACTCCGACAACAAGCAGTTCATACCATCTCAATTCGAGACAATGATGGCCTCTCAGGGATGGACAAAGTTACTATCATTGAATTATTCCGGACCGACTACGCATCTGTCCAGACCTACCTTCCACTCCTTGAACATGATGACATCAGGAGACAGCGGTTGATGAAACAGTTGCAGATGCAGTAGATCTTTGGTGTATTTTCTTGCTATCTTGATGTACTAGTATGATACATGTTGTGATGATTAGGATATGATTGGGTAGGCTGTATTTGGTAGAGTAAAATACCATTTTTTTGGCATTGGTATTGGCATAGATACTAGTGTTTGAGGGTCCGGTCTGGTCTGGTTTTCATAGTAGAGAGATCTAACATCTTGTAGAGGCCAAACACAGATAAACATACCTCCTTCAGGGCACAGGACAACAAGAGAGAGATCCAACAAATTATAGCATTGAGAGACATGTGTTACAAAATTGATCACTGGTTACTCTTCATCTTCTTCTGGTTCATCTTCCTCATCACTGATAGTACCCCTCTCCAGACAAACTTGAAGACAATCCTCCCACATCTCCTGAGCAATATGATCCCATCTTGCTGATGGTCCATCAACCTCAGCTGCAGCTGCTGGGGCTATTTCATGGTCAACTGGTGCACCATCAGCATTGTCATCATCAGCATATATTATTTCTTCAGCTGGATTATGGATAGAGATAAAATTGTGGATAGCACATAGTGCCACTGGAATCCATGCCTGAATATCCATGCTGTACTCAGGGGCAAGGAGTAGGATCTGGAAACATCGTTTCAAGACTCCAAAAATATGTTCAATGACATTGCAGGCAGATGCATGGCGAAGATTAAAAAGTTCTTCCTTGTTTTTAGGCCTACAACGAGGTCTTTACACTCCCCCAGGGAATCCAACAGAGTCCGAGCGGATCCGAGCGGATCTGAGCAGAGTCCGAGCGAGTCCGAGCACTTTTTGAGTGTATTTGAGTGTATTCCAAGCATAATTTGCTCAGAATCCGCTTGGACTGCTCGGACTTGCTCGGACTCCGCTCAGACTGCTCGGACTAGCTCGGACTTGCTCGGACTGGAACCTATATACCTCCCCAACCTTATCAAAGTCCTAACAAAACATTAACAAAACCTTAAAAAAACCTTAACAAAACCTTAACAAAACCTTAACAAACTATATACCTCCCTGACCTTAACAAAAACCTTAACACAACCTTAACAAAAAACCTTAACCAAAACCTTAACAAAACCTTAACAAAACCTTAAAAAAACCTTAACAAAACCTTAACAGAAGTATTTTCCCACCCAATTTGTGTCTTATTTGCTTGGATCCACTCAGAATATGCTCGGACTCCTCGGACTCCGCTCAGAATCTGCTCGGACTCCTCGGACTCCACTCAGAATTTGCTCAGACTCCTCGGACTCCGCTTGGATCCGCTCGGACTCCTCGGAATCCCTGGGGGACTGTAAATTACTGCCTACAACTAATATATAAATGTTTGCACATAAAAATAAATTCTAAAATATACCTGGTGTTAGCACATCCCCATTCTGCCAGATGATATCATACAGCATGATGTGGAATCAGAAGTTCCTCACAGGATGGGAACCCTGCATCTGCAAGGTAGTATTTACCTCTAGGAATATCCAGGCCACCATCCAGAAGAGCACTTTCATATACTCGTGCATCAGTTGCTGACACCTCCCACCCTGTATAGGCAAAGACAAATTGAAGGCCAAAGGAGCATCCAAATAGACAATTCTGGGAGATGAAACCTTTCCGATTCCGAGAGGAAGCATGTTCTTTTGCAGGAGGTGCACTGTGAATGTGACTACCATCCAATGCCCCAATTGCATCCTTGAAATACGGCCAGAATTTGGGGTTCTGACAGATCTCAGGTGGGACAGGATCATTAGCTCTGGGTAGATGGACATATTTTGTATAGAAAGGATTAGATGAGAAGATGAAGAGCATGTGTCAAAAATAACTAAAAGATTACATGTTGATACAGTAGTTGATCCAGTTCAATATAGAGCTGCTCACCATGAGATTGTTTCATTTGATCGTTGAAAGCGCTCCCCCACATGTCTGATTGTTAATCCAGTGACTGAGATATAGAGGAATATTGCAAGTTGTTCCTCCAGTGATACATACTTTGACCTGTCATGGCCTACATCAGGAAAAATGACTTCTGCCCTAGGCTGTCCTGAAATGTCCTGGGGTGCCCCAGGCAGCTCAGGGCGCTCAGGTCAAGAGGTCGCCCTGGGGTGCAAGTTACCTATGTATGAAAAGTCTTAGACTGTCCTGGGGCAACCTGAGGCAACCTGAGAGCATCCTGAGGCAACCTGAGAGCATCCTGAGGCAACCTGAGAGCATCCTGAGGCAGCCTTAGTCCCTTTGGATCTGATGCTAGAAAACATATATAAACCAGATATTTGAGTGGTCTCACACAACAGAATAATAATAATAATAATAAAATTATATTCAATTATTCTAAACATCATATATACTAGTAATAAAATAATAATAAAATAGTGATACATAAATATACTAGTATAATACTGGGGAAGTAGGAAATAAGAAAACAAAATTGTGGGTGGTTTATATATCTTTTGGATGGCGCACAGACCATTGGTCACATGATCACAGATAAGCATGATTTCAAGCATATGGTGCTGGGTCAGGGTAGATTACATAAATTCCAAAAAAGGAATTTTTTTTTTAAAGATGGTAGAGAATTGTTTTAGGACCCTGAATATGTTTAAATTATATTAATAGCAGCTCTCCTTATTGAGAAAACTGCAAAATACTTTCCTGGACGTGGCGGTTAAAGATTTTCTAGCAAAATTCATAAATTCTAAGGGACTCCCAGGGCCTCCTGATGTGATTTAATCCAGATGGTCAATGCACCAGATACACTAAAGGTGTCCTGAGAAAATGGGTGACACTCAAAACTTTATCTATGCTGTCCTAGGTTGTCCTGAGGTGTCCTTGGATAAGTGTGTAACACTCAAATTTTACCTGTGCTGCTCTAGGATGTCCTGGGGTGTCCTGGGGTGTCCTGGGATGTCCTGAGTAGTGATGTGATACTAACAAATTACCCAAGGCTACCTAGGGCCAAAATCATTTTTCCTGATGTAGCTGCCGAAGCTCCTGGATCAATTCCAGAAATACATGTTGATGGACTCCCAACTCGCAACAGATGCGCTCAGGGTGGCCAGCAAGTAGTTCCATTACCCAGCCTTCACCAGTGAGGATAGAGGTGTGGTAAGGCTCCCGCTCTGTGAGTGATAGCAGTAAACTAGAGGTACTAGTAAGTATAACTGTAATGAAAAGCATGATATATTGGTGAAGACGTCGCATAGATAGTAGCCGCATTGCTTGGTATTCATTTTTGTCCATGAGAGATGGTTACGATGGTAGATTGTAAGTATATCTAATGATTGCCTCTAATCTAACTGATAGGCCATATTTGGAAATATTCAGACTCCACTGACCGGCAACTTCGGCAAAGGGCACACACACTGAAATTTTAGTCTATGCAGAGCATCCGAACTAGCTCTTAGTGTATCCTGGTGCATTGACCATCTGGATTAAATCACATCAGGAGGCCCTGGGAGTCCTTTAGAATTTATGATTTTTGCTAGACAATATTCAACCGCTGCGTCCAGGAATGTATTTTGCAATTATCTCAATAAGGAGAGCTGCTATTAATTTCAGGGTCCTAAAACAATTCTCTACCATCTTTAAAAAATTTCTTTTTTTGGAATTTTATGTAATCTACCCTGACCCACCATATGCTTGAAATCATGCTTATCTGTGATCATGTGACCAATGGTCTGTGCGCCATCCAAAAGATATATAAACCACCCACAATTTTGTTTTCTTATTTCCTACTTCCCCCAGTATTATAGTACTATATAACTTTGTATCACTGGTGGTGGGCAATGCCTGTCACCTGTGACATCTGACTTGTCACATGTCACATTGCAGAAAGTGAGACACTGAGCTCCTCCTCTGTACAACACTTCCAGAGGGGAGTTTGAGTGATGTATATCCATATAAATAGGATGTGAATCAGATACAATAGATAAAATTTTATGAATGTGTGTGGTTGTTCCTGGATGCATGTTTCCCCAGCCAAATTGATGGCTGAAGCTCTAAGGAATAGAACTCTTACAACATTACTCTTGAAGAGTTCTATTCCTTAGAAGCTTCAGCTATTAATTGGCTACATTGGCTGATATCACTTATTTTACAAGCTCAACAGTAATCTAAGAACTCTGAGAAATGTCTTAGGGTACCTTAGAGATATGTCCAGAGACAGTCCTAGGGCAGAAGTATTTTTCCTGATGAGTCAAAACAAGCTTCATGATGTCTAGTAAATATCATTTTGACCTCTTGAGTTGCACTATATGCTAGTTCTAGTTGAGGCAAAAATATTATAATGGGCATATATGTACATTTCTGAGGACTGGGTCAAGTGCGGTCATCTGTGGCATCCTCTGCCATTCCAGCAAAGAAAACTCAAGGTGAGGTTGACATATGGGTTGATAGCCAATGGTATCCACTGTGCTACAGTGAGGTATGGCTTCAAAGCTTCAGCCCTGCATGTAAGATATGATAAGTATCTGCCCAATGTAGAACTAATCAGAACACTGGGACTTACTTAGGATTGATGTTCTTCAGAGCTTTCATACACTTGTCAAAGAGCTTGTTGCCTATTAAAGATGGCATGGTAGATTCAGGTAGAAGAGAGCAAAAAACAAGTGAGAGTGAGGCAGAGAGCCAGATACCTAAGAGTGAATGATGGGAGTATTGAAAGAAGAAGTGTTGTAACACTGTGACATCCCACATTCACTCAAAGACTTGATTCTAATCTATGCTCATTCTTCGCTAAGACGAGAATATTGAGATTTGGCAGGGGAGAAATGACCATCACTAGTGCTTGAAAGTCCAGTCTTTGGTCTTTTTGACCTTTTTTTGAGCTAGAACGCTGAAATTAAAATTCCCCATCACAATTGGGGTGTGGGAACAAAAAATTCAGGGTCAGTCCGGTCTTCTTTCCGGTCCAAGACCGGAAAATTTTCCTTTTTAGGCACCACAGTTGTAATGGGGAATTTAATTTCAGCATTCTAGCTCAAAAAAAGGTCAAAAAGACCAAAGACTGGACTTTCAAGCACTAACCATCACTCAAAATGCCAAAGCAGCCTTGCTTGATCATGTGCTCCTGTGACACTGTGTGACTAGAGCCTGTAAGCATGACTGGCTAGTGTATCACTTTCACCCTTAAATTGCATCTGATACTACATAGCAAACATGAAGGCAACAAGCAACCTCAAGCAATGCTGAGATGCCTTGCCATGCAAGGACATCGTGTGCTGGGGTAAGTTACTTGATACTATTGTCACAAAACAAACAACTAATTCTTATAATCCTTTTATTAGTTTATGGAATCATTATGATTTCAAGTAGGTGGGCTCTCATCTTTGGGCTAGTATGCTTTACTGACAAAATATGTAGGGTGATATCCATATTGTCATGAGTGCAAAGACTGCCCTCAAATTGGGTGCTCCAACATGACATTAGGGATGCCAAAGTTCAGTTCGGTTCAGTTCAGGACCTATTTTCTCAGAACCAGAACCAGAACCACTTAGGAAAACCAGAAACAGAACCAGAACCAGAACCAGAACCAGAACCAGAACCAGAACCAGAACCAGTTAAAAATAGACTTTTGTTAGGATATCACCAATTAGACAAGAAATTCTCATTTTAAATTTTATTTTCTAAAATTACATCTTATTTCTTAGAAATAAATATATCTTGAAATTTGAGGCCAGAAGTTTGTAGTAATGGTGTTATAACTATGACATCACTAAAAGTAAACATGAAAAGAAAAAAATACTACTAAATCATTTTGCCATCTAGTGACAACTTTGAATTGGATTCTTGCAATAGGAGTATATTAATTTTAATAAAACCTGAAGTTATAAAGTAAATGAGACATCTTATTGATTATGTACTATGCCAGACCAAAAAATGATGTACTTCTGATTGGAAATATATTGTGTTGGTGACTTGAATAAATATTTTCATTACAGATACAGGTACATTGTGCCATTTGACCTGTAAAATAATGCAAATAAGTAAATATATTACTTAAATGTTTGCCTTGGGATATAGTGGTTCAGAATGGTAAGAACCGCTTCAGAACTGGTATAATCATCGTTAAATTGTTGTTTGTGTTGTTATAAAACACCAACCAGAGGGAACTGGACCAGAGTTTAGGTCAGAATATCCCCCTGTGTTCGTTTTAGGGAAGGTATAACCAGAGACTAGTAAGCACACTTGGTTAAGAGAGAGTAGAGGAGAATGAGGATGAATATAAAAGGTGACTGAGGGTGGACAAGGACTGAAAAAGCGAACTCAGAGGGGTTAAGGAAGAGGATGAGGAAATAAGGGGGAGTCTTCAGCAAGACTATAGTAATTGACAGTGGGGATAGATTGACAGTTAAAGGCAGAAAAAGCGAACTTGAGGAAGGAACTCACTGGAATTCCACTGAGATGATGACTGTTAGGGGGTAAGAATGAATGGAACTGAACTACCTATCCTGGTACAAAAGAGCAGTATTTATACCCTAAGGATGAGGCTATGTAAAACAATAAAAAGAAAAAAGTACGCGCTGTCAAAGGAAGAAAGATAAAGAGAGGACAGCTGCGAGAAGAAAAGAACAATGGAAAAGAAAAAGGAACAATAAAAAAATCTGTAAAGTGTCAAAGTGCGAGAGAAAAGAAAAGAAGGCAGTGTACATAGTCCAATAGCAAAAATATATCAACTCCATAGGCGTGTGGTCATGTCAAAAATGTGAAAGGTCCTGAGTCAACACTTGAAAGGCGCAGCCTTGTTCCCGAGAAAATACTACTTGCCCATGATCCCATGTCGCGCAGCCTTGATAACACTTGACACACTGCGAGAATAATCCTCTGCTGCTGATTCATCTGCAATTCCTGCTTAGTCGTGATCCTCCTGGACTTCCTAAATTGTCATAAAGAGGGTGGGAAGGCTTCAGGTACTGCGTGAATGAAAAAAAAAAAAAAAAAAAAAAAAATTCAGAGTGTGTTGTCTTATTATTATTATATTATTTAGTATAAGTTAATAAGATTTGTAGTATAAATGATCAATATTTTATTATTATTTTATCACTATGACCACCACCCGTTAGAGATAATGTCTAAACCGTCGTAATGTAGTGTAGTGTAACGGTTTACACACTGTTCCACACTTTGTGAACTTTGTATCGAACGAGTGACTCAAGACGTAGTAGGACCTACTAAAAAAAACATACTATTTACATAATATCGTAGTATCCTTATATATCACTTACTTAAAAATAGTATTTTTACCATTAATACACCAAAAAACTCCACCGACACGAAAGAAATAGACCACCTGACTTTGAAGGTTCGTTATATTGTGAAGTTAATAAGTAAAGACGTTGTACAAAACCACTACAATTTAAGAGATGGTACATAACATTTATAAAGAGTCGTCAATAAAATGAAATCACGTGTGAGTCCTGGAATGTTTACTTGTTAAAGGTGGGTTTATGGACGGTTTTACGGTAAAAACGTTGAAGTTGTGAAATCTTTGACCAAATACATTGAACAGAACCACTACACTTTACAAGATTATACATAAAAATTATAAAGAGTCGTTAATATAAAAAAAAGAAGGTATGGGTCTGGAAATATTTACTAGTCAAAGGTGGGTTTAGAGACGATTTTACGTCACAACCGTTGAAGATCGGATATCTTGTGTAGATTTTGACCAAAGACATCGAGTATAATGACTGTGTTTTATCATATTACACGTAATAACTGTAGAGAGTCCTCAATCTTAAAAAATAAAGTGTGAGTTCGGGAATTTCTATTCACTTGATGACGGTTAAGGTTAGGTTTAAACTTTGAAGGTCGGATATCTTGACAAGTATTTGACCAGAAACATCGAGAAGGACACTGGTTTGTAATAGATACCACACAGTTTTTATAAGGAGTTCTTAAAGTAATAAAATTCAAATATCTGGTTTATATATGCTCTAGCATCAGATCCAAAGGGACTAAGGCTGCCTCAGGATGCTCTCAGGTTGCCTTAGGACACTCCCAGGTTGCCCCAGGACATACCCAGGACATACCCAGGACACCCCCAGAGTTTATGAAAAAAAGGACATTGGAATAATACCTTCTTAGAGCACTCTTGGAGCTCTAATGCTCTAAGAGCTCTGGGAGTATCTTAGAGCATCCTTAGACTGTCCTGGGGCAAAAGTGTTTTTCCTGATGAAGGGTATTAAGGCTGGTCTTTGGAATTTTGAACCTTTAAGTATGTTGTAATTAGTAAGGTAATCAAGTACTACTAGTAAATAAGATTCAAGCCTGGTGCTGTTTTGGTGTGCTGTCACAAGGGATTGGCACTCCTGTGAGGCCTTGCTGTGTGGAGCCAAAGCTATTCTTGGCTGTAAGCTAGTAATTCAAAACTGGAGTATGGCATTAAGGGGTAGTGGCCTCCATTAAATTGGTTGGTGGTGGTGGTAGATGCAGGACCAGCCGTGGATCAAGTATGGCACCCTCATCAGAGTTGAAATAAGACCACTCATGAGAGCTGGAGTGTGCTGATGTGTATCCATCAGGATACTGTGTTATGTTATGGAGGTGAAATTATTGACTGAAATGGAGGAAAGTGACTGAGGGAAATGAGATAAAGTGAATGAGGGAAAAGAGATAAAGTAGATGAGGGGAAAGAGACTACACAAGACAAAAAAGCAGGGAATGTGACCCAAGAAGTGGATCCAATCAGCCTTTTGCATAGCCTATAGTTTATTGTTGGTGTAATATGTTTGTGGGGTAGTACAGTAACAACTTGGAGTTGGGAGAGAAAAAAAAGTCAGTCAAATGGTCAATATATACTACATGATACACTACCTGTACCATAGTACTAGTAGTACATCATTAAGATCACCATAGGCATAGGTGCTCTGTGGACATACCAAATTGATACCAAAGTCTTCTTTGGGAAGAAGTTTGCTTATTTGAAAATTTGTTGTATTGTGACTTGCATTGTGATGGTAAGAATCCCTGCTGTATCTTGGCTGGATCCACACTTTTTTCAGGTCACTGCTCACCCCATTGTTCATTGGACCAGTCCTGTTATCATGTCATTGGTCAAAAAAACCAATTCAGAGTTGACTGCAACTCTTGCTCAAGTAGTCACATCATTGAACATCTTAATGGTCAGCATTGCTTGTCAAATACTTCTTAACAATGTTTGAAATAATCAAAGTGTTACCTAAATTGACTGTGAGGATGGGCTTAATGTATGAACTCTATTAATGTGTGTCAAAGCTAGTTTTTTTCACCTCCACATTTTCACTTCTTCCCATAAATCACTCCATCTTTCTCACCATCTCCCTACCTTTCACCTCCCAACCTGTATGCTGCCAAGATGCCTGTTACCACCAGTAAATTTTCTTGATACCTTGGTGCCAGGGATGTAAGAATCAACTTTGTCTATGGCATGGTTGACAAGAAGGCTCAAGATACATTGATCACCAAATTGGTCCCTTATTTCCTTCAAGCATGAAAGTCTGGTGAACTCAAGCAGTTCTACCACATGGCCCTACTAATGCAGTTTGATGTATAGCCAGAGTAAAGCCAAAATAAGGTGGTTGTTGTGCAAAACTGTTTTGTGAGTGAATACCTCCCCTTTTTTGAACTACATTTGCTAACTTATTCACACACCATGTACCACAGAACGTGCTGATGAGAATCACAACAAAAGGTATTTTTGAGGGATTAGATTTTGAACCAAGTGAAGAATGGATTGCCGCAACATTGCAGCAACATTGGAGGGCATAGAGGTTGAAAAGGCTGAGCCCCAGGTTCCAGAAATATTTTGCAGGGAGAAGGTATGCACTCTCAACCAATATATCAACCTATCTAAGTGGAAAACCCCCTTAGCTCAACTTTGAGTCAATGGCAGTTGAAGTCAGTGTCTGGGACCAAATCTCCATAAATTCCCAAGCTATTCTCAATGGTGCACAACTAGGAACCATGGAGAGTAAAGCTTCAGGATGCCCTACAGAATATGCCATCAAAAATATTCAGCCAAAAACCACAACAGCCAAAGTTCCTGAAATTGCCATCAAAAACATTTCAGATAGCATTGATGATGATGTTTGTGACAGCATTACCCATATCAATTTTCTTACCCTTAATCTGGACCTCCCTTTTGAGTTTAAAACTGGCCCATCAGAGGATATGTACCTGCCTTGTGAGAAGTTATTACCAAAGGCACAGAAAAGGCTCAAGAAGTGCAAGGTCCAGGAAGCAAATACCCATAATGTTGTTGCCACCTATAGCAACTCTGATGATATTGACTCCCTCTTTGAAGATAGCTAGGGATTGTCAGGGGTAACCCTGGAGTATCTCAATGATGACCCTTACCCATACCTCAGTGACCCCTTACCCACCAAACCCATGGGTTTACCCATCAAAACAAGCCCAAAAACACCCCAAATGACCCAGAAATGAGTAAAATATGTGCTAAACAATAGTTACTATTATTTTGGTCATATCTCCTCCAATTATTATCTGTTTTGAATGATCTTGGGCTCATTTTGTAGGTGGTGGGTACAGGAATCTGTACCCATACCCATACCTTACTGTATCCTACCCACCAACCCACAGGGGTTGAAAAACCCATGACAATCCCTAAATCTCAAGAAAGGAGAAGAGAATGCTAGTGATGCTGCCCATGATGGCCATAGCATCAACACAGGAGATGGGGATCAGCACGGTGATGAGGATGTACATGTGATAGATAGTGGTGACCCCTGAGATGACAATGCTCCTGCTATGTTTCTCAATGACTGGCTCTTGAAAACAGTTTGGCATGTTAAGGTGCAGCTCTTTATGCCAAGACAGGTTTAACTAGGCTGTCATATAGACTGTCACAGCCTGCTGTTTGTCTCTTCTTGCCCTACACCACAATTTTTTTGTTAGCTATCTTGACATCCCAACAATTGCTCTGCCAGGAGTCTGCCTCAATATATGTGTTTTGTTGCTGCCAAAGGTTGAGAGATCATAGATGCATATTAAACAGTATAACTCAGTCTCGAAGTAATAGACTTGATTCATATCAGTTATACCTATTGAACAGTATAACTACTAGTTGTTAATAATGAAGTTTGATAGTAAAAGGTATGAACTACTAACCTCAGTCTCAAAGTAATAGACTGAGGTACTAAGTACAAATATGAAGGAGATTTATACTTGAGGGTATGGCTGAATACCCAAGAGAATGGCTTCATGTGACATGATGAAAATGGTTAGTTATGATCACAAGTGAAAGACAAAAGAACATAAGGGAATAACTGTAAGGGGACACCTCTCAGGTATATACCCCATTTACTGTTTATACTATTTGGCTACTACCTTATTTTGAGTAGTAGTCAGTAATTACATTCCTTATCTCATTATTACTGGAACCCCTACTGTTACTAGTTTGTTGCTACTGTCCCTAGTCTTTATAGACTGTCCACTCTTTCTAGAGTCCAATCTCCTCTTATCTGTAGGTTGCCCTTACAATAACAAATGGAAGGAATGGAGAAATTTAAAAATCAGAACAGCATACAGTTTGTATATTTCCTACAATGCAAGCAACAAGAAATTTTATCTATTTAACTACACCAGACATTGCAAACTATCAATGGTAGATTGAACTATGGCTGTGCACCAGCCATATTACATGTACAGCTGTTAAATTATGGCCATAAATTTCTCTCTTCAACCCTGGATGGTATGGCTAGGTAGAAAAATGGGTACTATGGCCATCAGCACAGCATTGCATTAAAACTGTGCAAGTAAGAGTTTAAAAAATTAAAATTAGGACTTATGAGTAATGTACTATATTTAATTGTATAAAAAATACATTTTGTAGTGCAGCAGACACAGAATGGAAGATATTTAATCATTATTTGACAAAAATAGATCGGCTGTAAGAGGACACTATGTAGGTACATACACACATGCCTAACAGACTCCATTCTCCCTCCCAAGTATTGTATTACAAACCATTTAGCATGGACTGTTACAAACTGTTCTTTTTCCTTCCTAAACTCCACCAAACATGATGCCATTTCATCTACATATGCTTCACACTTCCTTTTCATTTCCATCTACACATGTTTACCTTGTCCTTTTCATCATTTCACTTTATGTTTCACATACATGCATACAACTCATTGTATAAGTCATTTCTATTTTTACCTATGACTCACTCTTTACATGTGGACCACTCATACTCCTATGTGACTCATCTCTTTCATATAAATACTGTATTTACTTTGTTCGTATTCTCTAGCTAGTTCTTGAGAATCATACCTGTTTTACTCTCAAACTTCCTCAAACTTCAGAAGACAATACTTTGAGATGATCTCTTAGCATTCTTCAGAAGCTCACTATTACAAAGAATCAATCTTTATACGACTGTTAATGGTCAGAGTTATCTGAACTGTTCAAAGTCATAACATGGACTCACAAGATTACCACTCGCCATCTATATTTAGTAGTGTACACATGTGCATCCCCGAGTAGATTCCTATCACATGTTCCTTACAGAACATGTGTCCTATTTCTATTTACTTACATATGATTGCTATCAGAGCTTAGGGTAGGTTACCTGAGTCCTCATGTATATAGGGTAGCAGGTGTCGTCTGTAGATGACACCTTTGTATAAACTTGGTTACTGATGACCTTGTCCTCTCTAAGTTAACAACTGTCTTGGTTTAACCTTGATAGTAGTCAATGCCCCCTAACATCAGCCAGCACAGAGTTTGAAATAAAGAAGACAAAACAAGGTGACTAAAAGTGCAATTTTCGAGGACTTTACACTCCCCCACATTGTCTGGCCGGAATTCCGCCGGACTCCAGAAAAGTCCGGTCAGAGTCCGGTGGAAGTCTGGTGGAAGTCTGGTGGAAGTCCGGCAGAAGTCCAGTGGAAGTACAAAACATGCCTGTATCCCCTCCTAACCTAAGAATGTGCTACCACGCAGACAGAAAATATCCCCATCCCTAAATATTAATCCTAAGCCCTAAATCTAAATATAACCCTAAGCCTAACCTCTAAATCTAAATATAACCCTAAATTCTATCAAAAGTCCGGCGGATGTCCAGTGGAAGTCTGGCGGACTGTGACCAGACATACAGTCCAGGCATTTTTCTACTTTCACCGGACTCTGACTGGACTCTGACCGGACTTTTACCGGAATTTTAGTGGAGTCCACCAGACTTTTGGCAGTCCGCTGGACTCTGGCCAGACAACATGGGGGACTGTAAAGTACACCAATTTTCAATTGATTTATCACACAAATAATTAATTTCAAATGACAAGGGCCCAAACACAATGCAATTCATGCCAAATACCAGCAAAAACTTAAGAATTTCTGTTAGGGGACGCCCAATTTTGAGCCCAACTCCCAACTCCCGATTGGTCCCAAACCTGATCTCACTCCCGAATCTGATCTCTCTCCCGAACCCAACTCAACTCCCAAACATCTACATTCCACCTCATCAGCAAACTTGATTGCTCGTCCAAACCGATCAGGCCCAACTTTACCACAACCCTTGATCGGACCTGACCCAAACCAAACTTACAACTTTGTAACTATTTCATTATTTTATATGACACCACTTTTATTATTTTATTCTCATATCATTTATTTATTTATTTTCATATGTCTGTTATGTCCATATCTGTACTTAAATACCTCCTCACCTTAGCAGGGATCCCTATCTTTTCCTTTTAGGATCCCCTGCTAGGTGAGTTAGTCATAGTCACATTTATAATATATTGATTTAAGATCCCCTGCTAGCTTGACTAAGTCGGCATCGCAGTTGCCCTAACAATTTCACACCAAAATGCCCACACACCTGTCAACCCATATGACAGCTGTTACAGCCATTGACATATGGCTGTCAAAAGCTGAGCTCAAGATCCAAATGGGATGGGTGTTTACCCATAAGAACTGGCTGTTGTACCCATCATTATGGGTACAGTGCGCAGCCCTAGATTGAACTAAGAGCAATTGATACAAAACACAGCAAAACTGTGGCATGGTTTGTTCCACAAGTGTTGTACCAGTACAATGGCATCCTCTTAGCACTGCACCTATGCAAGCTAGCACCCATAAACCATAGTCAAATCTGTTGGTTTGTGTTGCTCTGATCTGATACACTTACAATATGGTTATAAGCAAGGGGAGAGTCCCAGGATTTTAGTCTGTGACCCAAGGAGGGGGGGGGGGGTACCTGCTGAGGGCTTAAAAAAAATTCTAGTATCTGTTAGGGCAACTGTGGTACTGACTTAGTCAGACTAGCAGGGGATCCAAAGTTAATAATATTTATAAGTAATAGGTTACATCAACTCACCTAGCAGGGGATCCAAAGAGGAAAGGATAGGGATCCCTGCTAGGATGGTGGGGTATTTAAGTACTAATATGGACATAATGGAGATATGTAAATAAATAAAGAAATGGTGTGATAATAAAGATAATAAAAATGGTGTCATGTGAAGATAAAATAAAATAAGAAAATAAGAAGTCAAAATCATATCGGGAGTTGGGCCGATTGAGATTTGGGAGTCAGACCGGGACCAATTGTGATTCGGGAGTTGAATCAGTTGGCTCAGGTTCAGGTCAGTTTCATCGGTGAGGTGGAAGGTACTGAGTCACAGTCGGGTCTTGATTCTGGAGTAGAATCAGGAGATGGTTCAGAGTCAGGACTGGGGTAGGGTTTGGGCCCAATTGGGAGTTGGTGCTTCGGTCAAAAACCAGGTGTCCCCTAACAGTATCACTTTAAACACATTTCCTGCTACTAGACAGTATTTCTGCCCCTGTATCATCATAACATAGCTAAACACAATTCATATTTGCCTTCTGGGCAAGGTTATTTATGTTTTTAAGTAAAAAACATATGGAGAGTCAGAAAAATATGGAGACCACCTATAACTGGATGATCTGACCACATCCCATCAAAACATACCTAATTTGGACAAAAACATACCCTTTTTGGAAGGAGGGGGGGGGGGGTCAAATGCCTTAAAAAAATTTACTGACCCCATGCTGTTTTTACAATTCCTGGACCCCCTTGGTTATAAGTGCCTGATCATGCAGCCTTGTGACCAGTATGCCTAATAAGGCACCAATGATTTTTCAACATGGGACAAATTATCAAGGAGGGAAAATGTCAGAGACACTGCCAAAGGCCCAGTTTACCTTTCCACTGTATCTACTTCTAGCTCTTTCCAGTGATCAAACACTCCTTGATGTTTATTTGAGACCAAAGTCACCACTCACGCAAGCGGAATAAAATTACCATTTTAGGATATCACGTGATAACCTCTGTGAAATTTGGACATTTGAAGGCAATTTTGGCTGATTTGCCGGACACCAAATATCAGGAGCTTCCCAGGGCCTAGTCCCTCATCCAACAATGTCTGACTGTATGTGCATATCCTTCGGTTTTACTACTAAGAGTACATTTGCTTTCTTGCAGCTTCGCAGTTGTTTTTGGTTGAGATCATGCATCAGCAAAAGTCCATCTGTCTGGAAGGTCTGGCACCAGACATGCCAGACGCTTCCAGATCGCCAGAACCAGTCTGGCGACATAATGACGCTCCCGATGCCATAAAAATTTCATGCCCCAGAATTTAGTTCTGACATCAGAATTTTGTCTGGTCCCGTATATTGTCAGGAGTCAGTCAGTCAGCCAGTATAGTTAGACTCAGTCAGGTACTCGAGTAGTTGACCAGAAAGGTTATGAATTTGTGAATACATAAGAAAATACTGTTTACGAAGCTACAAAATGCCTGCCTCAGGCTCTCGCACTGCTCAGTGGCTCGCAGCACCCGCCCTTCTTGTTTGAGCCGTCGCCCACCCCATACAGCACAGGCACCACGAATACGAACCAAACAAACCAACTAAAGAGCTGCTGTTACACTGTTCAACAACTTACACGGTCAAGTCACCTGCACAGTGTCGACACCGGGAATTCCAACAATCTTCAACGGGGTCAGAATTAGGAACACACACCCACAGTACATTGCTATGACCAAACATTGAATCAGCATCTGAAACATGGTAGAAAGCAGAAGATGTATGTACATACCTTGTCTCCATCTCACCCTGTGGCAAATCCTCCATTCAACCTCTGCCACTTTTCTTCCCATATGGCAAACAATGACCGCAGTTCAGAGAAAGTCGCTAGGGACAACATGTAAGCACAAGAAATTGCACCTGTCTGCATGGACTCATTCCTACGCACCCTCTGGGGTCCCCCCCAAGCTCATGCCGAGTACTGTGGCCATTTGTTGGCTGCGCCTCTCTGTATAAGTATTAAAAAGGAGAGTGGTTAGTAACAGTGGACGAGGAGTTGCCATGTTCATGCATACCTGGCTGTCATAATCAGGTGTCGTCCTCCTCGCATCATCACTCATACTGCTATGTCGTCAGGAAGGATGCACCATGCATCTAAAGATGGTCGGATGGGGTACAAAGGGAGGGATTACATGTTACCAAACATACACAGGCGCCATAATGAAGGTGTTTTCCTCTTCACATTGACAGGCAGAATCCTAGGTGTCGTTGGGCAGCAAATGTTATGTACCTGTGAGATGGGATGTGGTATGAAGACGATGAAGGAAGGAGGGAAGATTTGAGTCGCATCACACGCGAAGTTCAACATGATCAACAAAGTCACGTGCGGCGGAGTTCGAACGGACTTGTGAATGTTTCGAATGGTTAGGTTATTCATTCCAAGCTCAATCCTCTGCGTTTGATCTGTTATTGATTTCCAGTATGTTTTTAAACTTGATGATCATGCTAAAGAGATCGAATGATGACACTTAGTATTACATGTAAGTATATACTGTACAAGGCAAAAGCTCAACCCAAACTGACAGCCACACCAAGAGACAGCATCACAAATTGGATTCCGAGTCGTTGTTGACATATACATCAATACTGGTAATATGCACAATGATATTACAATACAATGATTATTCTGAGTCTGGCAGTTCGAAAAAAAACTGGGAAGAAATCAGTTCCTGACGTGGGTGGAATGGAAATGAAATTCTGATGATTTCTGGCAAAAGTGGGATTCTGATGTCAGACCTGCCAGACCCACCAGACCACCCAGACAGTGCCATACGGATGGTGTTTTCCTGATGTGCAGGGATCTGTCGTGGATAGTGATGCCGCAGTCCGGTTCTGAACCGAAGTTTGAACCTGAACTTTTGAGAACCGGACTGAAGTTTGGTTCAAAGTTCAGAGCATGGCTGAACCGAACCTGTTTTGAGGTTCGAGGTGTAATTTGCCCGAACGCTTGCCTTATATGGTAATTAGTTCGGTTCAGAACCGAGAACCGGACCAGAACCGGGTTCAAGGTTCAGGCTATTGCCTGAACCGGACCGATAGTTCGGTTCAGGGTTCACCAAAAATGGCAGAGAACCGGACTGAACCAGACTTCGGCATCACTAGTCATGGATGGGAACAGTCCCAATCCAGATGCTGGTATGGCTTCCGTTATTCTTGGCTCTTTCCTTTCACTACTCCAAGACGTGTAGGACAAATCCGGTTACCTCTCATTGAAACAGACTGGCGCGGTAAATTCAAACGGATTCACATCGTCTGTCACGGTCAGGCAATCCACAAGTGAGTGACGACCAAGAAGTGATGGATCATTCTAATCTGTCCTAAGTGTCCAACGCGGCTATCCGAAGCGAGACCCTCCACTCACTGCCCATGGCTTTTCTGAAGCTGCAACAATGGTGCTACCCTTCAAACCAGACCTCATTATTTCTTCACCTATGTCTCGTGCAATTCAAACTGCGCAAATCGCTTTCTGCCACATCTTGCAGGGCCCAGCCGCCGTCCCACTCACGATATGGCCTGATTTGCGGGAAGCACATGATGCCATATGCAACAAGGGTGTACCACGTTCCGCGCTCATCGAGATTTTCCCGAATTTGGACTTTTCACTCTGCATGGAAGAGTGGGATTATGAGCCCCACTCTGACGGTACTGCACTTGAGCAGGCCGAGAGGGTCAAAGCGGCACTGTGGAAATGTGACGAGAAGGATATTGTGATTGTTAGTCATCAAGAATTTATTTTGTATCTGGTTGGGGGACCCCAGTTCACCAATTGTGGTAAGTAAACCTCCGCTGTGATGCCTTTTTGTTTCCTGATGCCTCTGGTCATTCGAAGAAATCAGGTCATACATGCTTACGTGACACGTCAGAGAAGGAAAGAGCCAAGTAAGGGATTAGAGACATACATGGCTGACATAGATTCTGCGAATAAAGAGGGATAAGGAATGATGCATTGATGGGGGGATATCTTCGGAAATCATTGCCGCGGGTGAGTGAAATTATCAAGGATCCTTATCGAGCCGCGCAGGGCCCTAGGAAAGATGATTAGCTAGATTGTGGCGCGACCCAATTTTTAATTAATACCTAGTTGAGATGCTATTCAGGAAATACACCTTTCTCTCCCTCATTTTTGTGGATATTGAGATGACATGTTTTTCGGGAATCCATTATAAAAGAGCTAAAGCATGCTAACATCAATTTTAATATTTGACTTGTGGGTGAGGCTTGTGGGTGAGGGCCATTGCTCCGCGTGGCATATACGAGTCCCTTCAAATGAAATTATACTGGTATTTTTATATGGTCTTCGTGAGCGTTGAGTCACCTTGCTGTAAAGCAAGGTCTCTCCCGGGTCTAAAGTCAACATTTGTTGTGTCACGTTCTCATGAATCAATACAAATAAACACTCCACTTTTTCTTCCTGGTCGAAACTCACAAAAGCTTCCGAAATGTTGAAACACCCTTTGTACTTGTTTGTTTTCTTGGTTTACGCTACAATCGCTCCTCATTGTACATGTTCTTATAACCCAAAATGAAGGTTGTGGCCTTAAAAGATAGTCATACCCCCAAAATCCCTCTGTTACTTTACGAAATCTTTATATATCGATGCAAATGTCCTCATCCACGACCACGTGCAGGCACGTGTGCGCTCCTGGTTTGTGACCGTGCCTTCCCTTTCATTGTCCCAACCCTTGTCCCATTCTCCGCCTAATTGGTATATAATCAGACACTGCCACCCATCTCCTTTCCCGCACTCCCTTTCAGGACAGCGGGTCCAGTTTGAAGACGACCAGTGACCGTTCTGTGTAGTGTAACAGACCCCAGGGGACTGTCTCCTAAACGGTTGTAACCTTTCATACCTTCACCTCTATCTAACGCTATCATTTTTTTTGCTCTCCCTCCAATTTTCCGCCC
Organism: Phlegmacium glaucopus; assembly: GCA_015039465.1. NCBI lineage: Eukaryota > Fungi > Basidiomycota > Agaricomycetes > Agaricales > Cortinariaceae > Phlegmacium > Phlegmacium glaucopus. The sequence goes on from MU130547.1 coordinate 333,976, forward strand.
AATAGGTATCTAATGAGACGCTGCCAGCTGTCTCCTTTCCAGCACTCCTCTTCAATTTCTTATAGACCCCAGGGGGGTATTTGTTATACGCTTTTAAGTGTTCATATTCTCGCCTCTATCTAAAGCAATCAATTTTTTGCTTGCATTCGTGTTCTATCTGGGTCCTTATTTTTCTTGACCGCGTCGATCCTCACCATATCATCTGAAGGTGTGAGTTCACTCGTTTATTACATTAATTACTTCATCTAACATTAGCTTACCTCAAAGTGAACGTGTACTTTCGAAAGCCGATGGGAAAAAAAGAGCAATAGAAGAAGACGGAGAGGCTACTGCAACTGATGGTGAAGCTTCCCTCGCTGAACATCCTTCGGCCAAGAAAAAAAGACAGAACAAATAAACACTGAATATTCATTTCTTACTCTTTCGCTTCTTTTTCCCCTTAATGTATAAAACCGAATGTATCAATACAAAGCATGCTTAATAATTCAGCAAGGTGTCTGTCGACGAAGTCGACCGCTAGTTTCTTAAAGACGCCAGGGATTGACAGAGAGTCCATCACCATCAACACGTGCAATCACGTGTTGATGGTGATGGCTTACTCTCTGTCAATCCCTGGCGTCTTTAAGAAACTCAACGCTCACGAAGACCATATAAAAATACCAGTATAATTTCATTTGAAGGGACTCGTATATGCCACGCGGAACGATGGCCCTCACCCACAAGTATAGTCAAGTGGAGACTGAAATGCTCAGTATTGAATATTACAACTGTCTGCCATGGCCTCTGAATTAAGATTGACAATTTATTGATCAGCGAGCTGTTATTTACATAATAAACGAGATACTAGATAGAGGAATCCACTACTGCTGTAGCCATAAAGTGTATCACTCACTCCTGCAGCAGGGTAAATTGGAATGGAAAGTTATTGTACTATATCAAAGATCCAACTCGACCCGCGCATTGGAGGAGCGTATGGAGACTAACCCTGCAGGTTTCAAGTTGCTATCTTCTGTCGCATCATCCCAGAATACTTCACCGGAGATAACCCTGCCTGCCTTTCTAATGTTCAACGAACGCTCCCTGTTTCTCCCACTTGGGTCAATCACACTCCTGTCCTGGTTAATCAAAGGTGTGGAAAGTGACGTAGAGAGAATGAATGAGCCTTCATAGGCGGGATTGAGAGAAACCACCGCTCGGGCATTAGAAGTCGTGCCACCGAATGTGAGTAGAGAATATGGAGGTGCAGCGGGGAAATCCACATCCAATCGACCGTTAGATGTAACCGCTCCGGCTTTGAAGGAGCCACCTAGGCCTGTGTCAGAGATCAAACTGATTCTGGATGTCACGGCACTGAGTGGAAGAGGAAATGAGGTTCAATTTGCATTGCGAATGGTTCAGAATGGTTCAGAATACATACCCATTGCTTGTAGACAGACTAAGCTTGGGCTCAGATGCATTGATGCTCGAAAGTCCAACATCTGCTTCTATTTGTCCATTGCTCGTTATTAATGATAATGACGCCGAAGTGTTGAAAATCCCTCTGATAGCTGCGTTGGATGTTCCTATGATCCCCAGGTCCGCTTGCACTGACTTTGATAATTCAAGATAGAAGACATGAGACTAAACTGTCAATATAAAGCTTACCTCTATATCAATACGCGCATTGGATCCTTTGAGTAGAAGAGATTGGAACAGGACTTTCTTATTCAAGTCTCCAACTCGGTGAATGGTGTTGGCAACATCAGTTTCGAATTTCTTGATCAAAAGCGGAGAAGATTCAGGCGAGGCTTCAGGCAAAATCACTTTCGTTGCAAAGTACAACCTATCTTGGGGACCACGCCAATGTGGCCATTCAGGGGTCTTTACATGCCTGTATTCAGCATTTCCAACATCACAAATAATTCATTCTACTCACGAAAATCCCAACACCGACCGCTCTGTCCTTTCGAAGGATCCGACACACTTTGGCTTGATCACGAATGACCTCCCTGAAGTAGCTGACAGCAACTTCTACAGTTGCAACATCTTGGCCTTGTTGAGGAGAAGTCACAATCTCGACGCTGCCAGCCGACATTGGGCCACGTGAAAGTACCAACAGAGCTTCAGCTGACAGGGGAAGATCCAATGTGGTTACAGCGATGAGAGGGAATGAGAATCCTTGCTGCGATGCTTCAAGATAGTCTGCTGGCCGGCTTGACCAATCATCGTAAGAAACACATTGCTCAAGGGTGACTTGTGGCGGAATGGGATAATCTCCAGGTCGTCCAGCCTATAATATCGCAAAATTACAAACATCCAGACAAATAAGAGAGCATCAACTAACCCACGGACGGTAATGCACCATGGACAAGAAGCTACTCAAGAACATACTGCACAAAAGCCAAACTAAGGCTGCTACGGCAAAAGCACGGAAGAATCGCACGCATGTCGGTCGTCGATTAGCTGGCGGATTGTACTGTTGTATATGTATAACTGGGTATGGCTGATTCGAGAATAAACGAGGGTCAAATGTGCCAGAAGGTGGTGAATATCCTTGCTGAATGAACTGGGGATTCATTTTGGCAGTTTCATTGGGAGGAGCCATGGTAGAGTATAAGTCTAAGACCAGTTCAGAGGTGCATGTGACAGATGTTCAGAAGCTGCGGAGCTTTGCTGTAGACGATCATGGTTCGGCCACACAGCAGCCGCAGGGGCTGAACATGCTCTGAACATGCGTATGCCTTTGACAGAGGTATTCGCTATTAATAATATTGCTCCATTCTTTCTTCTCATATTAATAGGAACCAGATACATTTGAGATACATATGCAACGAAGATTAATTTTGAGCAAGGCATTCGCCAACGCAGAACTAGAAAACAGGGTGATCTCGCTGTTAAGACTATGTCTCAAGTAATTATAAATCCTATGGGAATTCTATAACTCTGATCCATCTGAATCAAGGCACGGTGAGATGATGAGACCGAGTCAGGGCGCTCACTGGCAGTCTGCGCCGTTCAAAATTATAACCGTTTACTAAAATCCCGTTGGTGATAAAAATGGATGATGCAAAGCATTTAAACATGCATAGAAAATACATAGATCATAGATGACAATATGACCATGCTTCTGTGGAGCCCCGTGGATGTAAAATAACATGATGTAGCTGCGCAACGGGGCCGAAAAGCTGCGCAGCCTCAAGTCGACATTCATTCTATATACACATATAGCTTTTCTAACTTGTGGTTCTGGTCCAACACATAGATAATTTCCTTAAACATAGACTGTTCGAAGGAATTAACAATACCCTGGTCTCGCCCACAGTCCTTTCATGTACTTCGTCGAGCTCCGATAGTAGCGTCCTTCTCCCCGATGAGTGCGGCTAAAATTCTATATATGTGAACGGAAAGATACGAAAGAGAGTCAGAAAGGAAAGAAAGCTGCGTACAAGCTTCACTATCAAGTAGGACCTAAGTCGCCTACTATTATTTTCCGACATTATGATCATGTCCCTCCCAATGATTATCCGAGTCGCTCCGCACTCAAGAAAGAAATGTCCTCCAAAATTAAGGCTTTTTTCTTCCAACCTGAGATATTAGGCCACCGAGACTTGAACGTCGAAAGAGGTCCAGTCCTGAGCCCGGAAAAAGGCCAAGGTCAAACCAATCGGTCTTTGGACAGGCCAGAAAAAATCCAAAAAATGACAAAATGGCCAGATTATGAGACTAGTAGAACAGCGACAAACTCGACGGAGACACCTGGCGTTGCACCTCCAAAGTAAACAGTAAACCAGAGTCTGTAAGCTGAAAATACATTGAGGGGTGAGGAGGGGTGCGTACAATGCATCATACTAGGACAAATCAACAGTGGTGCTAATCAAAGTTAGTAGTAGGCGCTTACTTCCATGGGTGTTTAGCGCTTAATATTTAGTCGTTCCAATGATGAGAATTCATTAATTGAGCATGATTCATTGGCAATTAAAATATACTTCACCGGCACCCGTGATAACCTTTCCAGATTGCAGATTACAAACAGAATTTCGTTAAGCATAAGGTCCACGTAAAATGGCGGTTTGTACCATGAAACCCAGGCTCCTATACCTCTTGAAAAGTACAGTAGGCAAGGGTTGGCTGCGACACATTCGGTCATTATTTTACGCTTGTGCAGCCTCAGGATCACCAATATTTTCCCGATGTTTTCTTTTTTTCTTTTTTTGCGGCTCGGGTTCCCCTGCAATCCCAGTCAGGACGATGCCCTCACGGCTCTCTCGTTTTCGTTTCCCCAACGGCATCGTATCTGAGTCACCGACTGAGATTGACTTATCATTCGCTGGCGCCTCCAAAACCTTTTCAGAAGGTTGTTCAAGGGCAACCTTGGCTTTCATACGCTCTTTCTTCCCTTTCCTCTTCTTCTCACTACCGTCAGCAGGACCGTGTCCTCCAGCCATCGTCCGAATTCCAAATGCGTTTCCTGATCGATTTTTAATCGTGGATTTTAGCTCGTGTAATTTCTCCTGATCTTTTTTGTTCCACCGGTACCGGTCCCCTTTGTCGTGTCGATATGGAGCATATTTTTTCACGCTCACATACTCGTTGAGTTCTTGATCCGTTGCCAGCAGGATCTCTACTGGCGTGAGAGCGTAGTTTTGAGGTTGAACAGGAACATATCTGAAGCGGGTAGGGAGGCCGCCAACCTGACATGAAACTTGTCAAAATCGGCCTAGAAAGATTTAAAAAGCAACTCACTATATCATTGAAGTCGAGCCCATAAACTTCATCCATGTACTCGTTCAACTTCCGTTTTCTCATCTCTTCTGTCCCATCCCACTCCTCACCCTCTTGCTGAGGTTCTGCATCGGCATCCATGGCATCAATGTCCACTGCTCCTTCATCCTCATCCTCGTTGCCCATCTTTTTCTTTTTCCTCTTTTCCTTTTTCTTCTCCTTTCTTCTCCCTGAGCCTTCATCGAATACAACGGCATCATCGTCTGGCACAGCTATATCTCCGATATCAATTTCATCCTCCCACTTCGGCTTCCCGTCTTGATCAAACTCGACATCATCATCAAATTCTCCAGCCCATGCATCATCGTCCTCTTCGAAACCAGTATCTCGGTCGAACAATCCTGCCATCTGCAGATCGTGTTTCTCTGGGTCCCAGTCGCCTTCTAGGTCTAATTCCTTCAAAGCCCCGTCCACCAATTCATTATCATCATCATTACTGCGATCGATCTTTAAACCTCCTTCTCGACCTATCCTCTCCAACTTTCTCTTTATTTCCCTCATCTTTAATGCCTTCATCCGCTTTACTTCCTCTTGCCTTTTCCGAAGCTCATCCTCTTTGCGCTCCTTCCTCCGTTCTCTGGCTTCTTTGCGTGTTGTATCTTGCCTACGCACAACAGATGGGAGAATACGAGGAAAGGAAGCGATAGTAGCAGCTCCGGGTTCCTCAAAGCGATGGTTATACGAAGCTTCAAAATGGGAGGCCAGCGATTCGAATGAGGTATCTGAGAGAAGACCAGCATCCATCTCGTCATCAATGTTTCCAGATTTCTCGCCGTCTAGCTCAGAGTCGTCTCGGGGCTCAGCTTTCGCCTTGCCTTTCTTTTTCCGCCTCTCTTCACCTGGAGATGTAATTTCACCATAGGTAGGTACGTGACCTGTTGAGCGATCAATCCAGCCACGATTTAGGATGTAGCTGATATAAACATTCAATGTAAATTCTGTCGGGAAAAGTACCGTCAACGTACTTACTTCATGAGGAATTCTTGGTCCTTTTCTGCTTTGGTTTTCTTCTGCTTCCCACTTGATGGTTCATTATTGGCGTCTTTTTCGTCTTTAGCCTTCTTAGACTTCTTTTTCTTTTTCCGCTTCTTTCCTTCCTCGTCTTTTCCGTCCTCGTTCTCTTGACCTTCCTCCCTCCCAGACTTTTCTTCGTCTCCAAGGTCATCAACACTCACAACCTCTCTCAAATCTCCAACTTCTCTCTCTAAGAATGCCCGATACTCTTCTTCTTCTCGTTCGCGCTCGTCCTGTGTTTTTTCTCTTGGGATCAAAAAATCGTCTTCATCTTGGTTATCCGCTGCTCCGTGAAATGCGGCGATTGTTTCTTTTCGAAGAATATCCTGTTCCTCTACGTGTGTGAGGGGATGTTGTTCGGCTTCAGGAGAGGGCGTTCGTGAGGGATTTAGCATAGCATCAAGGTTGACTTGACGGACAGTCAAGGGTTTGTCCTAGAATTGAGGACTAAGCATTGAACTTTAACGGACAAAGCAACGAGACAAACTCTTTTATTTGACTTGGTCTGTTTAGCATTAGTCCTTGGTATTGTCGAGTGCAACCTTTCCTGTTCCTCTATGAAGCAGTGTTAGTCCATTGCGGCTGTAACACAGACAAGCTCGCACCTCCATAAATATTCTTCTGAGAGTCATAGATGGCTGGATCTTTCTTCCTGATCCTGGCTAAAGTCCTCAGGATGGCAGCATCCACTATAGGTGTTAGCTCTTCACCGTCCTCATCCTCTGACTCTGCAGATTCGGAATCCGTGGAGAACTCAGAGCCAGAGCCATCAGGATCATAATCAGACCCATATTTCGCTTTTACTAAAGACAACAAAAATTTATGAGAAAAATACTTCAAACTCGTAAAAAAAAAAATACTTGCGTCTTTCCAATTCTTCCCGTTCTTTTCTGTACTCAAAGGCTTTGGCATAGTGCTCGTTTATTGTAAGCTGAGATTTTGAGCCACCTGTTGCATCTTCATCATCTGAAAATAGATTGCTCATCCTCGAGCAATCGACTGAAGTCCCAACTTACAAGTGAAAGGAGTCGACAAAACTTTGGCGATCACGTGCGAGAGCCCGGCGCCCGGGCCGGCCCATGAACGTCAGCAGACTTGGCACTTCCGGACCATGTGATCTGTTGGGGCTTGCCATTTTTAAATTTCTTGGATGGTTATGTTGCTGCGCAGATGATGCGCAGTTTTGAAGATGGGACTGACAGGGCTAAATAAATAGGTGGGATTTCTTCCAGCTACCACCACATTGACCTATTGTACAGGGGAGACATGATAATTCTTGAACCATCTGATAACCAGGATGAGCGTTCTCCGCTCTCAAAAAGCGTTGAAACAGATATCGCAACGGCTTCCGCAGCATTAGCAACAGCACCACCTCCCTACGCTCAGACTATCCCTCCAAATCCTATACCATCTTACCAAGCTATACAACACTCACATCATGTCACTGTGCCTCGCCGACAGTCGCCGTTCCGACGATTACTTGGCGCTTTTGCGATAGCTTGCCTAGTCCTATTGCTATGGGCTGTTTTCGCGAACAGCCTCAAAATGGTCTCCACTTACAATGGAAGTAGACACGGTTACGTTTATAAGCTCGTCCGTTTCCAATCCGTCCATTTTTGTGCTCCTGAACTGATCGCTTGTTCAAACGGATTCAGGATACCGTTCATGATCCAGGTCGTGTTTTACCAATTCAATATCCTCCCATTAATTCTCCCCAATGACGGGATCGTCGGTCCCTCTTCCTTAATTCGTTCCAGCGCCATGTGTATCAGTTATAACAATATCATAGCATTATATCTCCCATTTATTGCCTTCTCATCGAACTCCCTTACAAGTCAGTGAGTACCAGTCTTTAATTCTCTCTCTGTGTGTTATTTACTTACACCAATCTTTGGTTTATCAGATGATCCTAGCGGTGTTCTCACCTATGAGAAAGATAGCACGATAAGTCGCGCCACCATGACGCCAGGAAGGGTGCGCGATGGCGGAGGAGCTCTAGTCACCTGTCATGTTGGAGTCATTGGATTATTAATATATTATTGGTGGAATTTCAAGTATCTGATCCCCCATCCATCCTCCCACTAAAGTTTCGTTGTATGATGATAACCATCTTCGTCTTTAATCACCGCTATAACTTAGGACCTTCTTCCTAACATTAAAGCCACGCCTCCTTCCCTACTTAGACGTTAGGAAGTCTTTTTTTGGATGTACATGGCGTTCGGCCATGATGCAGATGAAAACTAGATAACGTGAGCCTTTATCACTCCCATTCACTATCTACATATCCTAATCGCTATGTTTCCCTCTGTCGAGTCCGCCTGCTTTGAACCAGTGGCAGATCCATCAAAAAGAATAAGAGATGTTGATTATTTCATGGAACCAATTTTCATTCTTGTATACCAGTTCCATTCTTTATCCCGAAGAGATCTGACTTAAGATTCTCTGTTGTAGGTACAAGACACCATTTTCCACATCCCGAAACACTACTTCACCCACATTGGTATATTCTCGACTGTTTTTTCATTGCCACCCAACGAGGATGGACCCGAAGGTCTCACTGAAGAACGGCCATTCATATTACATCAAATTTCCAAACGCGATTTCAAGGCTTTCTTGAGAGTTATAATGCCGATGTACGTAATAATTCTATCGTTCCATAATGGTTTTATCTAGAGCTCACCGCCACGTTTATTTCCTCCAGACAAATCCCACATAGCTATTCGAATATCACAGTGGACGAATGGACATCCACTCTGAATCTGTCGACTATGTGGGAGGTCACAGCGCTTCGAGATCTCGCAATACGACATTTAAACCAGCTACTAAACACCGTGGACATGATTTTATACGGCTATAAATATCGTGTCTCTCAGTGGTTTATCACTGGTTGCACGAATTTAATTAAAAGAGGTCGGGGGTTAACGGATGAAGAAGGTGAACGCTTGGGAGTGCGCTTTGCCATCCAGATTTATGAAATCCGTGAACGGTCGTTACTATTCCGCCTCAACCAAATGCCCCAACATGACGGCAAGCCTGCAGCACAGTTCGAGTACCAGCGCGCGGTTCAAGCACTTTCTGACAAGATATTTGACTAGGAACTTTATAAAATTGTCTACTCCCATGTTAGCGCCATTTTGGAGAGGCCATAAGGCAACTTCAGTTGCTTCAGGGAAAAAAGAAAAAAAAAACTACTATGATGTCAGGTTTTCTGAGAATCAGGCTCTTTTCCCTGACGGCATAGCTCGGCGTTTTGTAAGTAGATTCAGAATGCATGACTGTATGCTGAGTACAGCCCGTACAAACTGCGACTTTCACATCAGACACAGGCCTCAGGAGTAAAAAGCGAATGGTATATGAATGTTGACACTTTCCATGATGTTATGCCAAGTACTTTTGTGTGAATATCATGCGGATGTCGTAAAACAACGACCTCTCTGATCATGCAACATTATCTACTTGAGGAATAACGGCATCGACCAATGACTAATTTTGTACCATTAGAATCCTTTCAAGCTCGATACAATTATTCTGAGGGGAATCAATTATGGAAATTCTTTAAATGCCTGAAACCGCATATTCACACGACATTCGCTTTTTACCGAGGAGAGCCCAAGCTTTTCCTTGTCAATGCTCAGCGCTCGCCTTCAACTACCCAAACAGTCTGCTGACGACACTAAAGTGTGCTTGCTATCATTTCATGTGATATACCGAGTCAGGAAGGTCACGGTCTATATCTCTTTGAGCGATCGGGCTGTAAGTACTTCGAGGTGAGCGGTTGCCACTCTTTTGTATGTCAAAGTTGAGCTTATGCGTATATTTCACTGCAGTAGTTCTTCTGGCGTCCAAGGAATATGGTTTAGTGTTATGTACTACTAGTACTGCACATAGGAATCGGACCTTTCATCCGATGGGAGAGTCGACTCAGGATAACATAATGTGATCACCAGGTGCGCTCGACTGGAATTTTGCGGATGGCTCCATGATAATCAAAACAAATAGCTTTACATATATATCCGTGGTCGCCCCACTTGGCATTCATTCAATTTTTAGAAAACCTCACCCTGCGCATCATTTGCAACCCCGCCTCTCTTAGACTTTACCTATATTTTATGCTGGAGCAACGCCAACACTAATGGAGCGCTCCCCTTGTCCCTCGCATTCGCCAATAAGTCTCTCTAGGTCATCCCTAGCTTTCAGTCGCGGTTGTCTTCACTATATCCTCCGTACCGCTTCCATTACGAACTGGCCGCCCAGGCCCCAGGGCAGCAGTCTCTTGATACTGTTGCTAGATATTGATATTTGTGGCGGAGTGCCTGGGAGTTTGAACTGACGGCTTCAATCAAGCTTCAATTCAACACTCACCAAGCTTGCAACCTGCATCCTTGTTTGATTCTGGCGTTCCTACTGGCATGGTTCTTCAAATCCCTTCTTCTGGGCATTTCTTTCCTTCTAAGGAAATCGTTCTGTAATGGTGATACTTTCATGGTGTGATGATTGAGTGGAAGCTCAACGATTCTGCATTTCTATCGTCTCCTTGTATGACGATGTACGTCATTTTCAGCAAGCTAAGGTTATAATTGCCACCCCTATGTCGATCTTACTTACAATTTTACACTTGAAATTAGCACCCTTTTCTTGCCACAGCCATATATTACTTCATACTGGTCAGGTTCGAGCCTCGAGGTGACACGAGACTATTTGAAGAAATACCAAAAGCCATAGAGTCGCAACTTTCCTTGGGCCCTGATCTAGAAACGAGGACTGGCCATGTGGGTTCTATTAAAGTAAAGTCTACCTGGACGGACCCATCTCTGGAAGTGCCAACGGTTAATTCCCAATTCTTCCACGTGAATCGAATTTCCGAGACAACTTGCTAGATCCACGATTCGAATTCAATTCCGTTGACATTACATGGTATTTTCCTAGTATCAACCGCTCAGACGAACTTGTAAATCATCGGTAAGAGCCGCTTCTCCAAGTTGGGAACACGCATAATACCGTCTCAATATAGCATACGGTCCCTGTCACTTCATACTCCTTGCTATCATCCATTGCCAAGACCCTCGAGTCACTTTACATACCTCCCTGCCTTCTCCCACGTATATCCAAAGCAGGGAGCTATAGTTCTAAAACTTTCAAGCATCGTGCCTACACAATCATACTTAAGCGGCCGTCCCCCGATTTTTAATCTGGCACCCACGACTGTCTAGTAAAATGTTTGCGTTTACATTCTGTGTGCTGAAAACCTCAACAGATTCCTCATCCAAGAGTTCCTACCATCCCCTCTTCTCCCACCCCGACGGCGACGTGACCCTTCGATCAACTGAAGGAACGCTCTACCGACTTCATTCGTCCACCTTATGCACAAGCTCAGGTCTATTCAACACCGTATTCAGCCTACCCCAGCCTAATACATGCCGCCCATCTCATAATGATCAGAATCCGACATCGAGTAACATCAAGTTATACCCCGACATTTTAGATGTCTACGAGGCCGATTTCCCCGTGGAGCACATTTTCAAACTCATTTATGGTATCCCAACATCACCACCTCGGATGTCGTTCGATGAAATAGAGACCATTCTCGCTCTAGCAGAAAAGTGGGACACCCAAGGACCTATCGCAAGCCTGCGTACAGCTTTCAGCTCGCCGGAATTTTTGAATCAATATCCTATCAGATGTTATGCGCTGTCGAAGCATTACGGCTGGGATTATGAAGCTAAGCTCGCGTCTACGCATACGCTTGCTCTCGACTTGTACGACCCTATCCACGCTCATTCCCTGGATCAGTTGTCTTCCAAAGACCTCCTCTCACTACTCAACCTTCACCGAAAACGCAGAGATATGTTTCGACAACTTCTTAACAGCCCCGAAAGGTTTACGGCCGGGAACAGGTACTTTTTAACGCTATTGTTCAATATAGATCATACTGATTTTCTCCTTGTTAGTTCATCGTATCATTGTCATCGCTGTGGTGTGACGGAGTTGGATAACCGTACCTGGCGAGAGCTCAAAAATGCCATTTTTCTCGAAATGGATAGACGACCACTGGGTGATGCTGTAGTTGATGAGGCTGCCGATTGGCCGGAAGCGCTGGCTTGTTGGGAAGCCAGGTGTACAAAAGAAGGCTGTGGTGGCCAAAATTATGGTCGTGTGGCTACATTTCGCCAAATCCGTACCTGTATTGACATCCTGCCATCGACCGTCGACGAATAACCTTGAAGCTTGGTCATAAAAATTTCAAGACAAATCTGTTTTGCATGGCGTTGTATATAGGTTGAAGTTATTGATGACCAAACGTTGTCGATAGTACTTTTTGCCATGGTCTAAATTCTTAATGTCCCTTCATAGGTTATTGCAAGATATACGAAAAGTGCTTCGATGTAGCCCACAAGAAATAGATTACGCGTCTTCTGTGCAAGCAATATATCAGCTAAAGAAATACCAGATTGTTCGAATAAGATGGCCGAAGTTTTGGACTCGAGCTCATGATCCCAGTACCGTTACAGCATAACAGTCAATTTCGAAGTTATAGCAGCATCAAATAATTTTCGACAAAATATAGCGCGTCATTTACGTGACCGTCCAGCGGAGTAAGAGCCATATATCCAATACCATAGCCGGAAATTTGCTGCACCAATGCTGCACTTGAAGAAAGTCGACTCGAAGGTAGCGTAGCCAGTGTAGGTCACGTGGTGGTGTCTGCTTGATTCGTTTAACAACACGTGACTTCGGAAAAATAGACCTCCGAAACCGGACCCCTTGGCCTTGCTCCTTACTCCCTACGGTTGCGACCCCGAGAGGGCCTCAGACGTGCTTTGCATCACAAAGTCACTTTTGGCCAATCTTTCTAGAACAAATCAGTCCCAAAGACGGGCCAAATTTTTGAACGCTTGAACTTGCTAAGAAACCATGTCACTATTCTCCAATCGTTATTTTCCCCATGCAATCTATGCCATAGCCTTGACTTCCATCTCCATCAACCTAATCAGCCACCGTAAAGCCGCAGAAGACGAACGATCCAGAATCCAAGCACAAATATCAGTGCTAGAGTCAGTAAAAGAGCAATTGCAATCCGACAAACCTTTGTCAAATGAAGAACTGGAAAAAATGAAGAGGCTCGTCCGACCTGTGGATACTGGCCAAGAGGGAAGAGAACCAGAAAATCAAAAGGAGGTTAGTTGGATAAATATATTTCGGGGTAGGAAAGATCGGGCGTCGGATGGAGAGGCTGAAATTAGCAAGTGGGATCAACAAGACCTGGAGAAATGTATGTGTAAATGACCTTTTGACCGTTGACATCGCGCTCTAATCAACTTCGTAGTGCAAAAAGAGATATCTAACTCACGCTGATTTTGTCGACGGCTGTCAAAGTAATGATAACATTACCAACGATTTTGTCGGTTCATTCATTCTCAATCTCAGTCATGTTTCCAAATCGTGTCAATGCAGTGTAATATATCAATACATGTCAATTTTACCAAGAGGCAGCAAAAGTTGGAGATAAATCGAGGAGTGAAGACGAGCGAGGATTGGTCGACGGCATGAAGTTGAAAGTTGTATTCGAAAGGCCTAGCAGGTCATCAACACCTCCTATGCCCTGAGTCGCATCTACCGTCGTCCCCAAAGGACTTCCATCACCAAATAACTTAGGTATTACATCAGCTGAGCCCTGCGCTACAGAGACCTCACTAGGTCTTTTTCTTGGTGCCACTGTGGTTGGCATGCTTCCGATTTTTTGAGTTAGGATCTTCGTTACTCTTGGGCGGTTCGCCTGTGAAGTCGGTGCTGTTGCCGTTTGTGCCATTGGCTTTTTGGCTAGCGGGGTCTTGAGCGTTGGTGGCGCCGAAGCCGTTGACTAGAGGCAAAAATAAACAGAAGGAGTGTTATTAAAATTAGGAAATTTTCATAATAATGATTTGTCACCAATCCACCTGTATTGTCCTTGTCCGGGTTGGATGAAGGCTCCGGTATCTGGAAAATTTCCCGCACGACATTGTGGAGTTCGTCACCATGAATGGTTGGCGATAGTGGACTCCTAGCACCCGTGGCAAGACGCGAAGATCGGGCTTGCTCACGACCAAGAGCAATCATCAACACTGTTTCCATTCCAAGATCCCGACCTTCCTCCAACGTGATGGAAGCTTCGCGCTCACAGAGGGAAGCATAACGAGGAATTAAAATATTCTTGTCGACATCGTTTGCATGATATAATTTTATTCGTTTTGCATCGGGAATCTCTTTCTTCTCCAGTTCACGAACTGCCAGGTTTTTGACTTCAGGGAACCCCCATCGGACTGAGAGTTTGAGAACTATCTCCCAGTCAGAGACAGTGGCGTCATAAAGAGAATATCGGCTAATGATACATAGTCAATAAAACATCGAAATCGAAGAAAGAGGTTGTTGGGCTTACGGATTATAAAAAACCCAGAGAAATCTCGCGAATTCTTCGACAGTGACGTGCTCAAGAAGGATTGCATTCCCGTCTTGAGTACCCTGAGGTTGCTGTCCAGGGGATGCTGGCATGGCTAGCTTGCCAATGAAGTAGGTAGATTCACGCTCGAAAAAATATCGATGCACTCGGAAGCACATGTTTTCAACCTGGATCGAATTTTAGAACATAAATCAATGACTCGCGAGTCGCGCTGAAGACTGACCAAAAAGCAGAGGTCACCACCCGCGATGTAATAGGTGTCATGTTTCGTCAAGGAGCGGAGGTCATCATTTTTCGATGGAGAACCCATGGTGAAGGGACTGTCCTGACAAGGTTATGGTGGTAGTTGGTACTAAGGACAAGTATCGACCCCAGTCCTTTTTGAGTTCACGAAACTATAGGCACGTGTAGAAAACACGTTGCGATGTTCTCGTCACAAATGGATAAATTTTGTAATGTTTTCATGTTCCGATCGACATGAGGCTTTGGGTAGCGGCGGTCCAAATGTTAAATCATGATGGTCCGCGATAAGTATGAGCTAAAATGTATGTGCATTGTTGCTTATATGTAAATGCCGAGTCTATACAGGTAATAGAGGACAATGGGATGGATGTTGACAGCAGGTGAGGAGGAGCACGACCCTCGCTTATCCGAAAACTTCGCACGCGACCCTTCGAATGTCCCGCCTTGGTCCGTTATTTCTATGCGAAACAATCAAGTTGGCGCTCAGTTATCATATTTCATATCCGATCTCTTGCCATTTCAATAAACCCTACGCCCTCCTATGTCTTTGTGTCTTTATTATGCATCGATGCGCAGCCGAAGCAGCTTGAGGCAGAACTTCATAACCCTGGATTGGAAGAGAGTTTAATAACTTAGATCTTCTGTTACGCCGGTCCACGAAGTACTGATCAAATTTGTGCTTGAAGTCATCTTGACTTTGTCTTGACCTAAAGTTGACACCCCTTATGAAACGTTGCACGCAATTCGGCGGATTTGTGGTGTCACCAGGTCTTCTGAGGGAACTTCCATCTTTCTAATCTTTTCTGAGACAGATTTTGCGAGAAGGCATGCCAGGGATCAACATACGTGTGCCAGTGGGCCAGTTCACCTTGTTGTACTACACTGAATTATATCTAGCTATCCCATTGAACTCAAATTCGAGTCATCGCCATCTCATAACCCTGCCGGCGCCCCTCTATGTCCACCTACTAACCCAAATCTCCGTCGACACAGTCAAGATATTCAAATCACATGTTAGCAATCATCTTCCTGAATGATGGTACCCACTCCTAAATGCGATTGTTTCCCTGATACTAAGATATGAATCAGTCGATATAGTGTGGTGTTTATGGGAACTATGAGCCTGTGACCGTCAGAGATCATGAGGTTCGAAATTTGAGCCCTTGAATAACCACCTCATTTGATTTGAGCGAATGTAGGAATAACAGGATGACCACAGTAATTCTTTTCTGCCCAAGCTGCCGGTGATCCAGTCAAACCTTTTCGATATGACAGACTTTTTCAGAACTTCCTAGGTCTTGTAGGTCATGTAAATGTGTCCATTTTTTTTGTACTGCGAGGAGTCGACGCGAGACAAGTTCTTTTCAATGTAAATATCTAGCTTCAAGTTCTCTCGGTCTTAATAAGATTTTAAGTCCAATAACTCGATGTCGCATATGTATTTTGTTTATCAGATTACATTCAGTTGAAAATCACCATATCGACTGCCAATTCATATCTAGATAAATCATCGCCTTGACTTTTGTGTTCCGCGAGCTCCCCGTGTCTGCGAGGTACGTGAAGTACGATGATTCGCCGAGGTGTCTTTAAAGGCTGCAAAACTCACTGATATAAACTGCGACTGATAGAGACAAAGGTCACCGACCATTTTCTTGTTGGAATGCCAATGTTGATCCATGGTCGATCCCGAAGAACGACTCAATGGCACGAAAGACATCCTTCTCCTCAAGACCTTGAGGTAATGGACTTCGGCCTCCATCAGAGGGCTGAGCCCTGAGATGCTCTCGCGTACTGTACACCAAGTATGTCGAGATTGGGCCAAGAATCTGGGATTCTTCTAGAGACAACGGCGTGTCTCGTGAGCATAGCTCTGCGAAAAGCGGTACTAAGTGTCGGGGGTCGACCTGGTGATGTTGATAAAGTGCCATCTTTTCGACAAGTGGCAAATCTCTTTTCAAGTGCAATTCTCGCACCGCCAATTCTTTCACTTCTTTGAAATCCAGTTTGTTTGCAAGATGCAGGATGCATTTCCAGGTTTCAATATCTGTGTCATACAGCGAATATTTTCTAGGGATGAAGTTGTTAGTTACATGTTTGAAAATATGTTATGTATATAGAGCGTACGGGTTGTAGAACACCCAGAGGAGTACTTCGAATTCCTCCGCTGTGATGCCATCCAAAACGACAGGCGCATCATTCGTTCCTTCTTTGACCTGTCCGGGTGATACCGGGTTGAGTTTTGTCTTGAAAATTGACGAATCGCGCTCAAAGAAATATCCATGCACGCGAAAAAGCGTGTTTCCTGCCTACACGATCGAAAATCATTGCCAAAAACATGATAGTCAGCATTTACTATAATATAACCAGCAAGCAGCACCTACAATGACATGGAGATCACCTCCGCGAAGGTAATATTTGGGATGTTGTGGGGGAATGACGACGGTAATGTCTTTGCGTTCGTGTGGGCCAGGCATAGCTCAAAATATAGTACTGATAATGATTGTTGACAGAGGTAGACAGGTAGTAGGTCGAGGTTCAAGTGAAAGCGTCGATGGAGGGGGATTTCTGTCTAAATGGATGGGGTATAGTTATAGTGGCGTTGAAATCTACCCGCTGCCCAAACAGTGAACGTCATCAGAAGTTAAAAATGGCTACACGTGCCAATTCTTCTGGTTTTGAAGGGCCAAATGAAGAGCCATGGGCGCTTATTTACGATCAGATGATAATGAATGAATCTATAGTTTGGCCACAAAAGAGATACGAAAAAGGTAAACGAAACCCCACTGATTGAATCGATTTTCATTCTTGCGTTGGGAACTTGCATTGCTGGACTTCCAACGGCGTTCTGCAATCCAGAACACGCGTGTTTGCCTCGTGTTCGACGACTCCTACCCTTCCGGAATTAAAGTTTCGCCCTATATCGCACCTGGACATTGTCGTGTGATTCTTGATTATCGGCATCCATCTATCGGATGATAAGTATTCAGATCTCTAAGTAGGTCCTAAGCTGGCCAGGCTTGGCCAGGTAAGCTATCCTACTGATTGGCGCCCAGATTACAGCCTCAGCGAATGTGACCGTCCACTACCAATCTGTCGACTGTCATTAGACGTTAAAGGTTACAGGCCTCAGACTTGAAATTTGGCGAAAGGCTCAAGATAGTAGAATATCTCTGGTGGAATTCTTGAATTTTAGATACTAAGTGCGGTGAATCCGAATTCAGGTGCAGGCCCAAGCAATAATAACGTCGTAATCATGATCATGTCGAAGTAACTTCTATTTACAAGACGTGGAAGCGAACACGGACATGTCGTATACCTCGAGGCAGTAAATTCCGATGAGCGGTGAGATAGATATTGTTGTTGTTGTCAAACTGCATTTGACTTCGGCTGTTAGCCCGAGTCGACGTCAGGGCTTATCGATGCCCCTCCGAGTCGAATTTTCCCTGCATCAGCTGAGATAAAACCGTATGACTGGAAAAAAGAACCAGATTTATTAATATTGGGTGACAATCAGGCAGTAATCCTACAAATGGGAAGTACATTTCGCGAAAGTGTTCTGGAAGGTCTTGAAGGTCGAGTGCCCCAGAATGGCAAAGACCACATGGTCAAATGAATGCTTGAACCGCGCATCCTCCGCAGTCAGCAACTCGGCCCAAATTCCCGCAACCAATTCGACGCTATTCCTAAAAACACCTGTCCCAAAGCTGCCGAGAACGACGTTCCTTACACCATGTCTTTCGAAAAGAAAGAGAATCCGAGCCATTCTCTCCTTCATCGCGATGTATATTCCACTTTCGTCTTCACTCTTTCTTTCACGGAGGTATCGTCGGACGACGCCAGCATTGACGCCAGCACTGGTGACAACGTCGACCTCGACGGGGGGTTGCCACTCGCCTTTGTCGTCACGAATGAAGAGTACGTGAGGGGAATAAATCATAGCGTGGCTATAGTAGCCTTCCTTAGGATCCTTTCTATGAGATCTGTAGAACTTTTCGGCTGGTTTCGTGATTAGACTGGGATACAATGTTGATGAGCGCGCAATCGATTCTTCCTTTTTCAAAATTGAAGTTAATGACTTGCCGAGCGCATATATTCGGAAAGCGAAGAGTGCCATACCTGGGCTTGAGCTCCTTTTATAAAACCACCACCAGGATTCTTGGCTGAGCCAAAGCAGAGCACCCCGACCTTTTTCACGACATCATGTGGAGAATCCGGTGGTGACTGTGACTGTAGACATTCTTTCAATTCACGGGCGCCAGCGAGCGTCGAACATTCGGATACGGTTATATGAACCTTTGATTCTGAGCCAACTAGTGCTTGAGGAATAGACGACCACTCCGAAATATCAGCGTCAGCGGCATAATACACAGTACTGGCTTTCAAGAGGTCGATTTTCTCCTTCAGATTATAAGAGACGCCGTCTACCTCATAAGACCCATGTTCGATGATATTGAGAGTTGACGCAGCGATATCTTTCAATGACCCTTTCCCCCCGACGCTTGACGTTTCGGAAGATGAAGCCGTACGTTGGGCATGTTGATTGCGCTTATTGGAGCCACCTCTTGGCATAATCTTGTAGTTCCGGTTCAGTAGGGAGACTTTCAGACGAAAAATAAAAAGGCCTACGGTTAATGAAGTTCAAGTTATACTTCAGAAGTGTAAGGATGGCCGCGAACGTCTTTAAGTCAGAGCAGTGGTTAGTGGATTCGAGAGATGCATTGACAAGACTTACTTGTAATGTTTCACAGTTTAATGGGTGGTCAGCAGAAACTTAAGGTTGAGGTCAACAGCTTTCTGAAGTATGACCCCTTCGAACATGGCAAGCGGAGTCAAGTAGAGTCATAAAGAGTTGGTGTGACGCTATTCGGCTAATGGCTGATGTGGCTGTGACATGCATTGCAGATTGCATGTTTTTGTTTAAAGATGCGTTTAGGATAAAGATCTTAACTTTATCACGACGTATAAAATTTGATAGCGAATATATGGCACAAGGAGGCTTCAAATTGACTGAATGATTACAAAATAGCTGACTAGGTGACTTCGACGCGGGCAGTGCAGATCATAGAATTCGTACGTGGGAAGGGAGATATCCAATCATGCAAAAGAACAGCAAGGTCCAAGAAAGAGCAAAAAATAACAAGAGGACACGAGTTGGAACGACCACGAAAATCGCCACAGCACCAGTGCTGTGGGTGGAGTTGACGGTGCTGAACCGGCATCGGAATGTAGTAGTCGAGTTGGATACAACTTCCCTAGCCCCGAAGACGATTAACTCCTTTTGACGGATTTCCATGTGTTCACAATCTTCTTTCTCAACGAGAGAGTTCTCCTCCGCATCTGCGACAGAGAATTTAAGCTCAGATTCAGCTCATGAGAGATGAAAGACGCTACAATACCAACAAGCGTTTCTTCGAATTTCTCCAGAATCACCACTGTTTCATCCTGTACCCCTTGATCTCCAGAACCACGACTCGTTGCACTTCTACGAAGAGCCACCCTTCGCGCTCTTTCCGTTGACACGTCCCTTGTGATTTGTGTGCGACGAAGTACCTTGAGAGAAATAAATTGAATCAAATCAGCATACTGTATCGAACAAAGTAAAACAAAATATCACCGGACCAGTCTGGGGATTGAATCCGAATAAGGAATAAATCGCGCGAGTTATATCATTGTCGTCTGGTGAAGAAATGCTTTTTTCGCGTGCGCGAAAAATGATCAGTGACGTTTTTATACCCATGATCGCAGTCTCATCATCGCTGGGTCCCTCGTCTCTCTTGCATAATTTCACGTATAACGGTACCAGGTACATCGGGTCTACCATGTGGTTTTGGTACAATGCAATTCGCTCTGCAATGGGCATCTCGAAAGCTTCTAACTTGGAAGTAGCCAGTCGCTTGACCTCCGGGAATTGATATTCCTGCGCCAATTTCAAAATTGCGAGCCATTCAGGTAACGTAGCATTGTGGACTCCATATACTCTGCACAATTGTCAATGATTTTTATTCCGAATCAGAGTTGAATCTGGAAAAAATGACACTCACTTATTATAGAACACCCACAGAAATTTGGCGAACTCTTCGACGGTGACACCCTTGACCATAATTGCTGCACTGTCAATCCCACCTTGACGTACTTGACCAACTGGAACAGGCGCAGTCATAATATCCCGGAATATCTGTGATTCTCGCAGAAAAAAATACGAGTGCACCCTAAAGAGAGTATGTGCGACCTACCAAATAGGATGTAGTTGTTAATGGACTGGAGTTTATGAAGGTGGATAAGATCACAGACGACAAGATACAAATCCCCGCCATCGAGGAAATATTCGTTATGCTGGACAACTTGTTGTGCATTGCTGGAGCTGGACATGATGCAGTCTAGACGACACGGATGAAGTGGGGTGGAAGGAACGGGAGGTCTGGATAACAAGGTTTAACCAAAGCGCCTTTTAAAAAACTTCTCTGCCAGTGCGACCAAGGTTGTTGGCTTGTGCTACTAATCCGATAGATGGGAGAAATTCGATCAGCTGGTCGAACAACATGCGACCCGTACCAAAAATTTCCATTGGAAGTCAATGAAGTCGAGCATCCTGGTCATGGGTGAAGACTATTCAGGCAGTTAGGTTGGCTCCCATGGCAAAGAACAAAAAATACCTTGTGGCACACGTTTCCTTAGAAGCGTTACCAAACGAAACGGCGTTGAAAAATCTAAAATGACTTTGTTTGTATTCAGAGCCACATCGCCCTTCGATATTATCGTAACATCCTTGAAGATAAAAGGAGAAATTAGCACTAAGAGCTGACGGAAGGTTAAAGTTTATGCCTCGGGGTTTGGCATCGTGTCCGCAATTGACGCACAAGAACCATAACATGAGGTTTGCGTAGGGTCTCGAGACCTATGTTCTTCAGTTGATTCTCGTAGTAAACAAGAATGCGTGTATGGTAGAAGTGCACAAAAGTGGCGCGATAATTGTTGTACAGCCTTGACTTCCTAAGAACAATAATATTAGAAGTATCGGGGGCACGTTGCTAAAGTTAAGCGCCCATTATCGCCTCATGGTACTAGACAATGGCACGACCGGTGAGCTATAGAAGCGGGGAGGAGATGAAGCGGTCCTGAAATCAAACAGACTCACAATTCGGCGCGAAGCTGATTTCGGAAAGACATGTTTCCTAGCTCATAAGTAGATTGTCTGACTGGTGGCTGAATTCCCAGTAAACTTAGTTTACGCGCGTTGCGTAGCAGTCAACTGCGAGAGATCAAGCATCTGTCAAAATTTCTAATTAACAGCTTTCAGAAAAATCTCTCTCTAAACATTCCTGCTGGCCACAACATTGGGTAAACCGCATACAACCTGAGTTCAGCGAACAGGAGATATGAATCGATCTAAGAAATTTGAGGTGGGACAAGGTAGAGTTTTCGAGTTGAAGAGGACAACGGAAAAAACGAAGGTGATGGAGTTGTAACAGGGATTCCTTCGGAACATTTTGTAGGATTCTATGAAACAAGCAAATTTCGAGGCCAGAGTTCGTTGGTATGCCATTGATTGTAAGATGTGTCAGAAGAGGGCTTTTCGTGATGACCTCGGTCAATGGTTGGACAAAATCTCTAAGAGCATTATATGTCAAGGATATCCGACGAAAACGAGACCAACGCCCCCAATGTGGATACACTATAACCTTTGAGACCATTGAATCGTTCTGTATTGAGATGAAGTTCCTCGATTTGTGGAAGTTGAGTCAAAGCGTCGACAATGGGTTCAATTAAGTTGTCGTCTGTAACTTGCCAACTATATATAACGAGTCTGGCCACAATATGTGAAGAGCATCAGAAAACGTACATGACAACTCTCGAATTTGCAAGTGATTTGATAGCAGAGGTAACGCCAACTTTTGGATCTCCAGGATCACACATTGGCCCTCCATAATATGCCGATGAAAAAAAAAGTTCGTTGTTTGGAGATCGCTTCTGAATGTGTAGCTGTCGGCAGTATCGAGATGGAGAGACAGTGCTGTCAATGAGAGTATCAAGTTGATGTTGTAGGACCATGTGAGGAAACTCGAAGTCGATGTATATGATAGAGAAGAGGAAGGGGTCAACAACAAGTCTTAGAGTGTGTAAGTCGCTTCTACGGATCCGAGTCTTGGGCCCGTGGACGGCGTTCCGTGAAAATAACTTTTTAAAGATCATGATAACCAGAAATACGATATATATTAAGGAGCAGACGCACATAAGAGACTATTTCTTGAACCAATTCCAATGCAAGACTCGATAGAGATGGCATGCTGAAGCGCAGTCATGTGTTACGTTAAATAGCTTGACTGACGATACAGAAGTAATTACTTCAGTTTATACCCATTGAGGTCAGGGTTTTATAAAAATGAAGGACATCTAGCTACATCCGGCGTAGATCTAAGTAATGCCAACCAGTGAATTCTACAACTCCTGGTTGTGCGTGGTATGTCATGTGGTGAGGAACATAGACTGATTTGTTACAAGGAGACTCAAGAGGAGAGGGCATCGGAAAGGGCGAAAAGTGGATGTATTGAGTAAAGAACAAGGTATGAGAAAGTGGGGAGGTCTATATACAGGCGATCACTGGCAGTAAGGATAGGTGTGACTAAACATGACTAATAAAAAAAGACACCTGACTACAGGAGACTAATAAGGTGTGACCTGCTGAACCAAATAAAACGATGATTATAACTTTGATATGTCGAACGTCTCGGTGCATCTCCAGCTATAAGCCCAAACCCGATAAGTCTCAACTTCTTAGATATAGAGGATACAAACATACTATTTTTTCACGACCTTTGATATCAACCGAGTTGTTTACAATTTCGAATTGCCCTCCACTAATGACAAAGTCATGGGCATATGGGAAAAGGTCTGTAACATAAGGACAATGCGGACACCCATAAAAAGAATATGGTACTCACGGGAATGGGACGTTGATCCAACACAATCAAGGGTTTTCTATCATGACCTTGCTCAATCCTATAGGGTCTCCGGAGAAAAGTGCATCATACCTTGATATTATGGAAGGATGCTTCTATTTGTTGGACAAGATCATGTGCATCGCTGGATGTGAGTTCTTTGGACAGCGCCTTAGTGTGAATATCACAAAGTATTCTAGGTTGAGTACTCCCAGTGAGAAGTCCGGATCACCGTGTAAAACATCGTCAAACCATATTTAGCCCAATGTAACGTGATCCAACTTGATTGCACGAATTCAGATCACCATTTATATCCGTAAACTACATCCAACCGCATGCTACCACAAGCACCCCCTCGTTTTCCGTGTACCTGTCCCCACTGCATGCGTGGGGGTCGTACCGAACCACGCATGGTCTCCAGGACAACATACAATGCGCACGCCGCCGCACGCCACCAAATCAGTTCTTATGCAAATTTCATCGCCGCACAGCAAGCTCTTACTGGCGTTCCACCACCACAGAACAATCCTTCTGCAGAGGTGTCTTCCAGTGGATCTAATTATCGACAACGCTCTCCATCCCCATCTCTGAATGACTCTCACAAGCGCTTGCGACGGCCCCAGGTTTCGGATGTTGTGGACTCTGACAATAGTGAAGATGGTGAAGAAATGGAAGAAGGGGTGGTCATAAAACACGAGGATGTCGATGTAGGATTTCAGATACCACTTTTCGGGAGTGATAGAGGTGCTGAGAGTCCACGAAA
Organism: Phlegmacium glaucopus; assembly: GCA_015039465.1. NCBI lineage: Eukaryota > Fungi > Basidiomycota > Agaricomycetes > Agaricales > Cortinariaceae > Phlegmacium > Phlegmacium glaucopus. The sequence goes on from MU130547.1 coordinate 358,127, forward strand.
CGATGACGAACACGTATGTAGAACTAATACCTTCATCACTCTGATATTGTAGCGCACTTAATTAATAAATCAGGATGATAATATACATGGAACCCATGAGTCACAGCACCCTGATCCAGGTAGCCTGGCAGATATCGAGCAGAGTGAGCCAGAACCTCAGCCGGTACCTCAGAATAATGAACAAGCCTCCACTGCTCCCGAAGTTCTTGCACAAGACAGTGCAGATTCTCCAGTACTCGCAACTCTTGAAGAACTAAAACTAGTACAGGAATTTATTGCATGCATTCATGATGCTTCCTTAGACAACGACTGCCTCCCTGATGAAGTAATCGACCAACTACGAAACCCTGCCACCAATATATTT
>MU130548.1:2293-74323 GCA_015039465.1 Phlegmacium glaucopus
TTTATTTTAAGTAGGTTTTAACTATTAGATGTAGTCTAAAACTAGTCATTGTTTACTATTTAAAAGGTAACAAAAACAAGCCAGGTTTTGTACGGTATTTAACTTTTAAAACTATTTCAAAACTAACGATGTTTTGTTATGTAAAAACGTTCAGGTTGTAATGTTATTCTAAATCTTAAATCCTATCTAAATCGTCGGCTGTTTTACTTCTTGTTTTCCGATTGAAAACAACGGGACTTTTGACTGGTTATTTTCCAATACAAATTATATTTCGTTTAAATATATAAAATATTTCTCTAAAACTGTTTCTGTTTTTCTTTTCAAATCCAATTTATAAAAGCTGAGGAACGATTTCTATAGTAAAATCCGTTACGTTTTAGGTAGCGCGCGGCTCGCGGGCCCTTCGCTGTGCGAGTGATCTGCTAGTCGTATCGAAGTTATCAAACTTAACTGTTGTTTTCTTTACATGTAGCGTTTTCACTGATTATATGGAGTTATGTTTATTCACTGATCCTCCTTTTTTGATGTCTTAGAGGATCTTCTTGGTGTATTCATTTACCGTAACTTAATATCACTCGCTTAACGTTTTGAATGTGTTCTGTCTCTTCGACATTGTTACATTGGAAGTTTGAGTGGGTAGTTGCCATCTGTTCGTTTCACCCTTTTCTGAACTAGTCCGACCTACTAAAGGTTCAGAGGTTCAACTCGTAGGGTGTTGGCTCGTGCGTTTTACCCCTTGGCTCTTTTTCCTAGTACTCCTTCAACACTTCCAACTACTGCAGATTAACGTTATTCTCAGACGTGACTGAGATTCTTTCCCTAAACTTTATATCAAACTTAAGCACGTCCGTGGGGTAAGACTAGAACGACACTGAAGTGGTTTTATGTACTTAACGGGACTACGAAACTACGACCACACATATAATTCGGTAACTAACAGCATAACCCTTCTTTTACCCGTCACACTCAACCAAGTCTTACTTTCGCTCAGTTCCGTCTTACTTCCAGAGAACCTTACCCAGCGCGTCAGTTAAGTAGGGTCGAGTACTGTAGTAGCAGTAGCAGTAGCGGTGGTCGATCGCTACTCTCGTAAGCGTACAGTCAAACTTCTCATAGTGCATCGACTCCTAACTATTTAAACACTTTATACCGAACTGTTAAAACTTACTGAAGTCCTGTAAGTCTGAACTTTTGGTTGCGCGCTTCTAAACGTCTGGACTGCTTGCTGGACCGATATCAAAGAAGGTCAAGTGGATGTTTTTATATTACTCTAATCGGAACTCTCTAATTCCGAATCTATATGGTTAAAAGGGTAATCAACCATATGCAACCTCGTAAGGTTAGTAAGAAAGTTTTCCCTTACAGGTGGTTCGTACTTGGCCCGGTAATACAAAATGTTAAATTTTGGCTTCCTTTTGTAAAAAACAAAATATTTTTACAAAAGTTTGCACATTTGAATCGGATTTTCGATAACTACAAAATAGTCCCACCGCAGCAGTGTGTTGAGAAAAGGTGTATTTTCAAGATTATAAAAATCTCTACTCAAAACAATAACTCAATCAATACTTTATACAATCTTAATAATGCAAGTTGGGTTTTCTAGAAAGTATAACCTTTCCAAGATTTTGAAATTCACTTCAACTAATACACACAACAACAACAATAATTTGGATCAATTGAAGGATGATCAAACTTTTAAGTGGTTTTGCAATTTATGGCTTGCACCAACAATCAGACAGAGTTACGATTCTTGAACCTACCAACCCGCAAAGAGCCACGCCCTGATGATTAAAAAGCAAAGACATACTTCGGTATATGGCCGACCACTGTAACAAGTTCTCCCTTGGACAATTCCCCGAGACATTTGGCTCAGACCTCGAGAAGTCAGCAAATATGTTTCTCAAGAGTGGTGCAGCCGTCTGGGACTCTGAGGTCTTGGAAGAATGGCACCTTGAGAAAGACGTGATGGATGCAGGAGGTATACGGGTACGTCACAGGTGAAGCTTTGAAGCCTTGGTAGATGGTGGTGCGGCGGAGCTCCAAAATCCGCCAAACATTCACCGGCAGAAGAACGGCAGCTTAGAACGAACCTAGGTAAAAATGGCCTCAAGTAAATCCTCTAAGTACTAGAATTGCTGTACAGGATATATTCACTCTAATAAGAGGCTACATATCAAGTGCGAGGCTCATTGAGGCTGTGAGCATCGCGATATTCGCAGAAGATGATCTGACGATCTGCTGATCAACGATAGTAGCGGATTTTAATATCTTACCTCACTGCCGTCACTGCCGTGATTTAGATGCGCACATAAACTCCACGTGACGTTGGTTATGAACGCATACCGCATTATGCACGCCATTGACAGTGAGCGCTCACAACTCTTTGACAGCCCAATAATAACATCCACCAAAAAAGGCCACGGCGTAGTCGAACGAACCCTGTTGGGTCAGAACATTGTCTATAACAGCATATGATAGCAGTGTGTGTGTCTGCATGCTCACAAAGATCGCTGACACTAAGACTTTACTGATTGATTTACAATTTGTGTACACAAAAGTCCAAGACTTTGTTACAACTTCAACACAATTGCATACACAAGAAGACTCAAACTTCTGCTATGACTTTAACACAATTGCATACACAAGAAGCCCTCTTGCTTCTGCTATGACTTTAACACAACAACAACTTTTACAACAATTCAACAATTATTGCAACAAGTCAAACAACTCTGAGAAACTGATTTATTTTCAAGTCCACTACTCAAAGACAAGTGTTCTTGCTCAATGTCTAAGACAGTGAGCTGTACTAGGTTGCAAATGAGGGGGGGAAAGAAAGAATCCAATTTTCTGACTATTTACAAACCCTGGGAGGTATTTTATACATTTGAGATATTTAAAAATAGATAATGTCCAAAAATAGATATACTGGTTCCTGGTACCCTTACTTTGGTTCTGGCACCATGTGCACTCATTGTTCCTGGAAACATAGGGGTTGTTCTATTTTTAGCCCCATGTTCCTAATTTTAGGTAGTTTCCACCCCTCTTGATGGTAACTGTGCCTATTGTGCCTGGAAACTGATTGTTCAGCACTCCCCCTATCCTTAATCATCATGATTCCCACACAATCACATGGTTCCACTATCTTGGTTATTCTGCTTCCACTGTTGCTAGGGCACCAACTTCCCCTGAATATTTATTAATAATATTCTGTTGCTCCAAAATCACACCCCATGACATTGCTAACCCAATATTGTTTATTTAACTTTTCCTGTGCCAAGTCTATAAGGATATTCATGGATTTATTGGTTTTAATCCAGACATGCAATTTGTAGTGTAACAAATGATAGTCTATTGACCACACTTATTAACTATATGCATTTAAGTCACACAGTAATAGGTCTAATCAGCAGTTGTAGGGTAGACAACTCTGATTCCCTTGTTTATTATCAGTTGTATTAACCAGTTATTGGTGCATTAATTAATATTTATGCTGAAATAATAGATAAAAATTGCAAAAACCATGCTTATGCAGATTTAAATCATATCAACGGAGGAGTGGAGACGGAAGGGATGGAAGGAGTAGAAAAAACAGTAGAGTAGAAAATAAATTGTATATAATTTTCTTTTCTTGTTGTTTCTTTTTTTTTTTTTTTTCTTTTTTGTTTGTATATAAAAATAGTGTTTTCTTGACTTTGTTTGTGGACAGAAGTAAGGCAATGGAAGAAAAAAGCGGAGGACAGAAAAGACATGGAAGGGAACGGAGAAACAAGGAAATGAATGGAAAAGCAATGGGACGGAAAGGGAAACAAGAGAGCGGAAGAGGTGGTGTTGTATGCCGGAATGAACATGGAATGTTTTTTGGAAAGCGGTTCAGAGACTGCAAGGTGGTCAAAGAAATCCATGAGGATTGAGTCCCAGGGACAGGACAGGGCAGGGAGTTGCACAATGTTTGGTTTCGGAACGTGAACATATGGTGCAAGTCCAGAACAACTTCCCAGACAGGATAGGAAGACGTGGTTGAGGCCGCTGCAGAACAACTAGCAACCTCAACTGGAATGAACGGAATGGCAAAGCATTGGCTCCTTCGGAACGGATTGCCCTTATGTAAGCTGCAGCAGACACTAAGGAAAATTTAGGAGTGGTCAATGACTTCAGAACAAACAGAAAAAGAACAGAAAGTAGTCCCGGAATAACATCAAGAGGAGTTTCATCCTCTGATTTCACGGAACCCGTATCAGACATAATAATGTCAAAAACTGGACAAGGGGCCTAGGTAGAAACGGAAACGGGAACTGGAAGGATAAAAATACGGCCTCGGAAAGTTACACTGCTATCGACCCAATCAATCAACGGATTATGTAGGGTGAGCCAGTCAAGCCCAAGTACAGGAGGAAAATCTGAATCCAGCTTGGTTTTTAATAAAACCCGGATTTAGTGGACGGAACCACAAGCAAACTGAACGGAAACAAGAACGGAACCAATGGTAGCATGGGTAAACATGCCTGGAGATGAGCCATAATAAAATGGAATCTCATTGGAAGAAAGGGAAAAGCGGAGGAATCCAAAAATAATCGGAAGAAAAAGAAAAGCGGAGGAATCCAAAAATAATCGGAAGAAAAGGAAAAGCAGAGACGGAAGAAACGGAAAAGCTGAGATTCGGAAAATGAAGAAAAAGAAGAGAAACAAAAAACCATGTGGGTATCTGGAGAGACTATTGCATAGGAATGCAACAAATTCAGCACAGGGGCTCTCACAAATCACCGTCTGTGCTGCAACCAGCGAGTTGCTTAGTCTTTTTCCTTCTCCGAACCAGAGTCCTTCGGTGTAGCCAGAACAGAGTCAGGAACGGAAATGGAAACGGAAACGGTAGAGGCTCAGCCTTTAGCGGAGCTTGCCTTGGCTAAGTTACAGTCAGAAATACGATGACCGGACTTGCCACAAAAAAGACAGAGTTTATTATCCATCTGGCGTTGCCTTTCTTGCTTGGTAAGTCTACCCCGTGAGTCCAGCTGACCTTCAAGATTGGGAACTGTAGGAGCGGAAACATTACCAGAGTCTGCAGGCTTAGCGGAATTTTCATCCGAAGGCCGAGGCTGTTTTCTGGAAGTGGAGGAAGGAACAGAAGATGGATTGGAGGAGGATGAAGAAGGAGTAGGAGGCTTTGGAGGATTTTGTTGCTGGCCAGGGACGGTTTCTTGAGAATGTTCTTGCATACGTTCCCAATGCCGAGCATCAGCACTTTGAGCTTTTTGTCGCATTGTGGCCAAGGTCCGGGGTTTGCCGTCTCCTTTGGTAATTTCATCCTTGAGTCGGGAAGGTAAACCTTCATAAAACCTATACCTCAGGGCGGGCTCGCCCCAAGTACAGCGGACTGCCAAGGAGTTGAACCGGACTAAGTAATCAGAGATACATTGGCCATCCTTCATTCGGAGAGTCGTGAGTTCATGTTCTACATCGGCGGATTTGTCAAAAGGGCCAAAGTTGGATTGGAGCTCGTCCACAAAGAGATCCCAATCTTCAAGCCAAGATGGAGGTTCGTCGGTGAATCTGGAAATTCCAGGTTCAAACCATTCCTAAGCAACGTCCCGGAGATAGGACAGAGCAAATGTTACTCGCTTGGAGTCGTCTCGGAATGTGTCAGAAGAGCTCCAGAAATAGAGCCTACACTGGAAAAGAAAAGCTTTCAGTTTCTTAGGGTCCCTTACCCATGAAGGGTTTGGGCTCTCTAAGTCTGCCAGCCAAATCGGGCTTGGCTGAAGACTTCCCAAGGGAATTCAAAGCGGAAACGAGTTGATTGAAAGGAATAGATGGAGACTCAACATCGTCCATAGTACTCCGAGGTTCATCAATATGACTAGCCTCTTCAACTACATCGGGCACCGGAGTCTGCCTGGTGGGGGAGTGTTCATGGGACATATTTTCTTGTATTGGTAATGGATTTTTTGAAGTTTTAGAACGAGTTAGCATAGAAGGAGTGGGTTGAGGAGTTTGAATATACTGTTAAGTTTAGAACAAAGGGGAAAACGTCGGAGTAAAACTGGATCGGAACGGAACCACGGAACGGGAAAGGACTATAGCCTCAGCGTATGTGCTGTGCTACCCTAAACCTTCGTGTCCTAATTTTGGAGTAAGAATGGAACGGAGTGGAACTGGAAGTTGCGGGAACTTAGAGGATGACTAGGAGGAGGAAACTAGGTTGATATTTGAACTGAGGAAAACATACAAGTTTTGAGTACTTAAATAATAAAAGGAATAGCATCCGAAATATAAAAGATAAATATAAGTGCTGCGTTCTGCTCCCAGAAAAGGTCCTGCATTCTTGGGTGAATAATCCATGGCTGGTGTGCTGACTGATAGTGGGAAAGTGATGACAAAGAAATAGTTGTTATGGCGAAGGTGTGGTAATGGGTCTGGAGTATCGTTGGAAGAGTTGGGATGATACGGAGAAGTCTCAGAGTCAGACATAGGAGGAGTAGAACCGGAAACAAGGGAAAGTACTGGAACAGAGTACGGACTACCGGAAACAACTCCAACGGAGTCGGACCGGAGTAACGTATGACGGAATGTAACACCTCTCAGACTCTCTGCTACTGTCTCAGCATCCACTATACATAAGTGCTGAGACAATCACAGTCCAATAAGACATCTCCAAATGTTTAGGAAAGTGGAGATGGTGGTGCCAAGAGCTATCAGGAAGCTCAATAAGTCAATACAAATATAATGTTGGGATTTCAAGTGCATCACAATCTCTCCATCATTGTGTGCAAGCCTTTCAGTGGCACAACCCCTTTTAGCACTTAGATTATTTCATTGTTCAGTTTATTATAAATATGTAGTTAAAATAAAGAGCACCCTCACACAATTGCGAGGGTTTACTGCTATCCTGAGTGAGCTTTGAAGACCAGCTCATTTTAACATATAATGATGGAAATAGAGGCTTGGAGAAGAATTGCAGAGGTGGCGGGCCACCTCTGTGAAAAGTAAGATGCAGAGGCCTTCGGAAAAGGCTCCCTACCCTCGGAATCCGCCTTTACGTCGAACCCTCAAAACAAAGTCATTTTCAAACTGAGTTTGGCGGCAACTCGGCAACACCCCGTCTGCGTAGCCAAACAAAACAAAACAAAACTCTGGCGTTGACATCCGTCTATCTCCTAGTTCATCCCCAGTTTTCTCATGGGTGAGCAACTCGTTACCTCTCCACATCTCCTCACTACTGATAGATCCTGATTAGCTCCAAAAAAATCGAAGAAAATCTCGTTGAATGAGTTCCTTGGGGATAGTAGTAAGTTCTTCAAACCATGTTTAGACATTTCTTAACCTTCCTTGATAGCATTAGGGTCATGGGCAGATGAAATGGATTCACTTCCCAATGCTCGTGAGTCAATAACTTGTATCTGTCATGACACTTGAACTAATTATACGTGGCGGTAGCGCGAACCGACGAAGAACATCCCGGAGATCGGTTTGGGAGAAGGGAAGATTTTTTGAATTCAAGACGTAAAGTCTAGCTCTAACTGAAATGTGTATCTCTTCTCATATTGCGCAACAGCGGATCGTCAATCCGGTCCTCCCCGTGAAGATATTCCTATACCAACCCAACCTCCATACACGGCCTTCGTGGGCAATTTGGCTTTTGATCTCACTGAGAATGAACTTGAACAATTTTTCACTGGTATCAAAGTAAGTGGACGTTCTTTTCTCTTCGACAGAAGGTCTCACGATAGTATGCAGACCAAATCAGTCAAAATCATTAAATCCAAAGATGAAAAGCCGAAGGGCTTCGGTTATATAGAATTCGAGGATGTCGATGGGCTTAAGGACGCTCTCTTGAAGACGGGTTCGGTAAGGCCTCCCCTTCTTATCTAGGCAAGCTTACTGACGCTTCTCGGAAGAATTTTTCTGGACGAACTATTCGAGTTAGCGTCGCTGAACCACGTAAGGCAACTTTCTGCCCCCTTTTAAGAGTACTATTCTAAACATTTCACAGCTAAAGAAAGAAGTGGATTTGGTGGTACCACATCTGAGGATAGTGCTAAATTCGATAACCCATGGAGGCGTGACGGTCCGCTACCTGATCTGCCCCATTCCAGGGACACTTCCCGTCGTCGGTTTGACACATCATCCAATGACCGACCACTATCCACCCTCTCGGAAGGTCCTGAGGATTGGCGCTCTAGCCGTCCACCTCGAGTTAACGAATCAGATGCCCCACCTTTCAAACGCAAAGGTTCTGGTACTCCTGAAACTCAAGTCAGTCCTGCTGACAAAGAAGAGGTTTGGACCATCGGCAGCAAATTTAAACCCGCTCCCAATGGATTGAACGAGGAGCTACCGAGTAAATTTGGTTCACTTCGAACAAAGGGTGACATGGGTCCTCCCAAAGACGATGAAAGTGATTGGAGAAGTACTGCTAGGACACAAAAAACCTCAGCACGCAATAACATATCACGTAGGTTTAATTATACGTATCACTTTAAGATGCTCACTTTCCGACAGCGAGTAGCTCAACTCCTTCAACTCCACAGTTAGCTCGGAAAAAGTTGGAATTGCTTCCAAGATCGGGAAATGCTTCTACTTCGCCTAGCCCACTGTCCTCACCAAAAATGGGACCGTCACCCCCTGCAACAATTAATTCGCGAGGGAATCCGTTTGGAGGCGCGCGGTATGTGTGTCTGACATTTTTCAAAGCCAATGCAACCTGACAGGTTGCAGCCCCGTCGACGTCAGTTCTCGTGAAAAGGAAGTTGCTGACCGTCTTGAGCGAGATCGTGAAGCAAATCTGGAGAAAATAGCCATGTCAAGGTCCAATTCACGGACTGGGACAGACCGCAATTTAGCACCCCGTCCACAAACCCCACCAGTATCTTTGCCCTCAAAACTAACTTCATCCACTCAGGCTTCGGTTCCTACTTTGACGCCTACCGTTCGACCTTCACTCAGTTTCGCGAATGTTGCGGCTAAAAAAGAAGGCACTGCTTCGAGAACATTTGAGGAACGAAGCTCAAATAGTAACGAAGGACAGTCGACAGAAAACGATACTAAAGTTGTTTCATAAGCTAGTCCTATTGAATGATAAATCTTTAGCCTCATCACCAGCTGAATTGTGGGATTTGTCTCAATATACAATACACTTAATATATTTCCAATGTTGAGACTACAACGCAGTAGGGACAATGGATTTACTACTCCTAAAAACTTCCCATTATTCAAGGTACAAAATTCGGCCAATATCAGGTAAAGGCGAAAATTCATCATGTAACGAGATGTAGATGTGCAAAGTTTAATGCATTTATGCCTTATCATTTGTGAAAGCCAGTTGCATATTGTTCAAGTGCGCACTTCATGTCGGGACATCGCTCTCACGGCAGATGCAGGGGCTATAATCTCTCCGCAGTTTCCCATCTCTATATAAACTAACAGTCGTTGAACTCCTGAATGAAGTCCTGAACAACAGGTAAAAACACACTTCAGAATCGCCCAGCTGATACGTGATGAGGCAATTCAATGTGGTTGTACTTGGAGGTGAGTTGGATCAATGACATTTGGTGTTTCTGGCCTACAGATCGTTAACCAATGAAAGCTGGAGGAGTTGGAAAATCGGCACTTACTGGTAGGGGTCTTATTAGAATGCATAAAATATTGCTTTTTAAATGGTTGATTTCTAGTTCGCTTTATCCGAGATGTATTTGTGGAAAACTACGACCCCACTATTGAAGGTCAGTGAAGCTGTGACAATTGGGTGCCTTGTTTTTAACCAGCCTTGTAGAGGAATATCGGAGAACTATTACAGTGGATGGCCAGCTGGATTCGGTGGGTACATATCTCCAGGACTCCTGGTGATTTAAGGACTGATATATCATTTATTATCCCTGATCCATTCTAAACACTGTTGGCATTACATCCAACCCGTTTCCAATCCTTTATATGTGCAGCTCGAAGTTTTAGATACGGCAGGAGCAGAACAATTCACATCTCTGAACGAGGTCTACATAAAGGTTGTATGCAATCTCATTTACCATTATTCACAGGAGTTCTGATAGTTCGCATCAGTCTGGTCGGGGCTTTGTACTTGTGTTCAGGTCAAGATTTCTGCCCACGTAGAGTTTGTTTTGACTGAAACATCTCACAGCCTGACACAGGAAGCAAGCTTGCAAGAAGTGGATAACCTGCGGAAGCAGATTATTAGAGTCAAAGGAGGCGATGCGGTGCGTGCTTGAAATGATAACTCTATCAAAAATTGGTGCTTACATCTGCTCAGAATATCCCAATCGTCGTTGTTGGAACAAAGCTAGATCTTGTCAACGAACGAGAGGTCCATAGGAATACCATCCAGAGTCTTGCCAACCAGTGGGATCTCCCGTTTTATGAAACGTCTGCCAAACGCAATTGGCATGTTACAGACGTCTTTGAAGGGCTCTTGAGGCAAATGCGGACACGCTACCCAGAGCCTCTACGGAAAAAGAAGAAACGAGTTAGTGTGTGTGTAGTGATGTAAAATCCGAGTCTCACCGGACCAACACAATCTACTTCCATGTAGTACCTTATTCAACCTGGGCAACTGTCTTCCTGGCTAGACAATACAGCTTTTAGTACGCGCATACAATGCACTTAGGTGAAAGTTTGAACGGAAGAGGGCAGGTCCATGCCGAACTAGGAGTACGCTTCAAAGTTGCCGCATTTGAGCTCCGCATTTCTCTACCAATGCGGAGCTCTAATGCGGCAACTTTGAGGGCTGATAGTCACCACTTGTCACTGGTCACGCTGTGGCACATCTTTGTTTGTATGTGCTTACATTTTCCTGTAAAAATTGGGAGAACGCCGTTTGAAGTAACACCTCAAGAGTCCCACTTATACACCTTGTAATTTTCGAAAATGGTACTTTTTTTAATTCTTACTTGCTCACATATCGCCTTTACTCATGTCCATCTAGAGTTATGGCGGTTATGGATCAGGTGGCGGGGGTTATGGAGGAGGATGGGGAGGCGGTCATGACGATAGAATGTCGAACCTCGGTGGTGGCCTTCGTACGGTGGATTGGTCCAGTACGAAGTTAGAACATTTTGAGAAGAATTTCTATATCGAAGACAAGCGAGTCACTACTCGCAGTGAGCGAGAGACAGAGGAATTTCGACGTTTGAAGGAAATCAAGGTTTACAAACCACCCTCATGTCTACTCTCATTATTTACCCTTAACTTATAGGTTCAGGGTCGTAATGTCCCAAGACCTGTAACATCCTTCGACGAAGTGGGATTTCCCGAATATTTGATGTCTTCCATTCGTGCACAAGGATTCGATTCGCCTACCCCCATTCAATGTCAGGCATGGCCTATGGCTCTCAGTGGCCGAGATGTCGTTGCTATTGCTCAGACAGGTTCCGGAAAGACGATATCTTTTGCGCTCCCTGCAATGCTCCATATCAATGCGCAAGTACATCTCTTCCCCATACAAGTCTTTGTTATTCATGTCTCTTTATTTATCCAGACAGCCTCTTTTGGCCCCTGGCGATGGTCCCATTGCCCTTGTACTTGCCCCTACTCGGGAACTAGCCGTGCAAATCCAGCAGGAGTGCACTAAATTTGGGTAATACAGTCCTCCTCCTTTGCAATCGCACAATTGGATTAACATGCAGTCAGGTCTAATTCCCGCATCCGTAACACTGCTATATATGGCGGTGCCCCCAAAGGGCCACAAATACGGGATCTGCAACGTGGTGTCGAAATTGTCATTGCAACTCCCGGACGTCTCATTGATATGCTCGAGACCCAAAAAACAAATTTGCGGCGGGTAACTTATCTGGTAATGGACGAAGCTGATCGCATGCTTGATATGGGTTTCGAACCTCAAATTCGCAAAATTGTTAGTCAGATTCGGCCAGATCGACAGACGTTGATGTTCAGCGCTACATGGCCGAAAGACGTGCAAAAACTCGCTAATGTAAGCGGCACCGTTAATGTTTGTTTTCGGTGGGCCTCATTTTATATCATATAGGATTTCCTTAGAGACATGATACAAGTCAACATTGGTTCTATGGAGTTAACCGCCAATCACAACATTCAGCAGGTTGTCGAAGTATGCAGTGACTTCGAAAAGCGAAACAAATTGGAGAAACATCTCGATCAAATAAGCGCTGAAAATGCGAAAGTCCTCATCTTTGTTGCCACAAAGCGCGTTGCTGACGATATCACGAAGTATCTTCGTCAAGATGGATGGCCTGCCCTTGCTATCCACGGAGATAAAGAACAGTGAGCCTAATCTCTCCCAACTAATGTTTCAGTGGCTCAATCCCTTTTGAAGGCGTGAACGGGACTGGGTTCTAGGCGAATTCAAAGCTGGACGTTCTCCAATACTGATTGCCACAGATGTTGCATCTCGTGGGCTTGGTACGTTTTATTCTAATCTGAAAAAGTGCTTCGCGACCGTTAGTGCTCTCGCGTCACCCAGTAGCAAGCAGTCGCCATAAGCGGCTACACTACACTAACTGGGTACCTTGGTTAAAGTTCACTCCGACTGCAAGGCTGGGAGATTGAAAGCCAATACTCATCCTCTGCATTCAATGGACTTTTCAAGGCGTGTATCCAGAGACGGGCAGGTTTCCTCCATGTTCAAATGACACTGAAAGTGACTGGGCAAGAACTTTAGCAGTCCCTCTAACCTCATGCAAGTAAACCCCCTTATGCTCTCGCTTTGTTTGGAGTATAAATGGGTAAACACCAACGAACTCTTCAGTCATAGTTTTTTGGTCTGTTGCTGGTTATGGACTTTCGGGGCGCCGGCTTGCATCGGACTCACGAAAAGACTTCCCAACCCAGTTCTTAAGACAAAGAACATCAACCTGTCTTCTTTCTGGACTCATCTTTTCATGATCGTTATTACCTGATCATGGTGTCCTCAGACATTTTCCAATAATATGGATGGATGTGACGCACTTTTTCGCTTGAAGCGCTTTGTTCTATCATTCAATCATGTATTGACTTGTGTCCTCTCTATGTGTTTGCCTGTCCGCCTCTCATCTTGCGTTTATAAATGACCCTGCACTTCTTTTCTACCTGGCCCTTTCATCTTGCTAGATGTCAAGGACGTAGGTTACGTCATTGTATGTCTCTTTTTTTTTTTGTCCATTGTCCTACTAATTGTTATACCCAGAACTACGATTTCCCCAACAACTGTGAGGATTACATTCATCGCATTGGAAGAACTGGCGTAGGTCTTTGTTTCAGGCTAAAAAGGCCATGACGGCTAAGGTTTATATCTTGACAGCGTGCCGGTATGAAAGGCATCTCATATACTTACTTCACAACGGACAACGCAAAATCCGCACGAGAACTTATCGGCATCCTGAGAGAAGCGAAGGCGCCCGTTCCGCCCCAGTTGGAAGAGATGGCATCGTTTGGTGGTGGTGGGGGACGAGGTTCGTTTGTTTTCAAGCTGCTTTTCATTTGTCTCAAACTTTCTAGGTCGTTATGGGGGTGGAGGTGGTGGTCGTGGTCGTGGCGGTGGTAATAGTGGCGGGCGATATGGGGGAGGAGGCTATGATCATGGATATGGGGGTCGAGGAGGAGGAGGAGGAGGAGGAGGAGACCGCTGGTGATTGACTTTTCTTGTTTTGGAGATAGAGATGATACACTTAGATTGTGATATATAAGCCTGATTAAATAATCATTCTATCAATAATGAATTTATTTATTGATAGTTTACGTAATATACTTGTTTGTTTTTGGTCTTTCAAGAAAAACATATCGTGCTGACAGAGTTCGTCAATGCCCCGCCGTCCCTCAATGCCCAACAAACATACAATCTCTTCTCCACCCCCATCTATTTCGAATATTTCTCTTCTGAGACAACAATGGAAATGGGCGGCTTTCAGCCAGTTCTTTTATACTTTCTCCCCGCTCTTTGCCATGAGCGATGTCACCTTGGATGTTAGTTTCAACTTGAGATATATTTGACCTCCATATTCATTTAATTCCATTTCACAGAATATCGAAAGGGACTTGGTCAACGCGACAAATGATGTACTCCCTCGTATCATGCATAGGTTGCTGTATACGTTGTCTTATGATCGTAAGGTGTCGTGCGTGTTCTTAGTACATTCTCATGTCCATACTCGTTCAATAACTGTCATATTAGCCTTGACAATTGGCAAACAGCTCTTCGTAAACAATACAACAAGCGAGATCCTCAAGCGAACCCACTTGGGCCCGAACCAAAAATGAACCTTTCCGACCAGGACGACTTTCAACCCGTTGACGGGGAGGCGGCTTTTCAGGTCGTTGACAACCCCCCTTTAACTCCATGTTCCCCTCCACATAGCAGCCACTCTGATGATACAAGTGTGAAACTGGTCGTACATCAGCAAATATTGAATGGGAATAACCCCAATATGAGCGAGAAAGACATATCAATTAACTGGCTTCAGCTTCCTATGCTATTCAAGCTAGAGTCCATGCACACCCTCATTGAATGGCAGTTTCAGCACCCTGCGAGATTGAGGAACATTATGAAGAGCGACGATGAATCAGCGCTATGGGTCAGATCTATCCTACTTTTTCCATCAACTCCAACTCATCGTCATTTGTGGAACAGCGCATAGAACCCGTAGGTTACGATAGTAAAAGGAACGCGTATTGGTTCATAGGTGGTGATATTTTTACCTTGTCACCCTTGGCGAGGCTGACTACTTAGTAGGTAACCGCCTCTGGATACAGCGCACACCACCGAAACCTGCCAAACCTTTGAAAAGAAAGCGAGCTCCACAAATAATGGCTTCTGCGAAGCGGCCTAGATTGACAGTCTCCACCACGCAGCTTTCAAACAAGAAAGCTTCGCATGCCATCTACCCACAACACTCGACACGCCATAGCCGAGCCGCAAAAGACCAAGCCATAATGAAGTTGGATGCTCAAGCGAAGGATTTGGCCAGTTTAACCCGGCTAAATCATGAGTCTACTAATCGCCGAGCTTTGTTGCGATCTCGGCCTATTGGGCATACTTCCCGGCCTCTTGGAACACGAATTAGTGCTCGACTGAGAGGCGCACAAGAGGAAGAGTGGCAATCTGTCCCTAAAGAATGGTTGAATGAAGAGAATAGTTCGCAGAATGGTAAAACAAAGGCAAAAACTGGGTTAGAAAGTGACGAAGACGCTATCAGCGACTTGACGGAGCTCAGCGAGGAAGTTGCCGATGACTCAAACCTGAATTCTCCCAGTCTTGGCGGAAAACTTGCTAGGAGTCCTACGATCGAACATAGGGAGGAGTCCGAGGAGCTGGAAGTGTCAGATAGCACTCATGTGGAGTGGGAGACTGTAAGTGAACACCAGCTAGCTCTCCCCTGGTACTAATTTCGACAAAGATTTGCACAACCCTGGAAGAATGGGAACGGATAGCAGCGCGCTTTGAGAAAGCCACACATTACAGCGAGAAGGCCCTTTACAAGGTTTTCTCACACGACATAGTACCAATCGCCACTCAAGAACTCAGGGTAAGGACCCTTCCCACTATTTTGACCGCTACATTAAAATCCTTCGAAACTAGGAAATTGAGCAAAAGCACCGCCTAGAAGAAGCACTTATCCATAGAAAACGTTCGTCTCGCATTGCTTCCAAGGAAAGCGAACGAGAAGAGACACGTTTAGCCACTAAAAAGAAACAGGAAGATGAGGCAAAACTCACCCGTGCTAGACGAATGGAAGCACGGCTGCAGAAAGAAGAGGCTGGACGTCTGAAGCGTGAAACTGCTCGTGAACAGAGACGGAAAGAACGGGAAGTTCGAGAACAATCGAGAAAGGCTGTAACTTCCACGTAAGTTAATTTCCTCTGCCTCCGTGAGCTGTGCCTTGCTCATGCCTTTTCAGACCAGAACCACAACCTGAGGATGCAGGATCGTCAACTAGTCATCGCTCTATCAACTATCCTCCTGAGCATAAGATCGAAGGTGAACGTGGTTTATCCAGAAACAGTTCTCGCACACCTGTGGATGATTGGGAACTTTGCTGCGAAATTTGTCATCGTCAAGGTGTTAATATTGTGCGTTAGTCTGTTGTGCTTTTCTAAGCTAGCTCATATAAGCATACTTACTAGGATGATGGCGTTCCTATGATGTCTTGTGCATTGTGTTCCAAGTGGCAGCACATCCTCTGTCACAACAAAAGAGACCAAGCAGCAGGCCACCCACCGCAGAATTGGGATTCTGTAGAGTTTATTTGCCAACGCTGTCGTGTTTATCAATTAGACGAACCAGCTGCACACTCCATACTTACTAACAAGCAACGGACGCCGCAACATTCAGATATGCCACAGGCTCCTTCAGCATCACATAAGATAGATACCCTCCAGCCTTCCGGTACTTTCATACGGGGATTACAAGAAGGCTCTTTTCGTGGTTCTTATGATCGCCGACCTAACGGCGTGGGCCAGTCCTCGAGTACTCGCTTATCCTTAACTTCTAACGTCTATGATCCTCCATTGGCGTCTACACCACGGCAAATGATTTCCTTCAGCCATTACCAACCAGCCGAACATAGTTTACCGTCAAGCACACAAAGAGCATACAGAGCAGAGTCAGCGTACCATAATCCCGTTTACGGAAATCAACAATTAGGGGTTATTGCAGCCACATCACACAAGCCTCAGGTACCACTTGTAATATCGACTTCAATTACACATTGACTAAGTCTCGGTTGTCAGACGCCTATACCTGGCTGGAATGTTGCCACACAAGCCCGGAACCCTGAATATTCGGCCGCGCAGAATGGATTCACTGAAGTTATAAGTTCCAGTCAATATACACATCCGCCCAATGAAAACCTTCGGTTTCATCAACTCAATGAATCGTCGACGTCGACGTCGACCACACCGAGGTATCCCTCCCATCAACATTATCCCATAAGCCAGTTTAGACATCATCCTGCGTCATTTCAGCCACCGTTTGGCAGATGATAGCCTAGATTCCAGTTACGGTTCATGATTTATTCGGATAATAATAATATAACTGTAGAGAAAGACTTACTATGGCCTGATTATCAATCTCAACGAATTGTTTCGAACATCTTGAACGCAGGTGATTGGAACGAAAATGGGTCATCACCGTCGACGCTATCTCTTGAGTCCTGTGAGGAAATGTTATCCCTTGAGACAGAGAACATACTCAATTGGACCAAGAACACGCAAACCGCGAACATGAGTATCCTTTCCACTCATGTGATTGGCAGCAACAATGATCTGCAAAACATACGCATAGACAGGATTCCTATGTGCAAATTTTAAGTAAAGTTAAAGAAAGCCAAGAGTTAGGGGAATCATACAGTCCATCGCCATCTTCGTTTGGTTCTGAAGAGACATCAAAGGTGATCCAACCATCTGGTTTATCTAAAGTCACCACTCGGACATCTTGCAAATCACTTGGACCCGTCCCTGCACGAATTGCAAGAGCGGAAGGAGTATAGGAATCGTCTTGAGGAAAATTGAGGTGGATACTGATTTTCTGTGATAGATATGGTCGTCAGATTTGGGAATGGGAAGACTGAGTTGGCCTTGCAGTACTTGAATTGCTACTTTGCGAGGAAATTCGAGGGTAATAAAGTGCGGTTGTGGGCCATCAGAACTAGCGCACAGTCAGGATTGAGAAAGTGGATGGCGCTCAGCTGGGCTTACTGCCAGAAAGTGTCTGGATCCCCATCCAACAGACACTCGGCGCCAAAGCCGAATTTGAATGAAGAAACAGACCATTTGGCACGCAAGGAGATATCAGGCCAAGGAAGTTTTTTTGAACCTTGGGTTTGTATTGATTAGTGAGTGCGAAATGATAAGACTCGCACATACTTACCTGAATGTATAAGTGTCCCGTCATCGGGAGAGACGTGCAGAGGCATGTCCTAAATGAGTAACCCTATGTTTGCTCTTCAAGACTACCAAAGGTATGGCCGACAGATGATTCTCGATGATTTTGGTCTTCCTGGTAAGTCAGATGGTACCCTGTCAATGTTCCATTGCGTATAGTAATTACTATCCAAAGGACAGCTCAAGTTACACCAGGCAGCTGTGGTGGTTGTTGGTGCCGGTGGTCTTGGTTGCCCCGCCCTTCAGTATCTCGGGGCCTCTGGAATAGGTACAGCATGCTGAAAAAACTATCACATCCTCTTATCATTTTACCTAGGCAGGATAGGAATCGTCGATCATGACCGTGTTGAGCTATCCAATCTGCAGCGACAAATTCTTCACACTGAAGCAACCATTGGAATGTATAAGGCGGAATCTGCAGCGATAGCATTAAAGAGGTGGCTTTACACTTTACTTCACGTCGTTTAATTCTATGCTTATTCCATTCCATGTATTCATAGGATAAATTCAAACCTGGTTATCGACGTGATCACTACAGCATTGACGCCCGAGAATGCCCTGTCGCTCCTAGATTCTTATGACATTATCTTAGACTGCACCGATAATTCACCAACACGTTATCTGCTTTCTGACGCAGCAGTTGCTCTCCGCAGACCACTCGTTAGTGGAGCAGCTCAAAAATATGAAGGCCAACTATGCGTGTATAACCTCGGAGAGGAAGGTCCTTGCTATCGGTGTTTATTTCCTGTCCCCCCAAAAAAAGAAACCTTGGGATCTTGTGAAGAATCAGGTATCTTGGGGGTGGTTACTGGCATCATTGGGAATATGCAGGCATTGGAAACTATCAAACTTATTTCGGGCCTTCATGGTAAAGTTTCCCTTAGTATCGTGTCTTGGCTGAAATCTTAAACAAACCCATCAAGACCAACGCCCTTCGATGCTTATTTTTTCTGCTGTTGGATTTCCTCCGTTTCGCACCATCAAACTCCGACCTCGACAAGCAACATGCCCTTTTTGCAGCAATTCCGACCAAGGTCTTAAATCTATCACAGATATAGATTATGTACAGTTCTGTGGAGGACCTACGCCTGACTGGGTTGCTCAAGGCACTGCGCCTGGATATCTTGGACACCGTATACAGCCAAAGGTACATTCAAATTTCTAGTCCGGAACAATTACCATCTTGATTTGGGACAAACACAGGATCTAGAGGCCCTCCGTACTTCCAAAAAGCCTCTTCGAATTATCGATGTACGATCCCCGACAGAGTATGGAATATGTCAATTGTCTGGCTCTATCAGTGAGATCTCAATGCATCCCTCTTTACGTCCTATGCAATGACGGCCGTTCGTAGACATTCCTCTCAAAGACTTGATTCTTGAACCAGAAAAACATTTGCATCCAAGTTCTGAGCTAGATACATATATCATTTGCCGGCTGGGAAATGACTCCCAGATTGCTGCTGAATCCCTTAGGCAAGTAGAAGGCGCAGGGGTTGTCAAGGACGTTATCGGAGGCCTGAAAGCCTGGTCAAGACAGGTTGATCCCCATTTCCCCCAGTACTGATCTAAGAGTCAGTAGTATCATTATGATTTATATTCCGATAAACAATATGAATAGTGAATTCCTCAAATCAAAAAAGCGCCCAGCTGCTTATTTTTCTGGAACAAGAGTATCAGCCACGTTGCGAACTTTAGCAAATAGCTTGCATGTCACACGCACTCTGCGCCAATTTGAGCCATTTGGGTATCTTGCTTTCAACAGACTTCGTTCCAGTTGAAGGTATTGTTTCGACGTTAGTGTTATTAGCCTCGATAACCACAGGAGGCGGCGACACGGGGAGATCTACGGCTTGTGCAATTACTTCTGGTGCAAGTGGTGGAGGTACATGTGAATCTGGTGGTCTCATGTTATTAAGGATTCCATAACGACGCAATAAGCTCACGATTTAACTTGTCATCATCAAATCTCAACAATAAGATAGATGACGGGGCTAGCTGCAACTCCGCAAGAGTTATATCACGTACAGCGGGATCAGAGACCTTGAGATCACGTTTCGGGGGAGATTGATCTCCAATGAGTCAGTGCATAATCAGAAATACGAGGAATAATGTCGTACAAAGAATGAATTTGATGGGTTTTATATCTTCTCGCAGGCATGCCCGTACAAAGGCATAGACGGATCTTATTTTATTAGTGGAAGGAAATACTTTTTCGAGTTGCGTCTGATCTGCGAATCTGATGCGAATAGTTGTCTAAATTACAGTTAACTAATCACTCTTATACATAGAGGGATGCCGAGTACCTCTGGCCAACGATCACGCTTAGCTCTCGATTCTGCCTCTCGCACAGCCCGTAGTTGTAGTGGAGCGTTGTTTAATGCTTGGGTTCGCGCAGACAGCATCGCCTGAGCCGCTTTGAGGTCCGTGGGGGTCGGAGTGAAATATTCGTCTGGCAGGTGTGCTGGAACAATGTATGAGCTTCAGAAAAAGAGCGAATATCGCCTCTCACCTGGTGATGCAGCAGGACGTGTTGAAGGTTTGTACAATTTGAAATCAGAGAGCTGTGGTTGTTCGAGACTTGCTGCCTGTGATGGCCCAACATCAGAGGCCTGCTGCGGAATCGAATGTACTGGAGAGTTGGACATTTTCTGAAGTCTGTAGATGAATACACCTTTGCAGCAAATCAAGTCAGCTCGAGCGGTTTTTATTGCCGAAAGATAACATGAATCAGAAAAGTAAAGGTTGTCTCATGGTACAAGCCCCAGGATTCACTGGCGGGTGATCCCTTGAGTATGAGGTTGTGACAATCGAACGCAAATTACATAGAGCATCATAGATATGTGAGAAGGAAAAAGACACGCACGTAGTAGTAGTAGTTGAAGAAAGAATGCTTATTATGTAAGGTTTGCTCTGAAATGTCCTGCAGTCATGATCATGACCATACTCATGAACTCACTTCCGACCTTGGTTCCCAAGATAATCTCTTTCTCCACATTGATCGCGACAATGTAGTCGCTCTAAACACTTCAGGCAGCGGCTCAGTTGTGATTAAGCCATGGCACGCCCGTCTAGACGAAACTCAGGTAGCAGAGGAATATTTTCTCCTTGCAGGAACAACTGACAGATCCAACCAGTTTATTGAATCGGATGTGGACGATCAAATGTAGGCATATATATATGAGCCATTAGTTTCTCTGTTACAATGATGTGGTTATGACAGAATTCTTCGCATTCCGTTCACAGGCTCCGTCCGACTTCGAGCACTACTCCTTAAAGCTGGTCCAGGAGCCCAAACTCCTTCCAAACTCAGCCTCGTAGGTTCTTAACCTTATGAGCCTCTATATATGTATCTAGATTGACTATTCCATGAATAGTTCGCAAATAATGCCAGCCTTGATTTTGACGATGTATCCGACAAGACTCCTACCCAGGAATTCAATGTCCCACAAAGTAGAGATGTTGGGGAATATGCAGTCAAGTGAGCGCTTTGTTTTATTCAAAAGAAATTCTCATTTTGGCATAACGAGAACTGCAAAATTCTCCAACCTGTCGAGCATCACTCTTTTCATCCCTGCATCACAGGGTGCAGAAAACACGCGTGTATACTACGTTGGACTTCTTGGAAGTTGGACAGAAGTGAGGCCAAGTCCTATTTGCATTATTTTCAGGAGATTTTCATCACCTTTTCAGCATAAGCAGAAGCCAGTAATCACTGTTTACGAGACGCAGGCCAACCTTGCTGATCATGAGAAGATACAAGGGTTGGATGGGATGTTTAGTTCTCCGGGACATTGATTGCATAAAGTCATTGATTCGATATGTAGTACATAACTTTGCAGTAGCGACATCATCATACTGTTACATTCAACCTTGTTGATTCATGCTCATCCCTCCATCTGCATTTCTTTGCATAAAAGATTGCAACATCTCATAGCTCAGATTACCTTGAACCCCACCAAGCATGTTGTTAGTACCAGGTCTTGGAAATCCAGGAGGCCCATTCATATTCAGTCCTTGACCACCTGGATTGCTCATTGCTCTCAAAGTGGCATTCATATTTGCGTGATTTTGCATTTCATGGTTAATGGGTGTGCCATCTTGATTGAGGGGTTGTTGACTCTATAGAGCATGTAATTAGTTCAATAACTTGCCGAAGGAAATTTGACACGTACTTGTTGCTGCTGTCGAAGGCGCATCAAGTGAGCCACTATAGTATTTCGTTGCTCAGGGCTAAATTGCTGCAATTGAGAGGCCATGGTTAAGTTCAGCGG
This sequence comes from Phlegmacium glaucopus, assembly GCA_015039465.1. Lineage (NCBI taxonomy): Eukaryota > Fungi > Basidiomycota > Agaricomycetes > Agaricales > Cortinariaceae > Phlegmacium > Phlegmacium glaucopus. Next base: position 24,402 of record MU130548.1, read on the forward strand.
ATTTATCGACATAGGTTTCGGTATTGGTATGGCAGAAGGTTTTGGCATCTCAGGTATGCCGTTCATTGGGAAGAAAGCACCCATAAGGCCTCTTGGTGGAACGGGAAATACGAGCACGTTATTTTCTTGGGCTCCAGACGGCGTTGTCCAAGCTGCAGTAGCAAACTTCACCAATAGTCAGTCAGATCACAAGCACTCGAAAATTATTTAACTACAAACCAGTTTCCTGTCTCTGAGAAGCTGGACGAGTAAATCGAAGTTGCTCTGATTCACTTTTGAATCTTGACCACGAGGCTGAACTAGTAAATGACAAAGCGCCGGCCTGAAACGCCTTATCCACATATGGAGGTCAGCGCTGGATAACCCAAGTTCACGTGTCGGAACAAGTGAGAGTGCCTTGGGCCACGTTTCTGCATGACTGTCAATAAAGAGAAAGTAAAGACCAGGTTTGCTTTCATGTCGAACGGTGACGCACCATGCCGCAGCATTTGGACTGGTGGCTATAACATATGTGCAAACTTCTTTCTTACCTGACGTACCCTGTCCACTCCAATTCAAAACACCTGACCACACTGGGACTGCATTTGCCACATACTCTGGTTGTGAAGATTGTGCAGACCCTGAAGCGCTATTAAAGCCAGAATTTGAAGCAGGATCAGAATCAGGATGGCCAGACGGAGAGTTATTTTGAGAAATCAGTCCCATGTTATGGCCGGGACTCATTTGAGTTGGAAACAGCCTTGTTTGTAGTTCATTTGCTTTCTGTATCTGTGTTGCTGTTGCATTTGGTGGATTGGGTTCGGCTAAAGGTGGCTGAAATGCCGAGTTGCTCAAAGATCGAGCATGTTGCATATGCAGCTGATTAGTCGGTATTCCTCCAGTGGACAAGTTGTTGGCACCGTTAAGACTAAACGGTGGGGCTGGCAGGCCTTTATGACATGCATTCAGGAAAATGTGGTTTCTACGACAATGGCAAGAATTCACCTTGGTTTTGCGGGAGGTTGGGCGTGAGATGTGACTGTGTATGCGCCTGTGCCTGCGCCTGTGCCTGTGCCTGCTGTCGCGCCATATACTGATTGACGTAAAATTGCTTGAACTTTGCATGAGTCTCCTTATTCTTTATCAGGTCTTGTAAGATATTCTCCGCCTCTTCCGTCTTACCCTCTGATCGTGCAGTTGCGAGGGCAAGATCTAGTGCTTGTATCCGTTCTTCCACTTTCCGGAAACTTTCCACGAAAGTTTGCTGAGTAAATCGCGGAGGTGGCGCAACTGGAGGAGGAATAATTTGTGGAGATCGAGGGGGTTGCAGTTTTATTGGATTGGATACCAGAGCGGCTGACTGCGCAGTACCTAGGGCTTGCGGAACAACTCTGGGAGATTCTGTGTTGGTTTGCAAACGAGGTCGTTTCGCATCTGGCGTACGTTCGGTCTGTGTTTCGCCTGGACGTTTTACCGCAATGTCTACAAATGGACTTAGTTATCCATACATGTATTTATACGACAGAGGGAACCTTTTTGTTGTGGCGGCGTGGAGAAAGCAGCCAGAAGCAATGTATGTGAAGGTCGAACATTGAACCAAGGAGTCGTCGACCCAATGACTGCCTATAAAGATGACTCAATATAAGAGCTTAGGGGTCGAGCGATGGAAGAAATGTACCGCTGAATGTAGTTGTGAGAATTCGGATAAATCGGCTCGTAGGTTGATGGATGTATAGTGAATGTTTCGCTAAAATGCGTATTTTAAATACGAATGGGCGAAGACTTGTTCATACAACAGACCTTCTTGATTTCCAGAGGCAGTGTTTCCCAGTTAACCTCATCCAGAGCAGGTGATTCATTGCAGAAAGGGTGTACGGAATCATCGGGGGGAGAGGCTGCGATATGGAAGACATGGCTGCTGAAATTATCCCGGTTTTGGAGGTGGGTCTGCAAGCCATCAAATAACTGCAGGTAATGAGAATAAGACGACAGTGAAGTCAACAATGCACATACTTCGAGGGTAGCCACAAGGCCTTCGAGGGCAGCCATGCTTCTCTTTCCCCCAGAGTTTATCTGACCCAACCCAAAATTCGTTAGTGCGTCCTTTAGTTCCTTGGCTACAGTAGAATAATCTGCGAAGAATCTCTTGCAAATAAGGGGGGATGGAAGGGTGTCCGCAGTGCCATAGGAAACGAAGGCGATGCGAAGCTTCAAAGAGTGTTACTCCTGGACAGATAAATTAAATGTAGAGGAGACCCACTTTGAAGTTAGGGTGGGTGTCGGCCAAACGCTTGAGGAGGAGCTGAACATACTCCAGGAGTACTTGACGCCATTCTTGTGCAACTGCTAGAGAAGACTCGACAACAAATGCGACTGCGAGCGATTCCACTGGCAGTTGTTCCGGTGACATAGATGTTATGGCAGAGAGGGAAGAAGAGTGACAATTGATGTTACTAACAAGTCCTCGAGATACAAATAGAGTATAGTATTATGGTATAGGTCGTAATGTTTAAATGTTCGTTAGTCCGAGGTATGTCGTGCGTAATATTCGTTCAAACATATAACATGCCACCGCCACCTAATAATATACCTAACAACACCACGAGGACGAGGGGAAATGAGATGGGACCCAATGCATATCCCGCGCCAGCCGATGGCGTGTGTGTTGGACCATAAATAGCGAGCCACGAACTGTAATCCAGAATCGTGCCCACCGCACTGGGAGTCACTGAAATTGTGGCAGGACTTGTTGGTGTAAATATGGCGGTTAGTACGTTGGTGACGCCATTAACTACGGTGGTATATATGTAGGGAGTAGGGCCCCCTGGAGTGCCTGTAGTTGGGTCGGGTTGGCCAACAGGACCTTGTTGAAAGGTTACGGGGGCGGCGGTGGTTGTGGGTGTTGTCGATGTTGTCGATGTTGTCGAAGAGGTTATAGTAGCAAGAGAAGTGGTTGATTGACTGGAGAAAAGGATAAAAATGAGAGTGAATGGATGAATGAAGAAGACCTCATACGTGGATTGGGTTGTGGATTGACTGACACTGGTAAATTATTAGATAGTAACAAGAAGAATTGAATTTAAATTACGGGTTAGTTGTCTGAGCATTAAGACATAGAAAACATGAAAACAGTAGAAAGATCCTGAGCATCACTGTTGGTGGTAGGGTCAACTCCATTTTTATTTGTACATATTGACTGGCTGTCATGTATCGACCGTATCGATTTTATCTCTTCTCTTCCTTCTCAACCACTCGCTCACTTTTTATAAAAAAGAAGATGCCCCCGAAGAAAGCCATCGTAGAGAAGAAAAATCTACTGGGTCGACCTAGCAATAATCTCAAGATCGGTATCGTAGGTTTGTTCTTGCCATTGAACCATTTTCTGTCACTCACCTCGCCTTTTTTAGGCCTCCCAAATGTCGGAAAATCATCCTTCTTCAACGCTCTATCAGAGACAGGTACCCATTGTTCTAATTCTCTCAATAAACTATAGATAGTTTAACCTGGATTATTCAAGACCTAGGCAAAGCTGCAAATTTTCCCTATGCTACCATAAATCCCGAAGAAGCTCGAATCCCTGTCCCCGACACACGTTTTGAGTGGCTGTGTGATATTTACAAGCCGGCTTCACGCGTTCCGGCATTCCTCACTTGCATCGATATTGCTGGTTTGACAGCTGTAAGCTTCTCTTCATACAATTCACCACAATCAATTTCCTCATCTCTTCCTAGGGTGCTTCAACTGGCGCAGGCCTTGGAAACTCTTTCCTATCTCATGTTCGTGCCGTCGACGGAATCTTTCAAGTCGTTCGTGCGTTTGATGACGCAGAAGTCATCCATGTTGAGGGCGATGTTAATCCCCTTCGGGATATGGACATCATCCAAACTGAGCTCAGACTAAAGGACATCGAATGGGTCGAAAAGTCTCTAGATGGCTTAAAAAAGTCTGGTAGAAGTCTAGGAAGCAATAGTTTGGCTGACAAAGCCAGAAAGGAAGAAATTGTAATATCTTTCCCCTTCTTCTCCCTGTTCTTTTCAAACCCAAAACTTTCGCAGGCAACAGTAGAAAAGGTTCTTAAAACTCTCACAGTGGATGCAAAGGACATCCGAAAAGCTGACTGGAGTAACAAAGAGGTCAGTACTCATGATTAATTTGATACCCGTAACGTATACATTATCACATGATGAAAAAGAGCATTATGCTCGAAACCCAGCTCGTCGAGGAGGGAGTAACGCCCCAATAACCCATGAGAACAATTTTAATCTGATTCTTGGCCCTCTTATTCTCCACATAATTATTAAATGCCGATATTGACCGCTTTTCACCTAGGTAATACACCTTCCTTGTCTGGTGGGGTTCAGTCACCACCTTGGATTCGACTTGTCTGTTTATACATGCCTGACCATTCATCCCTAACCAATACTACCCCTCTCGGTAACTCTTCTTGATGGGTGCATACAGGGACGATAAGAGCGACTGTGCTCCATCTAACCCAGCTCGTCGGGGAACTATCCATTCATTTTTCTGATCCTTTGTATCATTTTCCCTGAAACTCGCTCATATATCTTTCTCTAGATAGACGTGGTCAATGGCTTGCAACTACTCACAGCGAAGCCGGTTACATATCTCGTAAATCTCAGCGAAAAGGATTACGTTCGCAAGAAAAATAAATGGTGAGAAAGTGTTTGACAATTCAACTTCCCACTTATTCTTTCTCAGGCTGGCCAAGATCAAAGCTTGGATTGATACCAACAATCCCGGTGACCCTTTGATTCCTTTCTCTGTTGCGCTGGAGGAGCGCTTGGCTACGTTAAATCCAGAAGAAAAAAAAGAGGAAGAAACAAAGGCTGGCGCAACAAGTGCACTACCAAAGATCACTCAAGCTGGTTACAGTAGTCTTGATGTAAGTTCAACTTCCTCGAGTTCCCAGCTTCTCGGGCTAATCAGCCAATTAACAGCTTATTCGTTATTTCACCTGCGGTCCAGATGAGGTCCGCGCATGGACAATCAGAAAGGGAACCAAAGCCCCACAAGCTGCCGGCGTCATCCAGTATACCGTCCCTTTAATTTTTATTCCTCCCTTATTCAACCGTAACCCTGTAGCTCTGACTTTGAAAATAAATTCGTTTGCGGTGAAATCATGGCTTACGAAGATCTCAAAGAACATGGGAGTGAAGCCGCCGTCAAGGCTGCTGGAAAACTTCGACAACAAGGCAAACCTTATGAAAGTACGTGTTTCTCAGGCAGCTAGCATGTCCACTTGTGTATTCACTGCTTTTAGTGGTGGATGGTGATATTGCATACTGGAAAGCTGGAGGGTAAACCAAACTGTTTTGTCGAGTACTTATGGATAGTAGATAATAAACCCTTCATAGTGGAATTCGCTGAGTACATACACATGTGGTTGAGCGAGTATATAACGTTCTTAAAATCTCCTCCCATTCGATGGTGGATCTCGCCTTGCATTATTCAAATCCCATCGTCGTCGATCATTTTCCCTCTCTTGTTCCCTTTCGAAGGAGTCGTAACCTGAGCCTATGCCATACCTAGACGACCTGCTGCGTTGTTCTCCCGCCGGTGTTCGACTGCGGCTTCCACTACGAGGTCTCCGCTCATCACCAAGCCTACGCTCCCGTGACCGGAATCGCGGCGACTGTGATCGACTATGATTTCTGCGAGGGACATCTTCCATATCTGTAAGGCGATTTGCCCCACTCTTGCTCGACTTCTTAAGTTCTTTTCTGGCCCTCTTTTCTTGCTTTCTTTCATCCTTCTTTCGCCGTCTTTCTTCTTTATCTTCCTTCTGTTGTTCGTTAAGTTGTTTGACTTTACTGTCGGAAATAGAAGACGAGGCCACTGGGGCTGCATTAGCACCTGTAGTAGCGCCTTGAGATTTTGATGAGGGTTCAAATCCCCTGATAAAGATGTTTAAACACGAGTAAGAAAGTATATGTTCTGACACAACGTACAATGCAACCGCTAAAGCATCTGCTTCCATCTCTTTAATTTTCCTAATCTCTTCTGCTCTTTCTTCTGCTCCTTGTCCTAGATCACGGTTATACCAGTGAATATCTTTATTCTTCTGCCAGCGGCCTGTGGGTGCATTGATACTGTGGCCAAGATAATTCTAATTGAGGTCAGCTAGATTTTTAATTGAAAGTAGCATCACTTGCTTCTCTATCCTTGTCTGCCGATACGTCTGACCACTTGAACTCTGCTTGTCCACCACGAGTACCTCCCCGAACAGGTTCAAACATGTTAATGAACAAAAGTGTGTCACGTCACGTCGACGCGTGACAGACGTCCTTCTTCTTGGGCGACCTCCTAATGGGATCAGCGGGGACAGGCGACTCTGGTATTTTATCAAATGTATTCAACTTTGTATCAAGAGAGTTTGAGTCTTTTATCGCAAATGCTACTGGATCAGTACGCTCTCTCTTAGTTCCACCTTGGAATCATTGATTTACGCGTTTTAGGAACCCTCAACATCCCGCGTACTTTTGAATGATTCTATAGACTCAGATTTCTCGAGGGAGGCTTCACCAGTCGAAAGGGAAACCCCTTCTCCCAGGAAATCTACCCGCAAAGCTAAGCAACCCCAGTCTGACCCGTCTGCCGAAAACGAACGCGAGGCCAAAACTTCACGGAGAAAACGCATCAAGAAGGTTGTCGCGTCGTCTGAAGAAGGCGAGTTGTATTCTCGTGACTTATATCCTTCATATTTTGACTGCCATAATGCAGATGATTTGCCATCTGAATATTCCCGACTTTCGCCTAAACTCCAACTTTCTCGGTCTCTGAAGCGCAGACCCTCAATATCGATGCCGGGATCCCTGTTTCCTCGATCGCCTTCTATGGACCCCGACGCTGATCCTTCTGCAGCGGAAAAGGAACAGCGTGTTCGATTTGCCTTCCACGTTTCTCAGACTTTGGACCACCAGTCTCCTCAGAGGCACAAATCTTCATCGTCCAAGCCTTTGGATGGGTCCGCATCCACATCTAGATCCCCTCGATGCCGTCCTCAATTTGCCTCCTCCGTAAAGACAGCTGTTGATAAATTTCATATCGGTCAGGACGATGCCGATCCCTCTATTCTTCTGCCTAGTCCCAAAAGATCCCCACATGCCATGGTCGCTTCTCGAAACCTTCAATCCCGCAGAACAAACAGTCCAGGTTCTCCGTCAGCCCCTGCCATGAGACATAAGAGAAAGAATCTTTCGGTCGAGTCTTTTTCGGATGACTCTGGAGATACTTCTGGTTTTCTTCTCGTCAAGGGCAAAGAGAAGGAGCTTATTGCTGCTAGAAAAGAGCTATACGAGAATGGAAGTCGTGATAACGAAGCCCCTGCATTGTCTGTTGAACAGGCAGAGCATGACCGTAACCGCGATAAAGTAAGGATCAAGATGTTGGAGGAAGAGGTCGAGAGATTGAAGCAAGAAGTGAGTGGATATCTTACTTCAAGAATCTCCATGCTCACAAGTGCCAAAAGTTATCGAAGAGACCTGTCCCAGCTCAATTTGGCGCAGAAAAGGGGCCTCCTCCCCCTCCCCCTCCCCCTCCACCCTCGATCTTGCCCAAGAAGATACTGCTCAGCATACCCGCTGCTGCCTCAGAATCCCACTTATTTGCATCTGCTCGCGCCTCTCTAAAACAGGCACCACCTCCTGTTGAAAATCCTATCAACCCCCTCATTGGCCGGAGAGCTGGTAAGCCCACTGTTGGACTTGCAGCGGACAAGATGGCGGCCTTCCTGAGCGAGATGAAAACGGTTAGGCTTCGCAAAGTATCTGGGAGATCCTCTGGGAACAACCCTGCGCCTGCGTCTCTGCCTTCGGAGCGTTTCAGTGCACAGGCTGCCTTACGAAGATCGTCATCTTCGCAGAGATCGCAGCTGGCGATGCCTCTCCTAACGTCCATCAGAGCCTCGAACATCGACAGTAGTTCAGCTCTAAGTGAGTCTGACACTCACATAGGCGAAAAGAGAAAACGAAATACGATTAATATACACGATGATGCTAGTAAGCTGTCTATTTTCTTTGTCATGGATGATGAATGAAGATTTTCTTCAGATCCTCCTCCCAAGCGTCGGTTACGTATCTCGTCCACGGATTCTAGTTTGGCTACTGGTTCAAACTCTTCCAGTCTTCTACCAGAAGATACCCTCTCGGTGTCTTCCTTATCCCGTTCGTATCCACCACATTCCAAAGCAACCAATGCCGGTAGAACGTGGCAATCAGGCTCCATTGCTGAGGCGCCGACTCCGTCCTTATGCTCGGATAACGATATCGAACAAGATGTTAGTTTGGATGATCAACCCCCATCAACGCCTCCTGCTCCCGTGGGTCCATCTCGAAATGTGTACAGGTTTAAGGGCAATGGCATCCCTGTTGGGCACGACTCCAGCAGACAGATACATATCGGAATGGATAACACTTCACACAACACTCAAGGTGGCCGGAATTTTGGGCATCCCAGACCGAATATTTTCGACAAACGGCTTCCCTCCTCCCCCTTCCCTGACAAATCTCCTCGTAGACCGCGACCGCCCAGCCGTATATCGCGTCCTGCACCACAATTGGCATTGCCATCTCCACAGGAAGACCGTTCTGATGAAGAAGATCCACTTTCTCTGTCATTCTCGTCCCCGGATGATAGCGTCCCTCATGTTGGTCAGCAGCAAACGACATCGCGCGTTAAAAACATTGCAGAACCCTCAGCAAGATCACGAGATGCACAATCACCGTCTCTCTCGTCTCGTAATCGCCGACGGACATTGGACGAGGAATTGAGAGATCTACCATTTAATCACTGTGAGAACTTTGAAGATGAGGCTGTCTTCACAGGAGTTGGCACAAGAAGCAAATTGCATGGCTTCCTGGCCCACGGAGGGGCAGGTGGCGCTCCCGTGTTCATGGGCGTCGGCTACGTTGAAGGTGCCGAGGGGGACGATGTCTATGTCACTGAAGCTGAGGCTGACGACGAATATTTGCCAGCAAATTCTACAAGAAGAGGTCGGAATCAACGACGATGATTTTTTTTCATTTACATATTATTTTCAAATTATTATGTTTGACCCTTGTCTGTCCTTGTATCTGGATCGTAGCTTGCTTTGTCGTTTTTACTTGCTCTGGTTATATGACCTTTATATTTTCCGCAGCGTTGATTTATATTCTCGATGTCACACAAATGTAAATGTACTTTCCTTTCTTTTCCTTGCTGTACAGCAGCATCTTTCTTGCTTCATTACAGGATAGACATATACTGAGGGCTAAGAACAACAACATATGAAGAACCAGATGTACTATAAATAATGTTAGGGTCCCAGTTATCGATATCCTTGGTAGTTTTCATAACTGGGTGGCAGTGAAGTCGATGGTCCAGAGCCTTGCTGTCCAGCAATGGACGCACGCACAGCAGCGTATGGATCCGCATACTGCATGGTCCTACTAACCATTGGACCTAGATCTGGTTCTGGAAGGATTGGTGGTCCTCCAGAGTTTGATTTGGCCGGGGAGGCTGTGGAATAATTATTTGTATAACCATTGGAAACCTGATTATATCGGGATGTGCCAAATCCGGTGGGTGCGGGGTCAGAAAAGGCTCCGTATGCATCCATACTTGGACGACCAACTGCTTGAGGTGCGGGCGTGTAAGCTGATGGCGTTGATCCAGTCATTTGGGAATCTGCGCCGGAATAACGATTAGAATCGGCAAAGGGCGATTGTGTCGAGTTGGAGTTGTCGTGGCTGTTGTTAGAAGCGGATGAGGCTGTTGTTCGACGGACTGGGGGTACATGGCTGTACGTCGTGTCTTCCTCTTCTTCCTCTCCTTCCTCTTCATGCGTTGCCTGCGGTCGTGTAAATGGGGGATCTCGGGATGCAAGAAGCTTTCCAGAACGCCAATCCATAATGAGCAGAGTCACGGAGGCGACCCAACAAACTAGGGGTTTATTTTTAATAATAATGTCAAGTACGGCAGGAACGTTCAAGTACACACCAAATGCAAGCCAGAAAAATATAGCACCGGCTTTTTTTGTAGTGCACCATCCTGGAAGTCCGTTTGTAAAACCGTCGCCTTTACTTTCGGCGTTGGGGTCATTCTTGGCATTTTTGCAGCCGGGTTGTGTCCATGCTGAAATTGTCACAATAAACCTGAGACAAAGGATTAAATTTGGGATGAGCTTGGAAGGTGTAGAAGATGACGGACGCGATGAGAAGACTAAATGTCAATCCCGCTCCATTAAGGATAAAGCCAACGCGGACTTCTTTGAGTGCACGGGCGAGACGGCCAAACTTGTCGTATTTCTCGTATGCCACTGGGACAAAAAGCATGAATGCTGAGAGAAGCATGCTTGCAATGGAGATAAATAAAGCAAATCCTGTGAGGCCAGCTTATTGACAAGGGTGAATCTAATCGCGTCCCAACAGTTCATTGAGGAAGAAACGCACAAGGTCCAACACCCCACTTGGCTTGAAAACTAGCTACACCTGCAAAACATGCCATTGCAACAAAGTTGAAGAATATTTGGGATGTATGTGTGACGATGGTTGGTTTTGACACGATCATCTAAGAAGCCAATAGTGAGTCAATGAGCTTAAAGAGAGGTGGTCGCCAAAAGAATGACCCAAAGCCATATCATCCATAACATGGGAATGATGAGAAGAAATAGGAGCTGCGTGTCGCTTTCGTCGCCCATGCCAACACAGACTTCAGCAAAAGCAACATCGTAAGGTTACGTAACTCAGACGGACAGTCTTGTGGTTCCACCGTTGCCCGCTGGTGTATGAAGGGATGGCTCTGATATAACACAATCACTAACATCGTCGTCGATGGGTACCATGCCATGACCGCTGCCTATTCCACCAGCCATTAATTTGGATGATTTTGAAGGCGCCAATTTGCCTGCCAGGTCTGAAATTTTGTCCAGTAAAGGCATAGTGGGATTGTTTTGGGGTTGTGAGCCTCGACGAGGTGAAGTTGAATACGAGAGTGAACAAGAGAATTAAGCGCAGCAATCTGAGAGAAGCTGTGACACAACACAGCTAGCACGTGCTTTATTCGATATAAAATAGATTATCATTTACCGCAATCTAAATATCGTATTACTTAGAATCTACGTGATAAAAATTGTTCTATCTTGCACCATATCCAGCTGGAGGAACAGAGGATACTGGTGCTCCATACGCTGTCTGTGGTCCGGGAGACATCCTGCCACCATAAACCGCCTGCGGTGCCGGAGATATTCTTCCCCCATAACCTTTTTGAGGACCGGGACTGAGTCGTCCAGCTGTAGGATCGCCACTATAAACGACATTCGGACCAGGGCTCATTCGTCCAGCAGCGTTCATTTGGGTCATTGGTATAGCTTCTCCAGTCCATTCTTGGCCCATGCCCTGCTCGATTGTGCCAGGTATTGGCCCCCTGTATGGATCGTAGTAGGCACCTCCTATGGCTCCGGGATCGTCTCTGTAAGGCTGGTTGGGGTTGAGATGTGGCAACGGAGGTACCGCATAAGGATCAGAAGCGGAGTTAGAATGGAAATCAGCTGTAGAATAGTTGTTTGAGTTGATGCGAGAAAGTGAGCCTTCTGAACCGGTATCAAAGCCTGCACGACCAGTGTTGTGAACGGGCAGGGGGTGGGAATCGACTGTACCGCCTCCATGGGTATTCAAATCAGGCCATTTGATAGCTTCGCCTTTTTTTTTCATGAAAAAAAAAGATGAGGACGAGGTTATTTGTTGTAAATGAACTGCCTACCATCATCGAAATCGGAGAAACGTTTCCTTGTCAATTTCCAGATAAAGAAGGCAATGAGACCGATGACGGCGACACCGCCGGCCACTGACAGGCCAATGATGGAGCCTGTACTTAAAGCACCACTGGTGTCTGCACTGGGAGCAGACAACGACGTGGGTTGAGAAGACAAAGTGGAGGAGGTGGAAGAGCCCATCACGGTAACGAAGGTGGTGCCATCGACTACAGTGGTGACCACTGGGGATGGTACGGCCGAAGAGCTTAGAGTAGTGGACGCAGCAGCAGTAGTAGGTGTAGTTGAGGTAGTTGAGGCAGTAGTTGTAGAGGAGGATGTAGGAGAGGTGGTTGTAGATGCGGAAGATGAAGCTGAGGAAGTTTGAGTTGGAGTAGTAGGGGATGTGGAAGTGGAAGTTGAGGTTGGGGTAGTTGATATAGTTGTTAGTGGATCTGGTAAAATAGCTGCATTTGCTTTGATAGAAAAAAGGAGGAAAAGGAGGAGGAGGAGAGCTTTCATTAGTTTGACGTTTGAAGGGAGAAGGAGCGTATGTAGTCAACCTAGCAAATGTCACCTGATGGCGGCTGTGCACAAATACAACTAACTACTACAACTAATACATTACATTTGCAGTATATATTCTATACTGTACTATATAAGAAACGAGTCAGTATGATGTCTAATTCACTTATACCATGGATCCCAACCCTTCAATTGTCATCGAGTCACCAGACGATACCCCCTCTCTTCCCTATGATTATACCAACTTTTCTCCATGTCAGTATATCAAATTTATATTCAAGTATTATTATTTCTCATACACACCTATAAAGACACTAGTCCTTGCCCTTCAAGTTCTTCCTTCGAGAGCTTGAACGACAGCTTCTCCTACTCAGGCCAACCTTATCTGCCAGCCCCATACGCCCTTGTAAACCATCCATCATTATCTGGGAATCCCCCTTCATCTTATATTCCCGTCGCGAGTCAGGATCCCACCGGGTGGCCCGGCATAAACGATTCACTTCAGAGCCCATCTCCGACGAGAGACACACGATCTTCCATAAAAGTTCCCGGCACCCTCCAAGAACTCTGCCGCTTATTCGTAACACAAGAAAAAGGACTTGACCCCCTTAGTAACCCTGACCTCATCTTATCCCATATCCACCAAAACAGCAACGACGCTGCTGTCATCAACAGTTTGACATCCACCATATGCGAGAATGGCCTTACCTTGACAGTCGGCACTAAGGCTGTTAAAAGTGCAAGCGCCGCCAGAAGGAAAAAAAATGGCAAATTCTTCTGCAGGGTTTGTGCAGCAGATCTTACGACAAAGGGCAATGCGCAAAGTAATTCGCTTCTCGCCCCCCTATTTTCTTCCTCCACTGACTCCTCGTTCAGATCACGTAATGGCACATTTCCGCTTAAGGTTGCAAGTTTGCGATTTGTGTGGTGCTTCGTTCGGTACGAGCCTGACCAGACATTCAAGGACATGCAGGGAAAATCCCCCCATGTATTCCATTCGCAGGTTTGAGGACTCGCCCAACCCATCCTTGTATGATGTCCCCCACTTTTCGGATCCTGGTATCCTCGCATCTACCCAGGATCCAATGATCTTCACCTCAGCTTCTCTCGCCCAAAGCTCCCATTCTCCCATTCTCCCCGATTTCTATAACCTCTGCCTGTAGACCGATGTTTTTCTCTCTTCGTTATCGCAAGTACTGCTTTCGAGTTTTGTTGCTGTGCTTTATTACTCTATACCTGGTACATAGCTTTTGCATTGCACCTCAACTCTCCGCTGAACCTTTTCCCCCATTACATCCATACCATACCCAGTTCCTGTATTTCTTCCTAGTTTACATACAGACTCCATATGACATTAAATTCCGTGTAGCTATATCTTATTTAAATAGAATCCTAGAATATGTATATTTTTAGAACGGAGTTGGAACATTCTATACAAGTGTAACTTCAATGCCACCCACTGTCCAGTCTTTCGGTCCACCCCTTACAGAAGCATTTCTATCAGAGATAAATGCCCAAGTCGACGTTGAAATTGCACTAAAACAACGATTAGCGGAGACGGTGGAATCTAGAATTGCGTGGGCTTTGATTCTGCAAGAAACCCTTCAGAAAGGTATACATAATGCATATTGATCCCAACCATCTTATGGCTCATTGTGCACTAGCAGAAAGAAAGGGTTCCCAAGATTTTCCTCGGAATGACGCTCTAGCTACTTTGTCCATCACTGAGAGTTCGTCCGAATGTATCCTGGCACAGGAGCCGCGCGGTCCTCCGTCTCACCATCACAATATTCGACTGCCAAGGAGGACTAATCTACCTTTCGTCAAAACCAAGTCCTTCTTGTATATCAGATCTTCTGTTCTCGGCATCAGTACACACGGTCCAACCAATCTCTACCGTCTACAATGTCCTGAATGCTTGCGCATATCCTTCAGTTCCCTACAAGGACTTCTCAATCACGCCCGCCTCGCGCATAATCTTGAATGGGGTACCCATGACGAATGCATTAGGGCTTGTGCCGTCCCTGGAAACGATACCGACGTGGAAGGTGGGGTTGAGGTTGGCTTAGGACCTACGGGCGTGCTTCCAGGGTTACGCACAATCTTCCAGATGGCTGTGGGTGCTCATAATTTCCAAGAGGAAACGCAGGGAGAATCTGTTATGACAACCTCGAATTCTCAAACGCCGCCGATGGCACCCCATTTGACCCAAACCCTCGGACTACATGAGGATTCAGCTACGCTTGCGCCGTATCTGGGAAAACAAGCTATACGCCGAGAAATACGAGTTTGGAATGAAGACAACGAAGTTGATATTGGGGGTTTGATTCACCCAGACGCCCAAATCGACCAAAAATCAAATGGCAATTGGAAAATGACCTTCACACCACGTAACTCAGTGACTTTGGATTTGGATTCGGATATGAGATTATTCGGAATTGGAGCCCGGATATCAGATACAAACCTTCAAGCTGAGATGTTCGCAAGCCATCCCCAATCACAGCCTATTCCAAAGTTCTCCTCCACGCCGGCAATTCTGACAAACGGTTCTCGGGAGCTACCATCTAACCAGAGCAGATTCTATTTTGGCACAAGAATCATTATTACCGATCGTAGCCTTTGGATTCCACCAGGTTCGTGGTTCTGCTAATGGCGGAGAGATATCGTCAAATAAACACTCAACTTACAGAGCAGAGAACGGAACAAAACGAGAACCACACTCACAAGTGGATGATTTCCGTCGATTCGCCCTCTTATGTGAGTGTCGGCGAATTATATTAATAACATCGCAACTCATTTACATCGGAGCAGACGTACCACATCACAAGTACTCTTGATAGCCTTGCAGTGATTCCCCTGATTCCTGGGATGTCTACCCTGCCTATCACCTCTGAACCTCCATTCGTGGTGGTTGGGACTTCTGACCAGCCATTCTTGGCAAGGATAGAATTGTATTTTACCGGCTCCGGTAATTCCATGGATCAAAAAGTCGTTTTAGAACATTGGGTAGAGGTGTGTTTTTCATCGCTTGCCCGCCGTAGACTCCCTTCAACGATAACATTTGATTTAGCTGGATCCATTAAGAACTCACGCTGTTGTTCAAGGTGAAGATCAAATAGTCGACATAGAGCTCGACAAAGGCACTATGTTGAAGCCAATACAGTCAGGATACACCCCCATAGGCGCAAAATCGCTTTGGAATCGACTAAGTGACCTCCGTCATACTCTCGAGAAACCAGTAAAAGTCGAACCTCAGAGACGCCCATTGTCAACACCCTTCCCCAGTATGTATCTCCCTCTCTCTTTATCCACTACCGGTAACTTGACACCACGAACAGACTACGAGACAATTCTGATGGATATCTTACCGAAATTTCCAATGACACGGAAAGGTAAAGCTACCTACCTTTCTGCGTTATCTCCCGCTGAACATTTTATAGATGATAGAAGCCGTTCATCGTTGGCGACGATACTGCCTTATAAACTTGTTTCCTCTCCTGCATATTTTAAAACACTTGTCACAGGACGGAGAAAAGCGATAGAGGTAAATGTTCAACATAGGGCCTTATCCGATGTTAACCCTTTGATATTCAGTGGGGTCGTGCACGAGCTATCCAAGATGCTTACTGTCGAATAATTGAACAAATGACTCCCGGTAAAGATGTGATACCATTGAGAGTTGGAGATATCTACTCTTGGCTATCCGAGAACGGACATTTTCCCATGGTGTTGGAAGATCAGAATGAGCAACGCGAAACCAAACTCAATGGAAATCATCTTCTCCAACTGAAGGACAAGGCATTGGACCGCTGGTGTCGCATCTGTGGGCTAGATGCTACGGCACATCTACGGGACAGCGCTTGCAAAGAGGAAAAGTCTCGCCAAGAAATGGACATAAGAAAGTCACCTAGTGAATGCACTATAGGCCTTTCACGGCCCAAATCAGTCAACCGATGCCGTATTGTACCTGTGGAGCTTCAGACCATGAATTTCCCAGTTGTCGATATCCAGCGTGTCATTTCCGGACATTCTAAACAAATGAACGTCCATTCCTTGGCAGCAAAGTATGGACTATACCCAGCGAAAGCACTAGTCGCAGTTGGTGACCCGATTCTCACTGCGTCGATTTCCAGAATGGTGAACGCATTGGGTCTCAAGCACTTTGCGCCACTAGACATGACGTGTAACGAGATCGCAGGGCACGAAAAGACGGAGATCGAGAGAAACCTCGCCCCATTTGCACTTCTGGCTGTCATGGCAAGGCTTTTCATTCGCCTCCTGGTGGAGCGAGGTCTGGAAGTTGTTACGAGGGACAAAAAGAATGGAGAAGTCTTCTCTTCACAATACCAGAAAAAACGTAATGAGAGGTCGTCTTCAGGGACCACAAGTATGTTGACTCCGACACACATTCTTAGTGGAATCGTATCGCGTGGCCGAAACTCAGACAATGTCTTGTGGTGTCTCACAAGACTGGGAGTTGGAGATGTTAGTAGTGAGGAGATCCGAATCAAAATGGAGGAATGATGAAGGTTAATTCGGTGGCCGAGGAGGTCGTTTGAATTCCGCGTATCGCTGATTCTCCGTCCATGGTGCTGCCTTTTCTCAAAAAGATCCAGCTCTGCCAATGTGCTGTGGCTCATTCCCCAGACGACTCGTCGACTAGATAACTGGATGTCCGTCTACCTTTCGAAGCTGATCTTCTTTATGTAATCCCAATCTCTATATAATCAACTACAATCATCTAACATTCATTTTTTTTCTATGGTTTCCTTCACATCTTGCATCCCTTTTCTCGCTGTTGCTCTTGCTGGTAATGTGGCAGCTACCCACATCAAGAAGCATCATTTTCCTTCCCACCGCACTCAATGTCGACCTCGTTTGGCTTCCACGACTCAGTCCATCTCACCCTCATCTATCTTTTCTTCAGCATCCGAACGGTCCTCAAGCCCGACTCAAACTCACCATAGTGCGTCAGCACCCATAACCACTACCAGTTCCACCGCTACTGCCGTAGTAAAACACACTTCCACAGGAACTTCCACGACACAGGGTGGAGATCCGTTGAGCACCTCGTTAACTCCAAATAATATCAAAGCTGGTATTGCTGGCGGAGACGCTTATCCATATTTGAAGGACCACATCGGGTGGTGGTATGATTGGTCCGTCGGCAATCCAGTTCCTTCAATTGGCAAAGTTGCTAACTGGAATTTTAGGTCACCAGATCCGTCCAAACCGGGCAAACCGATTGGTGTACCGATGCTGTGGGGCGGTGGTACTATTGATACGCAGGACAAAGAGCGCCTGACCGCTTTTGAACATTTGTCGACCGTTCCTGCCTATGTGTTAGGTTATGAAGAACCGGATTGTACCAGCGGATCTGGCTCTGCGGACATGACGGTCCAAGACGGCGTAGCAAAGTGGGAATCTCTAATCGCCCCTCTTAAAAAAAAAGGTTCGAAATTGGGAAGTCCTTCTATGTGCAGTATGTCGGCCGCTATCTTCAGCAATAGTGTTGCTTAATCACATTCCACTCTGTAGAACAAGCAGATGAAACTTGGTTGTCGGAGTTCAAAGATCAGATCTCGACACCTTGGGACTTTACTGCCATTCACATAAACAAGAACAGTTTGGATGGCGTCAAGAGAGACATTGTATGATCCTTTTTCCTATTACATGACTTGATTTCACCCTTTTTCAGGACCACTACATGAAATACGGTAAGCCCATATGGGTTACTGAATTTGCATGCGTTGATGGTAGGTGACCCTGCACTTTATCGTATGAAGCGTTTCGCTTACTAGCTCATCGGGCAGACTATCAGGGATTCACGCCTTGCACCAATCAGCAGGCAATAAACAATTTTATTAACGAAATCGTTCCTTATATGCAAGGAAACTCAAATATCCATGCCTACGCCTACAGTAATGGGCTTGGACTCGGAGATGTATGGCCCCTGATGAAGGGAGATTTACTGAGGTATTTTTTCTGATGCAGTGTATTGAAAGACATCTCATCTCGTCACCATAGTGAATCTGGGAGGACATATTTAGCCGCCATCGAAAAGTACCACTGAAGCCTGAAGAGAAAGCTGTTTTATTCTATTTAATTTCTCGAAGTCTTGATAACTTCGTCTGTTGATTCTGTTGGTCCCAAAGTGGATTCCTTCATTTTATGTACTTATTCATCCTTGTCTTGAACGCACCACTCCTAGAAGAGACCAAAGTTCACACCAGTCTTTTTACGTTGTATCCTGAGTCTCATACTAAATACTTATTTTGCCGGCAGGAGCAGACGCTCGCTGTCAGCGCTTGTTAAAATACCCAACAAATATTAAACAAAGATCTTAGATAACGGGTCCGAGATCAATATACATAAGGGATTATACGATATGGTACGAGTTTTTGATATTTGACCCAATCTTCACCGTACCTACAAATGGGCAATCAATAAGGTCCAAGTAATAGGGTGCAAGGAAATCTTACTTCTTTTCACAAGCCTCATCATCACGACGTTGTCTGTGGACGAGCAAGACAGCGAAGTACATGACATAGAAATAAGTGATGGGGGTGTTGAAGCCGGTTGGAAGAGACCAGGCAAGAGCCATAATGAGATCTCCACTAATTGAAATATAAATAACAGTCAGCAAAGATATTATCAGCAAAAAAGTAAATTGGAATCCTACAAATAGTTAGGATGCCGAGATAGACCCCACCATCCGGATGTAATCAGTTTGGATCCTTTGGCCGTAGTCATGTATTTAAGGTCTGCGAGATAATAAATTAGTATCAAACCGGCACAAAGATCAAAAGACTTACTTTTGGGATTTTTGCTATTACGGAAATCATTCTTTTCGCCGTTAGCATCTCTGAAGATATAATAACCAAGAGCGTTGACGAGGATAACTGCCACGGTCCGAATGGGACCAAGCTCAACTGGAGAAGAGGCTAGATAACGAGCTTGCACAGTATACGAGAACGGAACGTAGGTTAGATCGCCGACAGCGAGCATGAAACCAAAGCCATCGCTTGTAATATCCATTGTGGTGAACAATGCAGGCTACATAATTTTGGCATTAGAACATGGATACTAAGATGAGTGCGGCCATACCTCATTGTAGAGACCGTCAGCGACATACCAGGTCTGAAAGGCCAAGACCAACCACATTGAGTCTGTGACTTTGTCAAACCCTCCACGACGCGTGGCTTGTTCGCACACCATGCTGATGTTGACGAGAACCCAAAGAATTAGTCCGGGCCTAAGCTCATTAAAGGACTTGATGTCAAAAGAGCCAATAGACGGGTTCAACTCGCGACCTATAAACCACTGGAGGACCGAAATGAGACGAACATTTCTTCATGTAAAGGAACACTGACATCGTAGGTTATATTTCCAGAATTGCCGCCCAAAGCCAGGAGGCTTCCCTCCCGGAATGAAGTGACATAACAGTAAGTTGCTTGAAGTACGGCCATGACAAGGGAGGCGGTGATGAGGCCAACCCATTTGTTATAGATGAAGGTAAAAGACTCTGGTCCGAAACGTAAAATAACACCAGAGGCAATACCCAAAGCAAGGAGGAAAGTTGAGAATGCTAGAGCATAGCATAGTCAATAAAAAAATATAAGCCTAATTCAATGTCGTACCATTAATTTTATATTGCTTCTTTCCCCCAGTTCGCAAGGTCGTACCTTCAACTTGGTCTCCCGGAAGGATTGCCCATGCTACAACACAGAAAGTGTACCAGGCAAGATAAATCAAGGCGGCTTCAGTGTCCCATAGACCTTTCCACCAATCCAGATTGGTGACCGATTCAACTATACGATCCACAGAAGTTAGCTGAGGTGGACAACCACCGGTTGCCTCTGAACATCCAAAGTAAAGGGCGTATGTAGTGATAGGTACGCCAACTGAAACTGCGAGAGCACCAAGAGGACCGAGAAATTCGTAAGAAGTCGTCCTCGGATTGAGTTTAGAGGACATGATGGTCGGAAATAAGCAGTGTGTGTCACTGTGACCGTTCCGGGAAGGTTTTCAAACTTGTCATGTTCCTTGTACTTGGCCTGATATTTACGTTTCATGTTCACTACCTTTTCTTCATGTTCCCATCATCCATATGGCCCTAGCACAACGCCTCAACGAGCTTGCAATAGCCAACTCGGAAGGTCTTCTCAAGTACGTTCGCATTCCCGAAATCGTATTCCGAGTCTGACCCTATACTTTCCAGTGACGATGAATATCGTTTACTACGCCAAAACGTTTTCGAACAGTATTCTGGCACAAATATACCGGTTGAAAGCCCTCTCGTGCCTATCACTGCAATTCATGTTCAACGTGATTGTAAGCATTTAGTATTTATCTTTCAAGCTTCAACTTGATAATGATACCGACAATAGCAACACCAAAGGCATATACTAGTAGTAGGATACCGACTAGCAAGCCCATTATCGACCAACATAAGCCCGCCCCTGACCAGCGTCCGTCCCGTGCAAAGCCCTCCGGCATGGCGTACCTCATACGAAAGGCAACAGGCCGCAAACTGTCGGCCGCTGTTCACGAAACACCCCTGACCAAAGATATACGCGCAGGTGATAGTGTGAATGTCCTTGTAAATGATGTTTCCAAGCGCAGCTTTCTCGTTCCACGATTATTCCACAAGAAGTTGGCAGAACTACCCCTTCTTGTCACGGATACTTCTAAAACGCAGCCGGTGTCATCGCATTTTTCAAATACCCGTTCGGAAAATGCTCGGCCTCCTCCGCTCTCTCCCACAGGGTCTGCAAGGCGCATTATACCGCCATCCCCCTCTATACGCGGGACTGTTATCGCAACAATCTCTGACGTTTTCGATGATGATAATCTGACCACCGCTAAAGATATCATAGCTGCCATAGCGACTTGCGAGGATGAAGGCAGAAAACTTGTCGACGCTTTTAATGATCTTGAAGCAAGTGCCGTTCGCCGTTTCCAAAAACAGAACGCTCGTAGGATGCCAGTTACTACACCCAATGTCAACGTTCTTCTGGATGGTCGAGAGTGGCGAGAACATAGACTAAACCCATCGCCTTCTTCTCCCGTGTTTGATTTTAAAGAGCGCCACATGTTGAATTCTACGGACAGCATAGGCGATGGTATGTCCATTCGATCAGGGTCGTCTCATAAAACGAGCCTATCTCAAGCCAAATCTATTTCGTCGCTGCGCAAATACCCACCAGGCAGTCCTCTCTCCCCCCATTCTCGTACACCTTCGACCACTCCTACTCGCAAAAGCTCTATATCCTCAATGTCTTCTCAAAGGACTTCATTTACCTCAACTCGGATATTGGCTGGTACCCCTTCCTGCGCTCCATCACGAAGCACAATTCATCTAGCTCTTCCAAAACTTAAACGCAACACAGAAAGTGCTTCAACGGAAAGCATAGGTCTGGAAGATGGCGACGGGGAGTCTGAAATTTCTGATATCCGGAGACGACGGGAAGAGCTTGTTGCTCGCTATACTGCACGTTTGGAATTTCTTAGAGCCAAACTCAAAGGTGCAGAGCTCCACGAGAAACTTCTCAGGAAATGAACTGCTTGAACAGTTTATTGGTCCTCCTAGCATACTGTAGTAATCGCTAATTAGATTTTTTTTATGAGTGTAGTTTAAGTCATTACGTAATCTAATTAGATTCGTCGTTGTTTAAACTCAGTTTACTCTAGGCTAATCACGCTGCGAGGGCTTTCCAGCCGCTGAGCCGCGCCCTTAGCTTTACATGTCTCACTCGTCTTCATTATGACGTCTTTAGTCTCACATCTGCTTTATATAACCTCACCTGGGCTCAGGAATGGCCTTGTTAGCTGCCGTTCTTGTGCTCTAGGTGAGCATGCTTTTCTGTCTGCGTTGTGTATCCCGTTTAACTACTGCTCTTGTGCTCTAGTCCCGTTTCGTCGCACTTTATTTCGTTAATATCGTATCGTCCCTCACATCCACGAAGAACGTGTCACACTATAATGTCCCGGCATGGTGAGACTTCCAGCAGCAGCGCTACGAAACCCAGTCAAAGCTCCTCCGAAGCGCAAGAAGCGCAAGAGAGTCAGAGGGACGTTGTCGACACCACTAATGCCTGCATCGAGATTATCCACAAGTTCAGATCAGGAGAGGTTTCCAAACCACGAGCATCCTTACTTCTCCAGCGATCAATCCCGCATGGAACCATCAGTGACGATGCCTATGAATCGACCTATGGAACATACCTCGAGATGCTCGACAACTTCGAAGCTTATCAACGAGGAAGCACAGAACGAGTTGATGAAGTGCGACAACAATTTGAGAGGCATACGTCAAGAGACCGAGATGATAGTTGCGAGCGCTTCAGAACAGATGCCCAGTCTCTTGGGTCGGCTAAGCGACCCCGATCCCCTGACTCAGACAACGAGACTGACGAGTACACGAAAAGGACTCGCCTTGACTTCAAGGCGTTGCCATGGAACGAGAGTCGAACCGCGCAAGACCAATCAACCTCGAGTCTTTCACCATCCCTTCAGAAAACCAACACTCTACTCGAGAATTTCTCTCGGGACGTCAAGCGAGCCCGGTCGTCATTGCTCAACTGTAACAGGCCCTTACCGCAATTCCCTCAGTCAGAATGGCTCAACCTACTCAGTGGGAACACCGTCGACCTTGACCATGTGTTCTCAAACATCTACACGATTGCCTGTGACGTCAGAGAGCCAGTCGAGCTCAGCAAGCAACTTGAATTGTTCCATAGCCCCTCGAAACCAGCAAAATCAGTCAAGACCCACGGAGACTGGGTCATCGCCTGGGACTCTTTGGTCGATGCCACATTGTTCATTTTCAAACATAGAAGACTCGAACTCCAGTTGTACGGCAAACACGTCCAAAGGTACTTTGCTTCCCTACCCATCCAGCTTCACTCCCGCATCATCAACTATGATCGAGCTGTCCGAATCCGGGCGTCACAGCGTCGCGACCTCGAGCTCTCTAATTTCCCAGAATTTACAGACCTGCAGTTGCAATGGGTGCACAACCCGACCAGTCTCGCATCCGGTTCACCATCAGAGTCACGAGCGAGACAATCGTCGAATCGCCGTCGCAGTGCCCCATGCAGGAGGTGGAACGAACACAGGTGCCCTAACACAGCAGCATCCTGTAACTACCTCCATGTGTGCTCTAAGTGCTCAAGCGGGGGTCATGTCGCAGATGACTGCAACATCACCGGTAAAAAGTAGCGAGGAGTCGCCTTTGACCATTAAGTGGGAGCGGCGCCCCCGTTTTGTTAGAGAATATGTATGGTCCGATCATATTTCATCACGTTTGTCCACAGCACTTGTTACCGAGATAGCACCCCCAGTTCCAGGACCTCCAGAGAATGAGCTTTCCAATGAGTTAGCTCTGTCCACCATCCGATCTCATCCTCATCTTTTCCGCATCACCACTCCAATTAAAACCGACCGTTTCCGTGCTCTCTTGATACGCCACCCTAACCGTGCCTTAGTCGATTCAGTCTGCGCCGGACTGGAGTCTGGGTTTTGGCCTTGGGCGGTCACTGACCATTCAGATGCGCCGGAAATTGTCGACAATGCTCGTCTTCAGAAGATACGAGATCCAAGCCACCTTACCTTTATGAGGCACCAACGCGATGAAGAGATCGCGTTGGGCCGCTTCTCACCTCCTTTCCAAAATCTCTTACCTGGCATGACCACCATTCCGTTGTGGGTTGTACCCAAACCTCATTCTGACAATCTGCGGCTGGTAGTTGACCATTCAGCTGGTAGCTACTCACCTAATTCATTTATCTCATCCGATGATGCCAGCACTCATCTCGATACTCTCCATGCTCTAGGAGCAGCTCTTATCAGAGTTAGGAAAGAGCATGGGAATGTTCCTCTAGTCTTGTTCAAAACTGATGTTTCTCAAGCTTACCGTAGGTTACCCATGCATCCTTTGTGGCAAATACGTCAAGTTGTCACAATCGACGGTGTACACCACGTCGATCACAATAACAACTTTGGCAATCGAGGTGCTGGCCGACTCTGGATCACCTTTTTTGGGTTAGCCCTTTGGATCGCGATTTTCATTATCCTCATCCATGATCTCTTTGCTTACGTTGACGATGGATTCTCTTATGAGTTTGCTGATCAGACTACTTTCTATGCTCCATACGGCAAATTTTTACCGTCGAAGCAATCCCGCCTCTTGACTCTCTTCGATGACATAGGCATCCCTCATGAAGAGCGAAAACAAGTCTCGGGCTCACCGTTAATGATCATCGGATTCAATGTCGATCCTAACGCCATGACCATCACTATGGCCACTGACGCTCGTCGTGACATTATCAAAGCTGTCCGTGACTTTGCCAACCCACGGCAACGCAGGTCCCTTAAGGATTTCCAGCGTCTCGCCGGTTGGGTAAACTGGGCACTCAATGTTTTCCCTCTCCTTCGACCTGGTCTATCCAGTGTTTACGAGAAGATGCGTCGTGGTTCATCCCCTTTCTCAAAACTGTCCGTCAATAACTCGATTTGTAATGAACTTCGCTGGTTAGCAGATCACATGGACCGCTCTGATGGAGTTCATATCCTCGAGTCACGAGAATGGACCAAGGCAGATGCAGACCAAACGTACCTTTGCGATGCCTGTCCTACAGGCATGGGTTACTGGTCTCTGAAAACCTGTGAGGGTTTCCAATGCGCCGTCTCTCCTTCATCTCGGAACGGTATATTCTTCTTTGAGGCATTAACAGTCCTTTCTGCCTTAAGTCATGTTTGCGAATCAGTCTTCCCAAAACCCAAACGCCTAGCCATCCTTACTGACAGCTCAAATACATTTGACATGTTCAACACCTTACACGCGTTGCCAGCCTATAATCCCATTCTAATCACCGCGGTTGATCTTCTGATCAAGTCAAACATCCAGCTACGTGTCTTTCACATACCTCGCAACGACAACAAAGTAGCTGACGCCCTCTCGCGCCTTGATGAGAAGACTGCCCAATTCCTTCAACCTCGTATGATTGTATCCAATTTCCTACCCCCTCGATTTACGCTGGGGGACGTACCGTTATGAACAATGCAACCGCCTTGTCCAGGCCTCGCAAATGTGGTGCCTGGACGCAGGAACGACTCCTGCGTGAACGTGCTATAGCACTTGCGTGTGCAGTTGAACCTTCTTCGGCCTCGTCGTATTCTTCAGCATTGACATCTTACCTCGACTTCTGCTCCATCCACTCCTTCCCTATTGAACCTACACCCGACACTCTGAGCTTCTTCGCTGTTTATATGTCACATTACATCAAGCCTCGTTCTGTGAATTCTTACTTATCAGGAATTTGCAATCAACTTGAACCGTTTTTCCCTGATGTCAGGACTCACAGACGACATTGGCTAGTTTCAAAGTCTCTTGAAGGTTGCCGGAAAATGTTCCCGACTCCTATTAATCGGAAGAGACCTATCACTCGTTTTGAGCTCTCTTCTCTCGCACTCCATCTCTCGAATTCTCCGATCTACGATGACAAGCTTTTCCTCGCAATTCTCCTCACCGGTTTCCATGGTTTGATGCGGTTAGGTGAACTTACTTGGCCGAACAAAAAATGTCTCCAAGATTATCGCAAAGTGATTACTCGCAACACAGTTCTTGTCAACCCGAAATCTTATCAGTTTCTCTTACCCGGTCACAAAGCTGACCGATTCTTCGAAGGCAGTCTCATCTTAATCCAAGCTACTCAAACTCATGACGACCCTTGGTTACCATTTTCTTCTTACATCGCTCGTCGTGACAGGATCTTCAAGTTTCGTCCAGAGTTGTGGCTAAAAGCTGATGGCTCCATCCCGACTCGCACCTGGTTCCTGCAACGCCTTTCTAAGGCATTTCCAGGCAACGTCGGTGGACACTCCCTACGCGCTGGAGGAGCTACCGCGCTCGCTGAAGCAGGACTCCCCTCCCATATCATTCAAGCTATAGGTCGTTGGTCGTCGGAAGCTTTTCAAATCTATATTCGGCGCCACCCTGTCCTTCTCGCTTCCTTGTTGTACTCCGCTGGCACCCATTGACTTGCGCTCACCATCATCCCTCTCGGACCTCACCTTATTTTCTTTTCATTTCCCTTTTTCCAATCTTTTTCTTACTTTTCCTTACTCCTCTTCTTTTCTTTACTTCTCTTCTTTTCTTTACCTCACCCTTCCCTCCCATTTGCTAGCCTCTTAGCCGTTGCGCGCAATTCCATCACGAGGGGTGCCTCTGGTCTCAGGGCACTCCTTTTTTCGGCTAACACAAGGCCTTCGTGCGAGCGAGTGATTAGTCGTTGTTTAAACTCAGTTTACTCTAGGCTAATCATGCTGCGAGGGCTTTCCAGCCGCTGAGCCGCGCCCTTAGCTTTACATGTCTCACTCGTCTTCATTATGACGTCTTTAGTCTCACATCTGCTTTATATAACCTCACCTGGGCTCAGGAATGGCCTTGTTAGCTGCCGTTCTTGTGCTCTAGGTGAGCATGCTTTTCTGTCTGCGTTGTGTATCCCGTTTAACTACTGCTCTTGTGCTCTAGTCCCGTTTCGTCGCACTTTATTTCGTTAACCCGCCCTTCCCGCTCCCGTGGTAGCTTTCCTCGCGGAATTGCCTTTTTTTTTCCCCCTTGGGGTTTTTAGGCATTTTCAGAGGTTTTAACGCGCCACCCTGATTTCATCTTATTTTTTTTTTTTTTTTTCCCACTATGTATTTCTATGTATTTTCGGCATTTCGCCGTTGCGCGCAATTCCATCACGAGGGGTGCCTCTGGTCTCAGGGCACTCCTTTTTTCGGCTAACACAAGGCCTTCGTGCGAGCGAGTGATTAGCGAGGCTGTCAACTTTACCTGCTTCCTTACTACTTCTCTCACACAATGCCTGCTATGAAAGGCTGGAAAATGGCACCAATTTCAGGTCGGAATCCGTAAGTATACCCACAATCAGCCATTCGAAGTTAACTGTAAGCTTTCCTCTGACTCTCAACCTCAGATACCAATTCGGTGAGATCCCAGGGTTTCCAGTTGGTTCTACATGGAATTCGAGGCAAGAGTTATGTAACGATGGTGTTCATGCTGGAACATCGAAAGGAATCAATGGACGAGAAGCTGAGGGAGCTTTCTCTGTAGTCATGTAAGAACGATTTTTCAAAAGTTGGATCTCAGCTGATTCGATCATCTGGAATCTGAATAGTTCGGGTGGATACGAAGATGATAATGACCTTGGGGATATAATGTAAGAGTCCCATTATATTCCTTGAATCAAAGTCACCATAATGACAACTTTTTAGAACGTATACAGGCGAAGGTGTTTATTACACCCCATATTCCAAGCTTTTTTTTAACTCACCAAACATCCCCAGGCGGCCGAGAAAAACGCGTGCCAGGTGTAAAGTGGGGCGATAAACAGGTGAAAGATCAAGTATGGAAGATGGGTAACAAAGCTATGCAGGTTAGCGAAATTTATCTTTTGTCTTTTGAGTTCATACATATCATTTTCAGATCTCCCATCTGAATAACAGACCTATACGCGTTATCCGTGGTTCTGGACTGAATTCTCCTTACGCTCCTGCAAAAGGGTAGGTCTTTTATCACCCTTCCAATCGTATACTCAAAAACTTTTATGGCAGATATCGCTACGATGGCTTGTACTCTGTGCGAACGGTGCGTGATCCATAAAAAAAACATTAGATATGCTGAACGAGTAATCTAGGCACAGACTGTACGTGGAAAAACCGGTTTTGCAGTCTGCCAATTCAAACTCGTGGTCAGCACCTTCCTCACTAACAGATCGACCATTAGATGATTCACCTTGACTTTAACTAAAGCGCCGTCCGAACCAACCCCCGCTCCCAGCTGCACGTCCCAGGCCAAAGCAAATTTCGCCACCCGTCCAAGTGCCTTTGCCCGTCGCAGGCGAAGGCTCTTCTTCCAATCAACCGATAACAATCGATTCTACACCGGAAATTTCTGAAGGTAGGTACCATCGCATTTTTTCCAGGACGTCGGTTATTCTCCATCCAAATTTCAGACGATTGCCTATCCGATAATGCATCTGAGGAGATCAGCGATTTCTCAGATTTGGAACCTTTCTGAACCAAGAAGAAACCAACCGAATCGACATTTAGATAACCATATATACGTAATAAATATTGGATACAAAAGTTCAAACCTATCTACATACTAGGCTATATGGACCAGCAAAGGAAAAAAGTTATGGTGTCGCCTATTGTAGAGCCTTGATTTCTGTACGCTTTGCTTCACGAGCTTGTCGAACAACCCTGCGGCCTGCCTTGGTACGCTTATTGGGTTGGGAATTTGTAGCATCGGCGGAACTTGAAGTATCACTCTCTAGGGATGGAACAGAAGCCGAATAAGGTCGACTCGAAGGCCTCAAAGTGATATACACCTCAGGTTTCAAACTCAAACTCGGTCTTGACGGAGGAATCCGAAGATAAAACTTGTCCTTAGGTTGAGAGTCCCCAGGTGGTTCCTGATGATTGCTGCGCTGTATCGAGGGCGGTGTATTCGGAGGGGACATAAGTCTTGACGCTTTGCATCGTTTGACAGGAGATTCCAATGAACCATCCAGCTTCCGTTTCGTAATGTTTTTCGTCTTTTCTTGTTGCGTACAAGTAAGATCAGGCAACTCATCATCAGCCAAAGCAGCAACCTCTAAATCTCTCCTTCTCTTCCTCTCCGCAGTCATCTCTTTCATCTCTTTCGCCTTCGCTTCTTTCTCAATCTCGGCACGCAACATGTCAGAAAATAACTGCGCATCACCCTGTATCCATGCATCGAATACACCTTCCCATTCTCTAGTAGGCACAGGGAAATCGAGGTTGAGGTACACGGCTTTTGGAATAGGTTCTTCATCTGCAGTTGGTGATCGACGAGGTGAAGGTGCGGGTGTAGCCAGACCAGAGGATTCGTCCTTGGTGGAAGGAGACGAAGGACCCCTTGCGCGAACGGCTTTAGCAAATTCACGAACCATCCTCTTAGTCCCCGGCACTCTCAAGCTTGTACCAACAACGAGCAACAAATCTGCGCCATTCCTACCTTTTCCTTTCGAAGATCCTATCAAATCCTTCTGCACTACTTGACCCACACCTTCGGCATCCTTATGGGCTTCGTTGTACAAGACGACGTTCGGACGCAATTTACCGATACCCCTGGGACGTTTTCCCACTAATTGTCGGGTTGTTTCCAAAGAAGTGCATTCTGGACATGAAGGCGGTTGGCCAGATATTAGGGACGGGAGGTATTCGAGGAGAGGGAAGGAATGGTTATAGATCTGACAATGCATAGTTTGGAGAGTGCCGTGAAGGGGTATACAGCGAGGTGTCTCAACGGGAGGGGAAAGGAAGCGGCTAATGGAAGGAACTGGGTCGGTGTCATTTGACTTTGGTTTAGAGCGAGATTTATTGCGCTTCGCCTCGAATTCAGGAACCCCAAAGGAAAGACCAGATTTTTGTTCAATTGCGTCTATGTTCTGGGTGTATACTCTTAAAAGCTTCCCTCGGATATCAAGAGCGCGAAGTAGATTGTGAAAAGAAGTGGGTTGTGCAGCCTGAGACAAGTCTGATAACTGGGCAATCATTTGACAAAATAGCGAAGTAGTATGCTCTGCCTAATTAAAAATGTTAGTTAATATATATTACATACGGGTCCAAGTTACTCACGTTGAAAACAGAGGCGTCAAAAAGCTCTTTACCCGACGACATCGTTTCGCGGGGATTATCGCGTTTGATAGTTTTGAAGAGGCCATCGGACGATCGGAAGTCAGGGATACCAGCTTTGACAGATATTCCAGCACCTGTGTAAAGAATAAATAAATAAGACATGATAGAGAGGAGAATGACTTTCCACAGATGACAACGATACGCTTTGCCTTCATGATTGCCTGGATAACCCGAGCGAGATGGTTGCCGGAGTTGGCAGGTGGGACTAGAAAGCTAGGCAAAGGCGGGAGAGGCGAGGACGGGTCCAACGGCAAGAAAACAGTCATTTGTGAGTGGCCGTTGGGAGTCTGAGGCATGGAATGTATTAGATTCCCACGATCAATTAAATCTGAACGGAAGTGGTGGTGAGTTTCTCTCGGGATGTACTGTGACAAGTCCAATTACGAGGAACAAAGTGAAACTACTAGTTGAGAACATGAATTCTTTCATTTGAATTGTCATGTTTTCTAAATTATTCTGGAGAGGATTGAGGAGTGGGCAGGGAGTGGGTCAGGATGAATACCATTAGAAAAAAGCAACCTAAACAACGATAGCACATTCTGAACTACAGCAAACAACCTTGACCTGGTTAGGTCTGGTTGGCATCTCTGCGAGTTTGTGACTTCCATATTCCTTAGTATCTTCTCCTTCGCGTGCCAAGAGGTCGTTTTCATGAGCTTTGGAAGACCGGATTCAAGCACATACAGGTAGCCAATGTTCCATAGTATTCTATGGTGCAGTGCGCCTTACAGCCACCACATTTGTTACAACTAGAGATCTTATTTTCTCTAGCCAAAGCATCATTGAGAGGAACAAAAAAAGCCTCGAACACTTTGTCAAAACTGAGGGAGCTTTTTTTTTGGTTTTGCAAAGCCAATTCCGCCACCTAGGTACAAATCAGGCCCTAATTATTATGCATCCAAGATCGTCCACTTGTGGACGAGTGAGAGGGGATTAGGTCGACTCGATGGCCTAGTCATCACAATTTTCTTCTGTGCGCTCGCTGCTGCTGCTATCCTGTGAATTTTTGGTCAGTGGCATAGTGTAAAAACCTGCATTTTCTATTGCGAATTATACGCCAGAGATTAGGACTTGATTTTTCCATTCCGCCGCTGTCCAAAAGCACCATAGCGTGATAGCTGGGATTTCCTAGTCTGCATGTAGTCGAAACCGTACTAAAACCAAACTGATCACCTGTTTGTTCCTACGTCCAACGCGTCTTTACAGCTGTTCTCATATCTGTAGACGTTTTCGAAATTTTGCATTGTGCGCCTTTGCTTACAAAATAGTCTATATGGGCAATAGGGTTGTAATTCGGTCTCCAGGAGTAATTGTAAGCAGCGCCAGTTACCATATATGATTGAACCTCCTTGACAACTTACCATGGGCAACTACAGATTTATACCGGAAGAGCAGAAATGTGTGCAACGGCTGGTTATCAATGCGGCAGGTCATCCAATGTCCTCTAGAAAAGGGACGCCGAAGAATTCTTACGTCGTCGTCGCTTGAGGTCAATATAATGTTGAGATTATGTAGCGACGAGAAGATTTTCTAGAACGAGGCTGTTATTGGAGCTTGGAGGAGCATAGCTATGGAGTGTGAGGGCATACTGCGTCATTCCAGCCACTACTATTTTTGGATGTTTGTCACAACAAAGGCACACAATCTACTTACTTACAGATATGAGAACAGCTGTAATGTCCCTTTTCTCTTATCGTAGACGCGTTATCCATTGTTGTGCCGTAAGTCCACTCCAAGCAAGAAAGCGAAGAAACAGGTTAATTTATGATTTTCGGCATTAGTTAAAGCTACGGAATAGATGATCAGCAAGATTTATATCGAGTTCAGATGCCGTTATCATCAATAATAGCCGCGGTGCACTACCAATGGAGAACTTGGAGGAGCCAGCAGTTTTCCGAGGTCATTTAGGGGCCGGAGTATCTGGATTTTTGTCATTTGGTTGGCCGGTTTTTTGGGTGGGTGCATATTGTGAGCAGCTGCTGTTTCCTAGGGTAGTGTTGGGGTATATGTTTGTTGCCAGGTAGTAGACTCAATGTTAATGCTGTGCCCCAGAGGAAGTTCGACTCGAGAAATGAGCAGATGATTGACCACAGATTAGCATGCCTGTATCCCTCCATATCTTCTCCTAACCGAGGACATGCTACCGCATGCAGAGAAAAGAATCCCATCCCTAACCATTAACCCTAAGCCTAATCTCTAAATCTAACCCTATCTAACCCAACCTAACAAGTGTAACTGTAAGGTATGCCACAATGCACCATTACACCAAAAGGTCGAATATCTGAAAGATTATTCTTTCAGCTACCAGCACATATATACATATGGTGGTGTATACAGCTGTATGGCAACCAGCCTTACACCGAGGACCCCCGAAAGCCCTCTAGTCTCAAGTCCGCATACAAACGGTCACTTTTTGGGCCAGATGTAGGTTCAAAAGACCACCACCCATCACCGAAGGTAGGTTTGATAGTCCGCGTACGGGATAGGTCCCGGAACGTCGCCGACTGGGGTGGTTAAAAAATAATTTGGATTTCTTTGCGGACATTTTTAGGGCTATGTAGGTACAGAAGTCCACATACAAATGGCACCTGACGGAGGTCAGAGCAAAAGTCCGCCTACGAATGGCCTCGCAGAGCCGAAAAACCGCCCGCATACCGACTTTTTGGCGAAAACCTATACCTCACAGGGGTCCAACCTAACGTTCCCCCGAGCGCCATGTTCGGATGTGTCGCACATCTGTAATCGCCGACACACCACAAGTGTGTCGAAGGTCGTATACACTGCCCCGGAGAGGAGTTTCTAGTATTAAAGGCGCGAGACCAAGATAATTCAAACGACGCGTCTTCCTCGAGTAACAAATACAAATACAAATACAAAATACAAATTACTTTCTCAACTTCCAAGCGCCGTCTATACCCGCTTTTGAGAACTTCTCTGCGACTGTCCCGTCTGGTTGTGGATTCCTTGCAGTTTGGCGACCTTGCCCATCAATAGTACCTTCCTTGTCCATCAATTTTATCCCACCGTACCCTCCTCCTCTGGCACCCATTTCACCTGGAGCAGATGAATATCTGACAGCAGAACTCTCACCAACCCCTCCATAATGATGTGACGCTGTGCGTGTGGTGTAATCATGCGCAATTTGTTCTCCACCAGTTGATGTGTACTGTACGCCTTTGGTATTTGGTTCGTCCGTAGCCGCGAAATTGGTGTATGGTGCAGAGGTGGGGTAAGCACCTGCGGGCACTTGATAATGCTTTGTGGAAGCGTCAGGTTCTGAAACAACGTAGGTGCGATACCCAGAATGTGAAGTTATAGGTTCTAGTGGATGGTCGTATTGTTTTTCGTACTGTGAGGCAATAGTGGTTGATGGTGGGTTTGTCAAGGGAGAATTGCCGAGGACTGCGAAGGGTGTACGAAATGAACGGGTGTAGGATGGTATTAGACGTTTAGTGAGGGAGAGGACGATGAAAGACATGATATTGGTGTGGGGACGAGTGTCTGAGAACCCCTTTATATATACCTGCCAAATGTGTCATGGCTTACCCCACCCTTCGATCTAAAATCTCACCCTGACTCTAACCTGATTCGCAATGATTTATCCTAAATCTATTTTGGTACAAAATATTCCCTTGAACTCGAATTCGTGGCCACCGCATTTACATTGGGTCCTTTAGGTTTCGGTCGGTGCGTGTCCACAGCTTGAATCGGAAGCGCATATCTAAAACCGCAACCAAACGTCAAGTCAATCCGTCCGTCAAAAATAACTTGAATGATGACACAAACCTTTCTTCATCACATCCATAAGCTTTCGGTGTCAGCTTGATAACAGTATGAAGAGGGATCTTGATATAAGGAAGATCCACTTGAGGAAGATGGTGGAAATATGCGTATCTGTCCCATTTTTACAATCTAATCAGTTATCAAACACGGAGAAACCCACATTACTCACAGGCATCGAAGAATTGCCTACACATAGTTAGCACACCAACTAACAATCACGTATTCCATCTTACCTGATGTCCAATCACCAAGACATTCTCTTGCCGTTCAAGTTCCATAATCACCGGTTCCAGCCGCACAACCACATCGCGATATGACTCCCCCCCACGATATCGGTAGTTAAATTTATCATCATCACGATTTGCGAAATCGTCCGGATACGCTTGCTGTTTCATAACATTGAGTAACCGTCAAATATTCAAGTTTGAATTCCCCGACCTCGATTTCCTGTAAATTAAAGTAAATGATTTGTTATTTACGCATTAGACAGCAACTACATACCTCATAGGTCATCCCATCACAAACACCTGTTATTTATATATCAGAGAAAGTCATCGGCAGAGCACCGCGGCGTACCTGCATCCAATTCATCCAACGACTTCCAAGTCAACTTGGTATATTGCAATTGTGCCGCCGTCTGGATCGTTCTCCGCAACGTGGAAGTCCAAACCTAATCCAAAGTTCAATATTCCGAGGGGGAAAAAAAGATCATTACAAATATAACATACAGTCAACGGAGCATCCCCAATATTGGTCTTGATCAAAGCCGGAAGCGCATCCGCGTATTGCATACCACGGGGAGAAAGCAGCGAATCTCCACCAATCTTTCCTTCTACATTAAACTGACTTTCACCATGCTACCACCTAACATAAGTGAAAGACACTCCAGCGATTCGAAAACTCTCACCCGTGACAAATAAATACTCCTTGGTTTCAAATGCAAGTTCATCAAGTAAAACGCAATCCGGCTCTGCAAATACCCGTGAATCCTCGAAACAGTGACCTGGCTCCCAACGTTCACAATCTGGAGGTACGATAGATGCGGTTCAGTAATGGTTTCATACACTTTCTCATATTCCGTTATCCTCCGTAGGAAATCACGTTTGGCTTCCTCTGGCGAGGTATCTTTGTAATCGGGATCGCCGGAGCTCACTTTCAGTGCGACATTTGCGGCTATGACGGCGGGGTCGTCGCATAGGGACTCTAGAAATATTAGGTGGATGCCTTTTTCTTTCGCAACACGTGCTTCGATGCTCGCTCTGAAATTTATCCAAGGTAAGCACAATCAAACCTGTTAATAACAACAGACTCGCCTCCGTTTACGTGTACTATTTGTCGCATCTTACGAACCAAACCCTCGTCAATGAAAAATAAGGCTGCAAGCCAAAAGAAAAATACACACCATGAATCCCAACATTCCCGCCGTCCTTCAACCACTGGATCAACATTTCAAGACTATCCTGAGCCAATTGTTCACGGGATTGATTTGCCTCCGTATTGGCGTGGCTAAACCATGATGCTGTATGATCTTCCTTGATCCCGCTTCTTCCATGAGATTGTGTAGGATAAACTGGATAAGATTGCGATAGTTGAAGTACTTACTGTTGGGCTTTCTGTCTGGCTCGTGTTCGACGTAGTTGGCCAACATTGAATACCTGTGATTACAAGAAATTGGGGACGGGAATTACATGTTGAAAGAGACAGGACAGAGCGTACTTTAACGTCATATTCCAGCCACTGCGGCAAAGTAAGCACATTATCCTAGCAGATTCCAAAGCACGCACTTTCAAGTAGATCATAAGTTTATTACTCAAATATGATTTCCCTCGGGCAGGAAGTCCAACCTATCTTGATTTAGAGAGATCGGCGAATGAGCAATAATGTTTCAAATACCATCGCAAGTACTATCTTCGACTCAGAATAATCAGGCTTCGCAACTGACAACCGGAGGATATTAAACCATGAATTTATAAGTGACCAGAGAGGATAGTAAATGGGGAACCTTTGTTTCCGATTCCTTTGACTGACAGAGGTGGAGTTGGTGCTTGCGATCCCTTCCTACTAACAACAGTAGATTCATCGAACCGCTTCAACCTAAAAGACGCTGAATAAGAATTTCAGTATATAAATGACGACGTAAAGGTAGCTCACATCGGTCCCCCAGCCCCAAACACAACCGGAGGGATCCCGGGAGAAACCGGGTTAAGGATCTCAGAGTCTTTCATATCCTGGAGAACGCCAGAAACAAGAACGAGATCTTGGGAAACTTTCAAGGCAGGCACCGAGAGCGGATTGGGAAGCACCATGTTTATGCTAATGATATCTAAAGCAGAAAGGGGCGATGAAAGATAAGAAGGCCACACTGACATAATATTAGTAATCAGGTATTCCACGGGTGAGGCGATAGAAGTCATTTAGCTGCGCACATCGATGAGTACAACGGACTTAGTGGTCTTTTGTGTGCATTATTGAGAAAACCGACTACATAATACATATTGAAGGAGAGAAATTCAAGAGTAGAGAAAAGGAGGGGAATGGATGAGGTCATGATATGTAGCACGTCAAACGCATAGAAGCGAAACAACCAGGTCTTAGTAAGATCGGTTAGCTAGAATATATAATGAATGGTAAGGGTAAAAGTCTTCGTCTGGAGCCGTCGTCATTCATCCCGAGTCGGATGAGAATTAGTTGCGATAGTGTTTTCAGAGAAGAAGCAAGTCTAGAGAATTTGTGGGCCAATTAAATAATTAGAAGGCAAATTCTCGACAAAACTAACCAGATTCGCGACGAAGCGTAACCAGTTACGCACTGGTGTCACGTTCGACAGCACAAGGTGATCCAAAATCCCTTTCGTCCATGTCCGCCATCCTCATCCTGCTCCCCAACTCTCTGCATCTGCTCACGATCAAACATACCCATGCCTCTGACCTGCCCACCATGTTCTCTCTGTCCTGTACCAGCAATCGTCGTTTCCTCACGTGAACCAGATCCATTCTTGCCGGCCTGGGGCTGTCCATACAAGAATGATTCCGATCCATTCAAATGACCGTTACCAGAATGCATGTGCGGCGCAGGATTGGGAGAATGCCGACCAAATGTATTAGCCGTCGTAGCTGTTCTATAACCCGTATTCGGAGTAGTGGCGTAAGGATGAGGCGAAGTAAGGGTTGCACTTCCGAGTCCACTGACGTCCCGTTGTTGTTGACTTGCCCGCCTGCTGGCAGGTGCAAGGGGTTGAATGCTGCCAATGTCCCTGGATGTAGTGCCGCGTTCACCAGTCTGAGGTCTCCGACTGCTTTTGACATGAGCAGGGGTAGGACTGAGAACGAGCTGGTTCGGCGTAGTTCCATCAGGGACCTGCCGTGATCGACGACCGCCATGCTCACGATCTCGTCGATGTTCACGATGAGGCGTTG
Source organism: Phlegmacium glaucopus (assembly GCA_015039465.1). Classification (NCBI taxonomy): domain Eukaryota; kingdom Fungi; phylum Basidiomycota; class Agaricomycetes; order Agaricales; family Cortinariaceae; genus Phlegmacium; species Phlegmacium glaucopus. The sequence goes on from MU130548.1 coordinate 61,584, forward strand.
GAGTTACCGACGCCGATGTGTGCTGTATATTAAACGTCAGTCAGGGATTCCAAGTCACGACAAAATACACACGTTGCCCGCTTCCCACCCTTTTCCGCCATGGAGGAGCATCCAGTCAAATACGCCATCCTCTGTTTCACCCATCGTTTTCAATACCTTGGTGAATAGCTCACGCAAGAAGTCGTAGTCAGGTGTTTCTTCGAAGCCGAGTTTCCGTACATAGTTCATGTAAATGGTAAACTCCTCTGAAAGGTAAGCTTTTGTCAGGTGCGACCCACATCTCTGAATATTGCGAATACTGACCAGGGAAGCCCTCACACAACTCTGAGATGGGCGTTGTTTGTTTTTTCTCCCCAATTTTTTCGTACTTTTGCTTGTTCGTTGCTGCCCTTAGACCCTGCCAGGGCAGACCTCCTCTCAAGAAATACATGAAGACATGACCAAGAGACTCCAGATCGTCCCGACGAGACTGTTCTCGGCCGAGATGGGTATTAATGGACATGTAACGCGCTGTACCAGAAAGCGACTTTCGTTCTCGGTATGGGATATGCACTTTCGTTTTTGGATCACGATAGTGCTTTGCCATTCCGAAATCTATGCAGCATATTATTAAAAAGCTGGCCTAGCAGTAATCTCAGCATACCGATAATGTGAATTGTATTTGAATTTTTGCTCCCGGAAACGCCAATCAAGAAGTTGTCCGGTTTGATATCGCGGTAAATGAGAGACTTCTCATGAACTGCCTGCACACGAGTGACCTGTGCGGATAAAAGTTAATGCTGTTATGACATGTCGAACTTTGAACATGTCAGGACCAGGAGAAGATGTCATGTAAACCGATGCGGCTGCTCGCGTCTCCTTGGAATATGTACAAAAATAAAACAAAAGAAGATAAAAGGGCTTACCATCTGCTTGGCAGCCATACACACAGTCTTTATTGTGAACTTGCGCCCGCACATGTCGAAAAGGTCCTCTAGGTTAGGCCCCAACAGGTCAATGACCAAGATGTTGTGTAGCCCTTCTTGGCCAAAATAGTAGACTTGGGGTACACCAGCTGTGATTCATCAATCATACATGACTCGATGGGCGGGTTCTGGGTTGAAGAATACATACGTGTTCCATTTAATGTCCTGTAGGATCTAAACTCGTCTCGTAATTGAGGAGCCTCAGATTTGCGAGGTTCCTACGCAATGAGTATAAGGGGGGGGTGAAGTGGCTACAAGAAGTCTGCATACGAATTTTATTGCTATGAGCTGGGTTGTTGTTACTTTGACGCCTGTGGAATGGTGTCAGATAGGTTTATAAATGACGTGGGGGGCTGTAAGGAAGGAGACTAAGAGGGAAACGAAAAGTTGTTGAAATGAAATCGCATTCCACCTGTCGACACTGCGGTGACCGATGAACACGGATAACAGACAAATGTGCATTGGATGAAAGAGAGAGACAAAAATCAACCTTCAAAGACGACACCAAAGGAACCCTCGCCGATTTTCTTCCCCACCTTGTAGTGACCGCCAACGATTCCATTATTGGAGACAGAGGGAGAGGGGTGTCCTGAGGAAGAAGCAATAACGTGGGGTGTCGACATGACTAGAAGAGCCGGGACGGTCTAGGAAGGGGATATAAGGGAAACTGGCCTTTAGGTGGGGAAGAGGCCAGGACGAAGAGTAAGAATAAAGATGGGAAGGAAAATGGGGGGACGTTTGATTTTCTCACACCCCATGCCTAGAAACAAATAAAACTCAAACACCGCCTGCAAAGTGACCTGCAATGGGCGTCTATAGATCCTTTATCTTCGGATAAAATACTCTTCGTTCCAAATATCCTTTCTGTACGCCGACCTCGAGGCTGGTTCACCAAGTATACAACACCCTAGTCTTGTTGTGGTACTTCGGGATCTGCCGACAAGCGTTTTCTACTCCGCAGGGCTGTCTGTTCCGCACTTGCCTTATATTATTAGGTTTCACAGCCCAATGGACCGACGTACTCTGTTGAATTCAATAACTTCCCTAGAACAAAGGAAAGAGCAACTGGTGCAGGAACTCGATAATGTCAGCTTGGAGTTAAGATCTCTTAAAGCCACATACGCAAGAAAAATCAACGAAGACGTACTCGTATACAGACTTCCCTCTGAACTTCTAACAAGCATCTTCATAACTTGCCAGCAACACAGAAAGGCTTCAGCCAAGTCTCTTCCCTTCCAAGTAATAGCATCTCATGTTTCAGATCACTGGCGCCGAATTGTATTATCCACCCCCCTTTTATGGAATGATATCAACTTTCATATTCGTCCTATGAACCACGTTCAAGGACGCTACCTCCCGCAGCTCGAGGCACACTTAAAACATTCATTCACGTGTTTCCTCGACATTACCCTCCATTTTTATGTCGCAGATGACATATCACTGTACCTTACGCTCCTAGGTCGGCATTCAACACGTTGGAGGCGACTTTCCATCATTACACCTTATGAGCCCATAGACGACATCTATACCCTACTTCATTCCGCTCATGCACCACATCTCGAACATTTATCCTTGAATATTGGAAAACCCCAGGAAGGAGCAGTACTGTCTCCTCGTAAACAATACTCATGTGTACTTCCTGCCGTCCTCCTCTCAGGTGCACCCTCACTTTTGTTTGTAAGGCTTGCTGGCTTAGCGCTTGGCAACCTCCATCCTCCGATTTCCAAGGTTACGACTCTCCACTTAGATGGCTGGACTCGCCACTATTTGACCCAAGAACAGTTCAGTACCATTTTTGACTCGGCTTCTGCAATCATTAATCTATCGCTTAATCAACTCTGCATTCACCACCCCCGAGACCCGTTAGAAGTGATTAATCCCGTCAAATTGCTAAATTTGCGTTACCTTCGTATTCGTGGCCCCTGTTCTCCAGGATGTCGCCTTATATCCCTCTTGGACATACCTCAACTGCAGGCATTATCACTGCATAATGTCGACATTTTTGATTTCAACACGTTCTTCTCCACGGTACAATCTTTAACTCTAGATTCTTGCGCTTTCGATGGACCAGAGATTAAGAATCTTATCCGTTCGTTCCCCTCGATCACTTCCCTCAGCGTCGACGAGTCGATACCAGACATTTTCGGCCTTTTAGATCCCAACTCAGCGGGGCCAGAGTCATCCAAGGCTTGGCCCCAGTTGCAAACGGTGTCTGTGCGAGAGTTACAATGGATGGACATACCTCACCTCTGCAGCATGGTGTTCAATCGCATGAAAAGCGATAAACCTTTGAAACAAGTTCGTCTAGACCGACGTAGTCGCACGGTGCTGAGGACAAAGCACCGTCTTGATTGGTTACAAAACCTTGTGCAAGTCGATAGTAATGATTGTGCAGAGACATGGCCACCTGACCTAGGGTATATAGACGAGCATGACCTTTTGGAGTAAATGACTTTGTCATGTTAAGGTCATATCTTAGTCATATGAGAAATTGTTTCAATGTATTTGCCTCCGATCCGTTGATCGTCTGTCAGCATCATATATCCTCTCATGTTCCTCCTCTACATCGTGGTGACCAATCATTTCCTCCACGAACGATATATTCAACTCCATTCGCTGACTAGCAACGGTTGCTTATAATGTCCCGTTCTGTTAAGCTAACAGTGATCAACGATTTTGTTCGTTTTCCACGACTCCCCTTGCATATCGTTCCGGCACTGATAACACTCCAAGGTTTGCCCTAACTGTTGCATTGGACAACATGAACTTCTCAACGCCATCACATACTGCAAGGAAAACTTGCACCTTCCCTTGAATTTCGAATTCGTTCATATGCCTTTCCGCCTCGTCAGTACCAATATCTTATCCGAGGATTCTCCCAAGGTCGAAAAAGTGGATTTCTACCGAAAACAACTTGGAGAGGATGGGTTCACGAAGATGAAGGATGCTATTACAAAATGGGCAAACGAGAATGACGTCCCTATGTGCGTAAATATGCATTTCTTGAGGTTTTTTTTACATGCTTATTAGTGCTTTTTTACAGTATATTCAAGGGTTTTATTAGCCAAACTACTCGCGCCCACCGTCTCTGCCAGAAAGCATACCAGATTGGCGGACAAGATCTCCAGATTCCCCTTCTTCGAACCATTTACAAAGCACATATGGAAGAAGGACGAGATATTGCCGAAATAGCCGTCCTTGCTGATATAGCAGCAGACGCGGGTACAATGTCAAGGGAAGAGGTGAGCCTCATTATCTGAACATGACTTGGGACTTTTCAAAGTAGAAATTTAGGCTACTGCATTTCTTGAATCTGACGAGCTGGTGAAAGAGGTGGACGCAATGTGCGACGACGCTCGGTCTAAAGGGATAACGGGTGTGCCTGTTATCATCATTGATGGGAAGTGGGCGATTAGTGGTGGACAGTCGTCGGATGTATTTATCCAAGTGAGTTTTTCCTCCATTTAATCGCATAGAATTTAAATGACGGTCCCTGACGCTATCGTGTTAGATTTTTAAGAAACTTGCTGCAGCGAGGGGTAGTGCTTCTCCCCCGCCGTTGTCAGGACCTGAAGAAAATGTAATTGGGGCAACTGTGTTAACTACTTGAAAGTAATTTGGAAACCCCAGGTTGGAACGGATGCTTTCTTTTTTTATATCCTATGCGATGCGATTCTGCTATGTTGTCTTTTGGCTGTTCAGTGTTTCTGATTGTAAATCCTTTATCGCGGGCTTTTAAATTGTAGGGACGGCACATGCCGACATTATAAGGATGACATCAAGTTCTGAAGAACTCTCAAAAGCGTGCCTCAACTACGGCCAGACGATTACATGTAATATATTATAGAAATTGACCAATCAACCAGAATTCTAGGGTATCTATATAACTTATGTGAATCACGAAGAAATAATAGAAGTATACATGTACAGAAAACAAATGCCCGCCTCACACTCGCCACTTTCTTGATTAGAGGTTTAATTCACGATCCAATTCCATTGCCAACTCCAAATCTTTCAGCTCTTGCTCTCTCCTCTTCGCAGCATCTTGTTCCACCTTCCGTAAAGCTTCGACGCGCGCTGTATTAGGCACCACTACTGCTGGTGGGGGCGAAGGAACTTGCGCGGGAGTGGCCATAGTCGGTGCAGGAGGGGGAGGGAGAGGCGTGAGAGTGGCCACAGCCGGCGCAGGAGGAGGGGGAGGGAGTGGCGTGGGAGTGGCGATAGCCGGTGCAAGAGGAGGAGGGAGAGGAGGAGGAGGGAGAGGACTTTCCTTCACAGACCCTGGTGGAAGAGGAAGCGGTGTCTGGTAACGCGCCAGGTGATGAGGATCAGGCGCTTCTTCATATTCACTTTGGTTATTGCTGGCAGGGTTCATTCGTGGTGGTAGTGGCGGTTGGTAGTACGATGATGATTCAGGCCGTCCACCGAGGCCTGGTCGCATGAATGATGAAGGTTCGTGATGCCCATAAGGTTCCATGACAACAACAGGGATCGTGGGCATTGGGAAGGCGAGAGGTCCAGAAGGAACATTAGTAGCACTACCCCCCATACCTGTGTTATAAGGGAGAGAAGGCCCACTGGGGCCTTGGAGTGATGTAACATAGTTTGCATAACCAGAGGTCTGGGCGGTGTTAACGGGAGGTGCGTATGAATACGCCCGTCCATCAGGCGCTTGTTGGTGCCCAGGTATAAACGTGCCACTTCCCCCAGTGTATGAGTCTGTTGGTACAGAATGATCGATTTTTGAAGCTGGTGCGGGGGAATACGTTAAATATGGCCCTAGTTGACTCTCTGGTAAATATACGCTACCGTTACCAGCGTATTGGTTTGGGGGTGAGGCAGAAACGGGAACGCTGGAATGTGAAGGTCCGGAGACCTGTAATGATACGGTAGGTGGGACTGGAGAATACGCCCGTCCACCTGACGTTTGTGGGTGTTGACCCCCTGATACAAGTGTGCCACTACCTCCGGTGTAAGGGTTTAAAGATACAGCACCATCGTGATTGGGAGAGTACGATCGTCCATCAGGCCCTGGCTGATTTTCCATAAATGCACCGGGTGGAACGGGAGAATATGCTCGTCCGCCATGCGCCTGTTGATATTGTTGCGCAGCTGTATAAGCGCCGCTACCCCCGGTGTATGGGTTCAGAGATGAAGGGCCATCAATATTTGACAATCCAGTCTGCACAGGTGTGTATGTGCCACTGCCCCCAGTGTACGGGTTTGGTGGTGAAAGAGAAACATCAGGGGTAGTGCTATGTAGTCTGTTGTTAGAAGAAGTTGAAGATTCAGATGGGGTGCGACTGTGCCCAAAATCACGCCGTTGGCCGGCGTTCGAAATTGGTATTGGAGATGAAGGTCCTCCTGAACCTGGACGTAGGACGGAGGGTAGCACAGCAAGTGGCGGTGAGAGTGACCTCAGGTCCCGTGTATTTAGTAGAGCAGCACTGCTATGCACAGGTTCATCCGCAAGTGAAGCAGGCAAAGAGTCATTTTTTCGTATAGCATTATAAAGGTGAGGTGATGTTGGATTAGATTGATCGCGAAGTTGTGAAGGTTGTTTAGGAGGGAAACTAGACGGGCCTGCAGCGTTTTTCTGGACAGGACGAGACAAGCGGTTGGATGGAGAGAGCTTGGAAGGTCGCCTACCAAGTGTATTTTCCTGTACAGGTGCCAGGCGTTTGTTTTTTGGTGCTGCAATGGGGACAGGTGCTTTGGCATAATATGTCATCTCGAGATAGATATCACCACGTATGACGCCATCTATATCCAGACTAACCCAGTCTATCCAAAAATTGTTAAGTAGCAAAAGCACCGTCAGCAAAGTATAATACGCACCGTCAAATTCGCCTGTGTTGAGGGTATCCGAGATATCCACCGTCGCTTTACCCAAAAGATCTTCGCTCTTGGATTCTTGAGAATAGCATGCCACCTCTAGTTTCCTATTCTTCCCTCCAGGACCATTGCCTTTCAACACTGTGAATCGAACTTCGCTATCCCATTCTGGGTGTTGGCCGCCCCTGACATCCACATGGCTCCGTTTCTGTACACCTGTGATTTAAATGATTAGCATCCTAGGTAATGTTGGATCCAAGTTTGATTACAGCGATCGGGCTACTATATCAGAACTCACCATTTAGAGTAGCTTGGGCGACTACATCCTGTTTTCTGAATGAGTGTTTATCATTCAAATTCCTCGCTTTGAGGAGGACTATAATCAGAGTACCAAGCTCCGAATCCTTATCAGGTTTCTCTGTTGCTTTGGACATTGAGTTTTGATATCAATTCGTAAGTAGAGGATAGATATGGAGGACATTTAATCCAACATTCCTTATCTTTTAAGAGTCGATGCTGTGAAGGCTGATGCTATCCTGATGCGGTGAACCCCAAGAATAACCGTAGATATGATACGAAGTCAAGATTCCAGACTCAGTTGTGATCCTGTGCCTATTGCGACCTTGCAACCGGGTTCTGCCAGGACCGTGGGAAAGGAAGAACAGCATCAAGGAGTCAGTGTAATAAATCGGGTGGAAAGGTTTTTAATAAATTTGGTTAAGAAGTTGGTTAGCATGAGAACTGTGGTACAAAATACGCTATACCGGACCGTAACAGCGGTCCGTGAGTGTTCCTTCATTCAAATCTAAATTTGAGCAGCTGGTAAGTAATACGGCTCCGAGGTTCCATAAATTTGCAACGAATTGATACACAGATACAAGGTGATACTGGGTGATATAGGGTGATATACCCTTCCGCTCAGACCTGCTCAGACTTGTATTCTTATAGGCCTGTAACCGGACCGTCAAAATGGGCAATCGACGCTTTGCCCATTTTGACGATCTGTCACAGGTCTACTCCAGAGAAATATAGATTTATGATGTAACTTCTATAAGTTCTATTATTATGTGTGTTGCCTTAGGACCCCCGAAAGTCCTGCAAAAGGATAGATACTAAAAACACCAATTTCCAGATTCTTGTCCGGACCGATTTTAAGAAAGTTGGTCCGGATTTTATCTGGCCTAAGTCAAAATTTCAGAACATTGTCCAGATTATTAATCTCGGCTCCAGATGTTAGGGAGAGATCCGGCGGAGAATAAAATCGGAGTCAAAAAACCTGAACAAAACGTCTGCAAGACTTCTCTCCCTAACATCTGGTGCATTTCGATCACAAAGGGTACCGATGCTCAATCAGTCACAATAGTCACACATTGTGTCAATAATAATCACTATCTCTTGACCCCTTTCCCATTGTTCATCTTGGTGATGGACACCATATTCCTTGATAATTTATTCCTTGATGAAATGCTTACATTTCCGAGTGAAGAAGACCCAAGTCTTCAAGCCTCCGAAGAAGATCCCGAAGCAGAGAATGATGATGTGAATGGATTTTTGACCACTGATGACAAAGAAGACCTCTCTGATATCTCAGTCAAAAATACACGTTCAAAGAAGGAGAAGCTAGAAACAACATTTGCGCTGATACTTCTCGAAGAAAGGAGACCCGGGAGGCGGCATCATATCTATTTGAGGAAGACAGACGCCATCTATGTATGAGAGAAGATTGCACTGATGCTTAGCAAATGTCACAACGTGACTCATCGGTACCCTTACTGACCGAACTGCACCAGACGTTATAGGGCACATCTCTACCATCAAACTTTTCCTGTTTTTTTGCCTCCGACTTTAAACTCCGTCGGATCCAGAGAGATCGTGCCCTATAACGGCGGGAACGAGACTACAGATTATGTATCTAGCCGTTTATAGGGCCAAAATCTGTCCAGATTGGACTTGTCCTCAGCCTTTTCTCCTTTCCTGAAGCCCTTCATCATCTTTTTAGCTGAGCTTTCCCCCTTATCAAGTGCGCCAGAAACCATAAGAACTAGCAGGTCTGCCAAAAAGAGAGAGGGTTGTTTGTGTTTGACACCACATCTCAGTTATGCTTGGGTTTGTTATTTAGTCTGTGGGTACTTGATCCAAATAGTAAAATGAAAATAATACTGGAGCACCATGGTGAAGTTCTGGCTTGAGCTGACCTTGACTCCAAGGCAAGTTAACCAACTCACCATCTATGTCTGGTTATGTATCTAGATGTGTCTAGCCTGTCAATCCATCATCACAATCTGTGTATCTGGCATTTTGCTGATCCTGCCAAAAATTTGTCCGGTTTGTATCTAGCACCCTCATTTCCAGAATTTGTGTCCGGATCGATATCTATCCTTTTGCAGGACTTTCGGGGGTCCTGTTGCCTTGTGTTCCTTGCTGCCGCATGTTAAGATGTTAGGGCCGTATTTTTGACTCCGCTTATTACGGCACAACACAAATACGTCTAGTGCCGTAGTGCCGCACAAGACTATTAGTCCAAGTATCTAGCACCAGTTTCATTTTCGCTGTGGGCGATTCTTCTCCAGAGCTCCAATCCTTGCTAGTATTGTCCCTTTACGACATCTACCAACTTCTAAAGTGGAGTATAGCCTTTGAGAGAGGGAAAGAATGCATATATGAGAGCCGTATAAAGCAGGGATCGGCAACGGAACGAATAGTAGCCGCAAAAATCTTGCAGATCCACATCTAAAAATATGATCAGCGAAAGGTATAACTCTTAGCCTTCCCCTCCATTAGTAAGTACCCCACCAGATGGCTGCTATCGAGGAGAAACAGTATGCAGACCCACAGTCTCGTCCCGTCGATGTACAACTCGATGAGGGAGACATAAAGGTCAGAACAAGAACCAGTTGGTGGAAAATATGGTAAATCCGTTTAATATTTATCAATCACCTACCTTTATCTGACCTACTTAATTCATTAGGATACCCCAGCATTTGCCACCACCACCTCCAACATCCTTGGAGGATGCTCTTGTACGTCTCCGCTGCTTCGACCCCATTCTTTGCTCAGAGTTGCTCAGGAAATTCCCCTGGCGAAAGCGTCCCTGTTTTCTATCCTGACTTACGCATGGGTAAACCCAATGATGGTAAACTTCTAATTCTCCTGGAATGTTGGTCATGGTTCAAGCTCAAACGAGATACAGACTCTAGGCTACCAAAGAACCCTGCAAGCATCGGATCTATGGAAATTAGATGAAGCTCGTGCCGCTACAGTTCTCTCAGCAAAATTTGACGAATCCTGGGAACGTAGAAAGTCCGAAGCCGACGCTTGGAATGCCCGTTTAGAAAAGGGACTCATTAGGCCATCATTTATCTCGCGTTCATCTTGGGTTTTCCAAGCACTTTTATCTGGGAATGATTACGCCCGCAAGTTTGCCTTTTTAGAAGAGAGGTGGCGCAAGATTGATGGCAAGAAGCGCCCTAGCATTGCTTTCGCTCTCAACGATACCTTAGGGTCCTTCTTTTGGATCGGAGGCATGTTCAAGGTTTGTGTTCAATTTTGTTAGTCCTCATTATTCTTAGATGACATTTACCTCAGGTTTTTGGTGATACTGCACAACTTATGGGTCCATTGGTGGTCAAAGTGAGTTCCGTTGTTACAAGCGGAAACTATTTTGACTTGTATGAACAGGCGATTATTAATTTCGCGAAAGCAAGGCAGACAGCCAAAGCCAACCATGAACCTGAACCCAATCTTGGCATAGGTGTGGTGATGGCAATTGGCCTTTTTTTGGTAACAGTCTGTGCCAGCATTGGCCAACATCAGGTTGGTCGTACATAATGAATTGTCTGCTTCAGAGCATAACTCATAATTTCGTAAAGTTCTTCTGGCGTTCAATGGTAACTGGCGTACTTGCACGAGCTACTCTCATAAAGTCTATTTATTATCGAGGAGTCCATCTGACTGAGAAGTCTCGCACAAGGCTTTCGAATTCCGATATAATGAATCACATATCTACCGACGTAGGTCAAACGGTCACAACTTGGTCATGTTCTCACCATCTCTTCAGGTCAGCCGAATAGATTCTTGTGCCCAGTGGTTTGTGAGTTTTGAATTAATTTACCTCACCCTTCCTTTTATTTATATTTCGCTGTTCCAATAGCACGCAGGTAAAGTCGGATGGTTGAGATAACTCTCCTGCATCTTGTTCATTCTGTCTCGCCGAACGTCTAGTATGGACGGCACCTATTCAGATCACGATCTGCTTGATCATATTGCTCGTCCAAGTGCGTTCATGATTTGTTTCACAACCTGATCATTAACGACACCTATCTCTCCAGCTGGGTCCCTCCGCACTTGCTGGATTTTCTCTGTTCGTCGTCCTTGTTCCCTTGCAAGAGCGTGTGATGGCACAGCAATTTCAAATTCGAAAGAAGTCTATGAAGTATACCGACCAACGTGCAAAAACGCTGCTTGAGGTGCTAGGTAAGGAAAGGCTCTTGTAACTACAAACAACCCTCGATGAATTTGCTTCCATTTTTAGGATCAATGCGAATTGTCAAGTATTTTTCCTATGAGTCATCATTCTTGAAGAGTGAGTTATAGTTTCACTAGACCGTTTGCAATTTCCCATGTCAACTTGAATGATTAATCAGGAATCTATGAGATCAGAGCGAATGAACTCGCAGCCATCAAGGCTATTCTTATCACGCAATCAGCTAAGTACGTAGCTATGATCAATAAATACATTAATGACGAACTCAATCTCTAAATCCTTCAGTATGGCGTTGGCTTTCTCACTTCCGGTTCTCGCTGCATCTCTCGCATTTGTCACCTATACTCATGTAACTCCTGGGTTTGATGTTGCGGTGATCTTTGCCTCCCTCAGTCTATTCCAGGTAAGGGTTTCCTCTCTTATAAACATATTTAGCTATAGTCTCATAAATAATCCATGTTAGTTACTCCGACAATCTATGATATTCTTTCCCCGTGGGTTATCTGCTACTGCAGATGCCAGAAATGCTGTTGCTCGTCTTTATTTGGTCTTCAATGCTGAAATACGTACTGGTGCCTCACTAGTTATCGATGATAGTCTACATATGGCCGTGCAAGTCGAAAACGCGACATTTGAATGGGAAGAAGCCCTACCGACCGAGAGTAACGAGGATCACAGTGATGAGAAGGGAACGCCTCAGCCGGACCTCCCGTTTCGAGTGCACAACATCACTATGGATGTACAACGTGGAACTCTAGTTGCAGTCGTTGGTCGTGTTGGTTCTGGAAAGTCGAGTCTCCTCTCCGGCCTCATTGGGGAAATGAGGAAGGTATCTGGTAGTGTTACCTTCGGTGGACGTGTCGCATATTGTTCTCAAACTGCATGGATTCAAAACGCAACCTTGGTATGTCGGTCCCACCAGAATCATGATTTGTAATTGTGTAATCTGTGACTTATTTCAGAGAGACAACATACTCTTTGGACAAGAATTTGATGAAGAGAGATACTGGCGGGTAGTCGAAAATTGTTCACTCCTCCCTGATTTAGAGCTGTTGCCCGATAGTGATTTGACTGAGGTAAGTTCATCACTTCTATGGATGTTCGTTTTAACCTTATTTCTCAATAGATCGGTGAAAAAGGCGTCAATCTTAGTGGAGGTCAAAGGCAACGTGTAAGCTTTTATGCTCATTGATAGTTAAACACATTAAGTTCAAGTTGACATAGATCAACATGGCTCGGGCTCTCTACTACAATGCTGACATCGTCATTTTGGACGACTCGTTATCTGCTGGTGAACCTTGCTTCAGATATCACGTTCCGGTCACTACTAACATCATTCAAAGTTGATGCCCATGTTGGAAAATCTCTATTCCACGACGCCATTCTTGGAGCCCTTCGCAAGCAAGGAAAGACAGTGATATTCGTCACCCATGCATTACATTTTTTGTCTTACTGTG
>MU130548.1:74423-352946 GCA_015039465.1 Phlegmacium glaucopus
AGAATGGCCATTTCAAGCTACTCACTATCTATGTCCTTTCCAAAAACTCCGATGATACGTCCCATAGGCTATTGATAAAGTCAGCATCGTAGACTGAATTGGGAAAAGGAGAGCTCACTGTGGTATCAAAGAAGGACATTGGCGCATAGAAGATGTGATACACACCAGAATGATGTAGGTTGCGAGAAACAAAATAGGAGAAAGTGTCGGTACAAAAGCCCCTAGACATATGAAGGTCAACTTTTAATGGTTAAACGATGCAACTGGCGCATGCAAGGAAGTCAAATCATCAACTCATACACTTTAGTGTGGTGGCAGGCAAAGTGAGAACGCTTTCACCGATTAACCCATCCAAATGATATCAAGCTGATGGAATGACAGTCGATTCCACCGTAACTTCTCATTTTATCAAATTTTGTATGCCTCTTTAGGAATATCGCAATCGATCTTCACTCTTTTAGTGTATGCGCCAGTTGCATCTTTCAACCATTAAAATTTGACCTTCATATGTCTAGCGGCTTTTGTACCGACACTTTCTCCTATTTTGTTTCTCGCAACCTACATCATTCTGGTGTATATCGCATCTTCTATGCGCCAATGTCCTTTTTTGATACCACGGTGAGCTCTCCTCTTCGCAATTCAGTCTACGATGCTGACTTTATCAATAGCCTATGGGACGTATCATTGGAGTTTTTGGAAAGGACATAGATAGTGAGTAGCTTGAAATGGCCATTCTGAAATGTTTTCAGTGAAAGTATCCATCTAGCTATCGATAATCAGCTTCCTGGCAAGTCCTCTCTTCCTTTTGCCCGAAGAACGAATGTTAAGCAGCAACCCTAACTGGCGCTAGTTTCTCTGCGGCTGCGTATGTGTCATATTCATTGGTAATCATATTTTACTGAAGGAATATTTGGGAATATCTAGTCGGTTTGACGCTTTCTAACGTCTTGGGATCTGTGATAATTATCGCTGTCATCGAACATTACTTTTGTAAGCATACATCTTTCGGTCTTTCAATCTCGTTTAGTATATTAAACAATAATTCTTCATTCTACATAGTAATCGTGGCAGTCGTCAGTTTTTGTGGATATCAATATTTTGCTGCTTTCTATCGAGCCAGCGCCAGAGAAGTGAAACGACTAGGTTTGTCGCACTGATAGTCCTGATCTGCGCAGAGCTCATTCAATACGTCAGATTCAATGCTGCGATCTGTATTATACTCTCATCTCTCTGAATCATTGACTGGCATGTTATATTTATCTCCCTTATTGCATACTTCGCTCATGGCTATTAGGTCTGCCCACTATACGAACATATGGAGAAATTCCCAGGTTTCTCAAGGACAATGCATATTATATCGACCTGGAAAATCGTGCCTTAATTCTGACAGTTACTAATCAAAGATGGTTAGCAATTCGTCTGGACTTCTGCGGGGCAATCCTAGTATTGTCTGTAAGTTACTCAGGTCGACAAAAAGTGGTTTGTCCTATTCATGATGGTCCATAGGTTGCATTATTTGTTGCTCTCGGGGTTTCTGGTAGCAGTGCTGCTCAAGTCGGTCTTGTACTCACCTATACAAGTAAGTTATTCCACGTTCTATTAGTATTCCAGGTAACTGATCCATGACAGCATCCCTCACGCAGGCATGTAGAATGATGACGCGACAGAGTGCTGAAGTAGAGGTAGGTATTGCCACCTTTGTAATTGATTACTAACAAATAATCCTTGGCCTGAGTAGAACTACTTAAATTCTGTCGAAAGAGGTACGTCAGTTGAACATGATGGTTGAAGATATTCTCATATTTTTATAGTTGTCCACTACAGTCAGACGGATTTGATGAAGCAGGAAGCACCACATGAGATTGAAGAAAGCAAGCCATGCGCCGATTGGCCTGCGAAAGGTGCCATTGAATTTAAAGAAGTGACAATGCGATACCGGCCAGGCCTTCCAAATGTACTTCACGGAATATCATTAGCCATTCGTGGTGGCGAAAAGATCGGCATAGTGGGAAGGACAGGAGCTGGGAAATCCTCCATAACCTTGGCCTTGCTTAGAATAGTGGAATATGCAGGATCGATAACTGTTGATGAGTATGTGTTTGAACTTCCTGTTGTCAATTGTTCTCAAGCCCAGGTTCAGTGTCGATATCTCCAAGGTTGGTTTGAAGGACCTTCGCACAAAGATATCTATCATTCCGCAGGATGTGAGTTACTATCTCTTCTCTGGTCTCCACCCTCACATCTTACCCGTCCTTCTAGCCAACAATATTCAGTGGTGAGTTACTATCTCGTTGAATGTTGTCAAAAAAGGGTGTATCATCCAAATTTGGCAGGGACCGTCAGGACAGCTCTTGATCCATTTTCACTTTACGATGATGCTCGTCTGTGGGATGCACTTCGTCGTTCTTTCTTAGTCGAAGAGCATTCATTACAAAATCCCAAAGACATCTCTGAGGAGTCCTCTGCTGGGAGAATCACCCTCGATACTGTCCTAGAAACTGGTGGATCAAACTTGAGTGTAGGAGAAAAGTCGCTTCTCAGCCTTGCTCGGGCCCTTGTGAGAGATACTAGGATTGTTATTTTGGACGAAGCTACGTAAGTCTGTTTGATCAGTGTAATTCAAACGATTTGTAAAATTTACTGTTCACATAGAGCATCTGTGGATTTAGAAACGGATTCCAAGATCCAGCAAACCATACAGACAGAGTTCGAGGACAGAACATTGATTTGCATCGCGCGTGAGTCAATCCTATCAAATATGTCATACAAACGAGATACACTGACTGGTATGCGCCTGTAGATCGATTGAGAACCATCTTATCGTATGACCGCATCCTGGTGTTGGACGGTGGCCAAATTGCGGTCAGTTCACTTCATAAATGACATGTTGGTCATAACGTTGAATAGTGGGATACTTTCAGGAGTTCGACACACCCTTAAATCTTTATAGAAAAGATGGAGGCATTTTCCATGCCCTCTGCGAGAAGAGTAATATTTCGGAGAATGATATAACCTAGACAAACGATAAGACTTATATGGAGAAACCTGGGGATCTCAGCTTTGATAGGAACAGGGCCGCTAAGCGGAGTAACGGAAGATCAGGATTTGGAATCAATGAACGTATAATAGAGTGGCCATTGGAAATGGTATCAGTTTATGGAGCTATGGCAATCGATGCTTAGATTCAAACATGCTCTGAGCAAAGTTAATAGACAACCTCTGCCGATCCACGATCACTCAAATAATCGTGAACCATAGCATAGACATGGACAAACGGGGAACTATGAACGTCGTGCCCCTTCGGCGTGAACCATCATTAATCACTCATCAGTAAATTCTTCCATCTTTGTCCACCGATATCACTCAAGACTCTCCGCACCTCATTCAACTCGATGTTCAGAAGGAGTCTTCTTTCGCCATCGGGCTTTCTTGCCACAATGACTCCCTCTTCCACTACCACGGCACGAGAGGAGACGAGTGAGTCTAGCACTAAAAGGAGCTCGGCAGGAGTCGGTCTTCGAGTTGGGTCATCCTCAGAGCTTAAGGCGTGAATAAAATTAAGATGCTGGTACTGGACCTACAGGAAGAATATGGTTTTGATCAGGCCAAGTTGACGGTGTTTGCCAAAAGAGAAGAAATACGCACTTCGCTCCATCTGATCTCATCTACGCCTTCGCGCTTGGCACAGGTAACCAGTGAGGCAAGCATCAGTCGTTCATGGAAGCTGAGATCCCGGAGAAATGCTGCTGTTGGGCTATTTTGCATTAACTGTACAACCTCTCTAATCTGGGGGGCTTTGACTGTGTCCCGAGTGGCCTGTACAAGTTCCACGGCTCGTCTACAGGAAAGGAAAATATAAGGAATAGTTAAAGAACAAGTATAGACAAACCTGCAGATATCCAGTACCCTCCTGGCATCTCCAGTTATGCGACTGACGGTCATTGCAGCGAGCTTGATGGCGTCAGCAGCGATAACCATTTGACTGGGATTTTTGTCCAGGTCCTCTCTCGCGCTCGCCAATCGAGCCTCGACAATCTTCTCTAATTGCTCTCTGGAATAAGGCTGGAAATTGATTCGAACCATACCTACCAGAACCAAATACGTAAGCGTCTAGAGCTTCTATGCTTGTTGAAGATTTACCCAATCGACTTCGCACTCGGCCTGTCATAACCCTCTCTGGAAGGTCCATCGTATTGGCGACAGCAATGACGACAAGCTTACTGCCTACCAAAGTCGGCCAATTGAAGAAATTGTATACCACATCTTGTTTTGGCGTTACAAGCTGGTCAAGTTCGTCCATCAAGACGACGCTGCGGTTAAGATTATGGTCGATGACAGAGTAAACCATATGCATTAAACAATTCTTACCAGGCATGTCCACCAGGTCCTCGATTGCCACTGGCAAAGTGGCGCGTAAGAGCTTTCAGACTTTCTTTCGCTCCGATATGAAGATGTCCATCTTTTTCTGCATCGTGTCCCGATACGCCTTCCCAGAGGAGATTGTAAGCAGCAGCTGGTTCAGCGATCTTCAATCCGTTGATCTCAACGTAACTGAATGGATTAATTTCCTATTTAATGAAGCGAGATGAAGATGGAAATCTGTGGAACGAAGAAGTCAAATTTGTACACACGTTGTTTTCAGCCATTCGTTTGAGCTCTTTTACAACAGTATGCACTGTCGCAGTCTTCCCAGTTCCTGGGACTCCTGAAATATCTAAAGAGGTCTATTCTAATCGATCCCGTGGAAAATGTAAAATAGACTTACAGACGCAACCCCCGCTACCTTCCTCTAACAGTTCACTAACACACCTCAAAACCTTATGGAATTCTTCACCCCGACATGGTAAAGAATCGGGTCTGCTCCCGACGTGCAAGGCATGCATGGCACGTAACCATGGATCCTTTGGAAGATGGGCCATACTTGTCTTGAAAGTAAGTGATTGTGAGGAGAAGCTAATACCAAAACTAGGCTCGATTTTGCGTTTCCGAGGTGAGGAACTAGCCTTTTGACGACTAATAAGAGCAGCTTTGGAATGTGGCGTCGGTTGAGCAAGGGTTTTATTGCGTTTGGGATTTCGAGGAGTTTTTGCCTCCTTGCGTTGGCGTTTTCTGGACGGTGTGCGAGGTTCCGCCATTGTATCGTATTCTGCATCCTCTCCCTCGCCATCACTCTCTGATTCGGTTCTTTCATCGTTTTCGGAATCGTCCACTTCTGTCTCCTCTTGCTGACTGGCATCGTCATTCTTTACACGTCGAGCTTTGACATTCTTCTTCGTTTTCGCATCAGACGAGCCCTCGGACACCTCCTCAACAATCCACGAGTTGCCCAGTGCCCAGTTACGATCAAGGTGTATAATACTTGGGCCTGAGTTGTTGATTGGTGGTTTTGCTCTTGATAACGCGTCTTTACGATGACGTTCCCATGTGAATTCATAGAAAAGGCCTCGACGCGAATCGACAGCAAGACGACAGTAAAATCGTGCATCTGGTTCCTCGGCATCTTTGTCTTTATCATCATCGCTGCTGTTGTCATGTTCTCCGGCTACAGACGTGTCTTTGGAAAGGTTCTGTCTCTTCTTTGAAGGCATGACGGGGACATATACCCAGAGCAGTCTCTTGATAGTTATAGGTTGAAGGCTGCTAGAAACAGTACAGGGCGAAAGAATGGCTCCTGGTGCAATAACAACAGTTGTCGACAGAGAGTAATATATTTCGTTCTGAAACGTTTACACCGTTAGAGTCAGATGAAGAGAAAGAGAGTAAAAACAAACCTCTTCATGTTGACGTTTAGCACGTATACTTGCCATCTCCTTTGGTCTCAGAAACCAATGGATCCGTACACGCATTTTATTGGGATCGGCTGCCTCTTCTGCGCTTCTCCCTATTTGCCACATAGCAACGATAACACCAACACTGGGTGGCCGCTTTACAACGTATATCGACTCCGTCTCGATCAACACAGTATCCCCCACATGGTATGTTCGTTGCATTAGTTTAACCGCGCCGCGTCTGCCTCCACTGGCAGACAGAGATGCAACCTTCCTCTTCATTGTAAACGCGTCATAGAAGAATGTTTCAAGAGCCTCCTTCTTGTCTATCTCAGTGTCATCATCATCATCGCTTGAGGGAGACTCGTTGTTCACTTCCTCCTGTTCTTCGGGCAACAAGTCGATCTCTGAGTCTGAGGGACGCACATAGATGGGTTTGCTAGCCCACGCACATTCAAGAATAGCTTTCTGGTTAATACTTTTAACAGGGGTCGCTGTGGGCTGAAATCTCTGTGACCGTCGAGTAGGCGTTTGGGGAGGAAGCGCTTTCGGCATTCTTGAGCGTTAAATGGTAGTTAAGTGAATGTGACGGTATATATAGGTGACCTCACGCGATGTCACATTTCAGCACAGCCACTGTACAGTAATTTTTTTGTCCAAGTCTTTGGAACATAGAATTTACACAATCCGTACTTACATAAACTACCACCCTTAGTAGCCCCTAGTGCCTGTCTCCCTGCTGCACTGCTGAGGTCTAAAACGTACCCAGCCCGAAATCGCTATCTGCATAGCTATCACTCAGCGTGGTGAAGTAGTGGTCCGGCATTCTTTTCTATGTTTGCTTTCAAGTACTACCCGACTGCTGAAGCCTGAGTAGTAGGTACATACGACAATCCCTTTATCCGTATGTGCCAGTTATAAGTCTGATCGTTTGTCTAGAATATATCATTCTCCGAAATATTACTCTCATCGCAGAGGGCACGGAAGAGGCCATCATATTTTCTATAAAGGTTTAAAGGTGTGTCGAACTCCTGAAAGCATTCCATTATTCAGCGTTATGACCAACATGTCATTTATGAAGTGGACTGACCGCAATTTGGCCACCGTCCAACACCAGGATGCGGTCATACGATAAGATGGTTCTCAATCGATCTACAGGCGCATACCAGTCTATTTCGTTTGTATGACATATTTAATAGGATTGACTCACGCGCGATGCAAATCAACGTCTTGCCCTCGAACTCTGTCTGTATGGTTTGCTGGATCTTGGAATCCGTTTCTAAATCCACAGATGCTCTATGTGAACAGTAAATTTTACAAATCGCTTGAATTACACTGATCAAACAGACTTACGTAGCTTCGTCCAAAATAACAATCCTAGTATCTCTCACAAGGGCCCGGGCAAGGCTGAGAAGCGACTTTTCTCCTACACTCAAGTTTGATCCACCAGTTTCTAGGACAGTATCGAGGGTGATTCTCCCAGCAGAGGACTCCTCAGAGATGTCTTTGGAATTTTGTAATGAATGCTCTTCGACTAAGAAAGAACGACGAAGTGCATCCCACAGACGAGCGTCGTCGTAAAGTGAAAATGGATCAAGAGCTGTCCTGACGGTCCCTGCCAAATTTGGATGATACACCCCTTCTTGGCATCATCCAACGAGATAGTAACTCACCACTGAATATTGTTGGCTAGAAGGACGGGTAAGATGTGAGGGTGGAGACCAGAGAAGAGATGGGAACTCACATCCTGCGGAATGATAGATATCTTTGTGCGAAGGTCCTTCAAACCAACCTTGGAGATATCGACACTGAACCTGGGCTTGAGAACAATTGACAACAGGAAATTAAAACACCTACTCATCAACAGTTATTGATCCTGCATATTCCACTATTCTAAGCAAGGCCAAGGTTATGGAGGATTTCCCAGCTCCTGTCCTTCCCACTATGCCGATCTTTTCGCCACCACGAATGGCTAATGATATTCCGTGAAGTACATTTGGAAGGCCTGGCCGGTATCGCATCGTCACTTCTTTAAATTCAATGGCACCTTTCGCAGGCCAATCGGCGCATGGCTTGCTTTCTTCAATCTCATGTGGTGCTTCCTGCTTCATCAAACCCGGTTCACTGTAGTGGACAACTATAAAAATATGAGAATATCTTCAACCATCATGTTCAACTGACTTACCCCTTTCGACGGAATTTAGGTAGTTCTACTCAGGCCAAGGATTATTTGTTAGTAATCAATTACAAAGGTGGCAATACCTACCTCTACTTCAGCACTCTGTCGCGTCATCATTCTACATGCCTGCGTGAGGGATGCTGTCATGGATCAGTTACCTGGAATACTAATAGAACGTGGAATAACTTACTTGTATAGGTGAGTACAAGACCGACTTGAGCAGCACTACTTCCAGAAACCCCGAGAGCAACAAATAATGCAACCTATGGACCATCATGAATAGGACAAACCACTTTTTGTCAACCTGAGTAACTTACAGACAATACTAGGATTGCCCCGCAGAAGTCCAGACGAATTGCTAACCATCTTTGATTAGTAACTGTCAGAATTAGGGCACGATTTTCCAGGTCAATATAATATGCATTGTCCTTGAGAAACCTGGGAATTTCTCCATATGTCCGTATAGTGGGCAGACCTAGTAGCCAATGAGTGAAATATGCAATAGGGGAGATAAATATAACATGCCAGTCAATGATTCAGAGAGATGAGAGTATAATACAGATCGCAGCATTGAATCTGACGTATTGAATGAGCTCTGCGCAGATCAGGACCAACAGTGTCAGTAGGACAAACCGAGTCGTGTCACTTCTCTGGCGCTGGCTCGATAGAAAGCAGCAAAATATTGATATCCACAAAAACTGACGACTGCCACGATTACTGTGTAGAATGAAAAATCATTGCTTAATGTACTAAACGAGATTGAAGATTGAAAGATGTATGCTTACAAAAGTAATGCTCAATGACAGTGATAATTATCACAGATCCCAAGACGTTAGAAAGCGTCAAACCGACTGGATATTCCAGAATATTCCTTCAGTAAAATCAGACGACAAATGAACATGACACATACGCTGCCGCAGAGAAACTAGAGCGAGTTATAATAGCTACTTAACATTTATTCTTCGGGGAAGAGGAAGAGAGGACTTGCAAGGAAGCTGATTATCGACATCTAAATGGATACTTTCACTGAAAACATTTCAGAATGACCATTTCAAGATACTCACTATCTATGTCCTTTCCAAAAACTCCAATGATACGTCCCATAGGCTATTGATAAAGTCAGCATCGTAGACTGAATTGCGAAGAGGAGAGCTCACCGTGGTATCAAAAAAGGACATTGGCGCATAGAAGATGCGATATACACCAGAATGATGTAGGTTGCGAGAAACAAAATAGGAGAAAGTGTCGGTACAAAAGCCGCTAGACATATGAAGGTCAAATTTTAATGGTTGAAAGATGCAACTGGCGCATACACTAAAAGAGTGAAGATCGATTGCGATATTCCTAAAGAGGCATACAAAATTTGATAAAATGAGAAGTTACGGTGGAATCGACTGTCATTCCATCAGCTTGATATCATTTGGATGGGTTAATCGGTGAAAGAGTTCTCACTTTGCCTGCCACCACACTAAAGTGTATGAGTTGATGATTTGACTTCCTTGCATCAAAATAACGGCAAGAAGAATAAGGGGAATCGTGAAATATCCCTTCCCTGCTAATATATAAGACTTGTAAACTGATAAAGGTTAGCTGCACATCAAAAGTCAACAGAAACGGCCAATTACCCTGGCGCGAGATTGACCCCGTTGTGCGCTGCTCTTTTATAATCAGTTTGCCTTCTAGTTTCCCAGTTCCACCTGCACGTTCATGCGCTGAGAGTAGTCTTGATTTGACGTCCTTCGCAACAGCTATAGGCGCTTGAGGCTTCTCTGTTGGTTCAGAGTCATTGCCTCCGTACTCTTTATCAAGTCGAGCAAATTCTCCGTCGGCCGCAATGAGCTCCTGGAAGGTCCCTTGTTCTGCCAAACGTCCATCACGAAGCGTATAGATATAGTCACAGTAAGACAAAAAATGTAATGCATGGGTGACGAATATCACTGTCTTTCCTTGCTTGCGAAGGGCTCCAAGAATGGCGTCGTGGAATAGAGATTTTCCAACATGGGCATCAACTTTGAATGATGTTAGTAGTGACCGGAACGTGATATCTGAAGCAAGGTTCACCAGCAGATAACGAGTCGTCCAAAATGACGATGTCAGCATTGTAGTAGAGAGCCCGAGCCATGTTGATCTATGTCAACTTGAACTTAATGTGTTTAACTATCAATGAGCATAAAAGCTTACACGTTGCCTTTGACCTCCACTAAGATTGACGCCTTTTTCACCGATCTATTGAGAAATAAGGTTAAAACGAACATCCATAGAAGTGATGAACTTACCTCAGTCAAATCACCATCGGGCAACAGCTCTAAATCAGGGAGGAGTGAACAATTTTCGACTACCCGCCAGTATCTCTCTTCATCAAATTCTTGTCCAAAGAGTATGTTGTCTCTCTGAAATAAGTCACAGATTACACAATTACAAATCATGATTCTGGTGGGACCGACATACCAAGGTTGCGTTTTGAATCCATGCAGTTTGAGAACAATATGCGACACGTCCACCGAAGGTAACACTACCAGATACCTTCCTCATTTCCCCAATGAGGCCGGAGAGGAGACTCGACTTTCCAGAACCAACACGACCAACGACTGCAACTAGGGTTCCGCGTTGCACATCCATAGTAATGTTATGAACTCGGAATGGGAGGTCCGACTGAGGCGTTCCCTTTTCATTATTGTGATCTTCGTTACTCTCAGTCGCTAAGGCTTCTTCCCATTCAAATGTCGCGTTTTCGACTTGCACAGCCACATTTAGACTATCATCGATAACTAGTGAGGCACCAGTACGTATTTCAGCATTGAAGACCAAAGAAAGACGAGCAACAGCATTTCTGGCGTCCGAAGTAGCAGACAACGCATTGGGGAAGAACACCATAGGTTGTCGGAGTAACTAACATTGGTTATTTATTGGACTAAATATGCTTAGAGGGAAGAACTCTTACCTGGAATAGAGTAAGGGATGAAAAGATCACCGCAACATCAAACCCAGGAGTTACATGGGTATAGGTGACAAATGTGAGAGATGCAGCGAGAACCGGAAGTGAGAAAGCCAATGCCAAACTGAAGGATTTAGAGATTGAATTCGTCATTAATTTATTTATTGATCATAGCTACGTACTTAACTGATTGCGTGATAAGAATGGCCTTGATGGCTGCGAGTTCATTCGCTCTGATCTCATAGATTCCTGATTAATCATTGTTAAGATGGGAAATTGCAAACGGTCTAGTGAAACTATAACTCACTCTTCAAGAATGATGACTCGTAGGAAAAATACTTAATAATCCGCATTGATCCTATGAAATGGAAGTAAATCCATCGAAAGTTGTTCGTAGTTACAAGAGCCTTTCCTTACCCAGCACCTCAAACAGTGTTTTTGCACGTTGGTCGGTATACTTCATAGACTTCTTTCGAATTTGAAATTGCTGTGCCGCCACACGCTCTTGCAAGGGAACAAGGACGACCAAGAGAGAAAAACCGGCAAGTGCGGAGGGACCCAGCTGGAGAGATAGGTGTCGTTAATGATCAGTTGTGAAACAAATCACGAACGCACTTGGACGAGCAATATGATCAAGCAGATCATGATCTGGATAGGCGCCGCCCATGCTAGACGTTCGGCGAGACGAAATGAACAAGATACAGGAGAGTTATCTCAAACATACAACTTTACCTGCGTGCTATTGGAACAGCAAAATATAAATAAAAGAAAGGATGAGGTAAATTTAAACTCACAAACCACCGTGCGCAAGAGTCTATTCGACTGACCTAAAGAGACGGTGAGAACATGGCCAGGTTGTGACCGTTTGACCTACGTCGGTAGATATGTGATTCATTATATCGGAATTCGAAAGCCTTGTGCGAGACTTCTCAGTCAGATGAACTCCTCGATAATAAATAGACTTTATGAGAGTAGCTCGTGCAAGTACGCCAGTTACCATTGAACGCCAGAAGAACTTTACGAAATTATGAGTTATGCTCTGAAGCAGACATTTCATCATGTACGACCAACCTGATGTTGGCCGATGCTGGCACAGACTGTTACCAAAAAAAGGCCAATTGCCATCATCACACCTATGCCAAGATTGGGTTCAGGTTCATGGTTGGCTTTGGCTGTCTGCCTCGCTTTCGCGAAATTAATAATCCCCTTTGCATACAAGTCAAAATAGTTTCCGCTTGCAGCAACGAAACTTACTTTCACCACCAATGGACTCATTATTTGCGCAGTATCACCCAAAACCTGAGCCAAATGTCCTCTAAGAATATTGAGGACTAGTAAAGCCGAACAAACCTTGAACATGCCTGCGGTCCAAAAGAAGGACCCTAAGGTATCGTTGAGAGCGAAAATAATGCTAGGGTGTTTCTTGCCATCAATCTTGCGCCACCTCTCTTCTAAAGAGGCAAACTTGCGGGCGTAATCATTCCCAGATAAAAGTGCTTGGAAAACCCAAGATGAACGCGAGATAAATGATGGCCTAATGAGTCCCTTTTCTAAACGGGTATTCCAAGCGTCGGCTTCGGACTTTCTACGTTCCCAGGATTCGTCAAATTTTGCTGAGAGAACTGTAGCGGCACGAGCTTCATCTAATTTCCACAGATCCGATGCTTGCAGGGTTCTTTGGTAGCCTAGAGTCTATATCTCGTTTGAACTTGAACCGTGACCAACATTTCAGGAGAATTAGAAGTTTACCATCATTGGGTTTACCCATGCGTAAGTCAGGATAGAAAACAGAGATGCTTTTGTCAGGGGAATTTCCTGAGCAAACTCTGAGCAAAGAATGGAGTCGAAGTAGCGGATACGTACAAGAGCATCCTCCAAGGACGCTGGAGGTGGTGGTGGCAGATGCTGGGGTATCCTAAAGAAATAGGTTAGGTGAAGGGAAGTGATTGAGGAACGGATTTACCATATTTTCCACCAACTGGTCCTCGTTCTGACCTTTATGTTTCCCTCATCGAGTTGTACATGGACGGAACGAGACTGTGGGTCTGCAAACTGCTTCTCATCGACAGCAACCATCTATTGGGGTACTTACTAGGTGGACTCTCTGGCTGGGGGAAGGCTTATACCTTTGGCTCATCATATTTTTAGATGTGCATTGGCATAATATGCACAACATTCGTTCCGTTTCTCGCGTGCTCGGTTGCGACTCGGTTGCGACTCGGTTGCGACAAGTTGGCGTTTGCTATCATGCTGGGTCAAAGTCTCTCGTATACGCGTTTTACCACCGTCTCTTCGAAATGTTGGTAGATGTCACAAAGAGACAATACCAGTGAGGATGTCGTCAGGAAGAAAGCAGGCAGAGTTCGCCATCATATGGTAAGTTGGAGCGTCTTCCGAACATCGCGATCAGTGGGACCCCGTATACCTCATCGTCCCGAGTTTCGGGTCAGCAGCTACAAATGTTTTTGTTAGCATGCCCTCAATATGATATTTAGTTTTCATAAATAGTACTTTAAAACAGAAGCCCATGTGAGCAGGGGGGAAGAATAGTCGCCGGCGACGGAGAAAACACAAAGAGGAGTAGTGGAATTCTATTTTGGTAGTGTGAGCTATAAATAGCTCCGTTTTAAGGAAAGAAATAATTAATGAGGCCACCACACTCCTTCAAAACCTTCGAGAAGTGGTCGTAGACAGTATACAATTCAATATGTGTCTGAAAGAGGTTTTAAAAGCTTACCTTCAAGTTACATGATACTTACTACAAGCGCGAACTTGAATGACATCAGACGCGGGGAAGCCAGAAGCAACATGTCGGCCCGGGTGAAGTATTTTATTTGGGAGGTGTCGTATAAGGCGGGACACTATGCTAACACGATAAAGTAACATTTATAGCTACTGACCCGAAACTCGGGACGATAAGTGTATACGGGATCCCGATATTCGGAGAATGATCACTCCGGCTTGCCATAGCTTGGCCTCCCATGCCGGTCGCCTAAAGACCGCTACTTTTGTACCAGGTGCCGAGTCAGCTTGGACTCTGAAGGACTCACATACTAGCCCATGCGCATTCAAGAATAGTTGTTAACACTCTCAAGGTCGCTGTGGGCTGAAATCTCTGTGACCGTCGAGGGAGGAGGCGCTTTCGAGCGTTAATTGAGCGTTAATGGTATATATATATGTGACCTAACGCGATGTCACTTGAGATTTATGTCAGCACAGCCACTGTAGATAATATTCTCCAATGAACACCAATGCTGGCGTCCAGTCCGTCCAGCCTCTAAAAGTCAGTAACCGCTAACTTAGGCCTCATACAAATCTTACTTCGGATTTCATAGCAAAAGGCAAAGACTAAGGCTAAGCAGAGATATCTGAAGAAAAAGAAGGAAAAAAGGAAACATAAACTCAATGTGTCTCGTGCCAGTGGAAACGACCCGACGGACAATCATGTTGATATCGTGCCCGACGCAAGCCAACTTGAAGAAGAAGACGTAGCGATCAGTAGTAGGACATCGGAATCCATTAAACAACCCAAAAAACGTCTAGGAACTCAACATAGCCCACAGGCTGAAGATGTAGAGATGGAACAGCCAGAGCTGAAAGAGGCTGAGGAGTCTCCTGCAGAAGCTGCTCCAACCCTGCCGTTCTTCCCTCTGCCAACATTGCCCGACGCTCCATCAAAATCTGTTCTTGCACTCCAAGGCTTAGACCAGGCTTTAGTAGATGCCGAATTCGTTCTTCCGTCAAGAGTTTTACCCATACCTTCTGGCAAGGACGATGGGGGAACTAGACTCAGCGACCGGACCCGAACGCGTTTAAAAGATATTGGAATTACTGAGCTCTTTGCTGGTCAGTCGGTCAAATATTATGGAATATATATTAAACTTTTGATCAGTGCAAACCAGCCTGTTGCCCTTTCTATTGCCCTCTCAACCATCTTCTCGAGCGCTGTACTTGCCCTACGATCCTCCGCGTGACGTTTGCGTGTCAGCTCCAACGGGAAGTGGTAAAACACTTGCTTATGTGCTACCAATTATTGAGGTAATATTTTCAAATTTGTTTGAAAGTAAATATATCTGAATTCCCCGAAGACCCTTTCGTTGCGAGTTATAACCCGATTGCGCGCTTTGATTGTGTTGCCGACACGCGATCTTGTCACTCAAGTGAGAGAAACCATCGAGATTCTTAGTAAAGGAACCGGTCTTAAGGTATGTATTTTTGCCCACACCTGTTACCTTTTACTTACTTCCGCTCTGTCAGATTGGTGCAGTAACTGGGCAACATTCCTTTCAGCACGAACAGTCCCAAATTATCGGCGAAAAGACAAGAGCGTAGGTTAGCCTTATTGAATATTTTCGATGATTCTATTTCAACTTTTCCCACCTAGGCTTCAAGGGGGATCCAGCAAAGTCGACATTTTGATCTGTACACCTGGAAGATTGATGGATCATATCAATGGAACCCCAAACTTTTCCCTGCAGCACCTTCGATATTTGGTACGTCCATGTTTGACTGTCATCAAAAATATCCTTACGACTTGTGCCGCAGGTGATAGATGAAGCAGATCGTCTGCTAGCGCAGTCATTTCACAATTGGCTGGCTCAAGTCTTGGCTGCAACCCGCTTGTGCGGTATCACAGCAACAGAAAATTCTCATTCACTATCCTTTAAAGATGACGACGATAACTTGGACCCAAAACCTTTGAGTGACCTTATGCCAGATGGCATTGCACCAACATTCACATCATGCTTACCTTTCCCTGTCGTACCCGTTGCACACATAGACCATAAAACGGCATCTTGTCAGAAGCTTTTATTCTCTGCAACTCTTACGCGCGACCCTAGCAAGATCGCGGCTCTAGATTTGCGAGACCCAAAGTATTTTATCGTTCAAGGCAGCGATAAAGGTGGTTCAGAAACAGACATTTTGGATGTTGTGATGGAGAAATTCTCAATGCCTTCAACACTGATAGTGCGTCTTCCCTTGTCATGTGATGTGTTAAACTAATTTTATGCTTATGTTCAGGAGCGAATGATTATCTCCTCCTCGTTGCAGAAACCACTGATATTTTTTCATCTCGTGCATTCTCATCAAGTCAATAATGCTCTTGTGTTTACCAAATCTGCAGAATCAACTACAAGACTTGTTCGCCTCTTCGAAATGTTTGAATCAGCACGAGCTGGCAACCTTGGTGTAAATCCTCTGGTCGTCCGTGCTTATTCTAGTGATCTACCCGCAAACGAACGTAAAATCATCCTCGAACAATTCAAAAACCAGAAAGTCCATGTGTAAGTGTAAAAACATTCTTTCAAGCCAAAAAATCTTCTGATACATTATTACACACACCAGACTTGTCTGCTCCGACCTCATTTCACGCGGAATCGATATTAGCCATGTTTCAAATGTCGTCAGTTATGATGTACCTGTGGATATGCGTAAGTACGTTCATCGTGTTGGACGTACGGCGCGTGCTGGGAAGACCGGAGAAGCCTGGACGTTGGTTGAGGAGCAGGAGGTTTTTTTTTCCATTCATTCCCATCCTCAACAGTTCGCCTTAATGCTTTGAATACAGGCACGCTATTTCAAGCAAATGTTGAAGGAGGCGGGTCATCTTGAAAAAGTTAAGAGGTTGAGGATTAGCGACGAAGACCTCGCGCCTTTGACACCACATTACGAGGTAAGAAACCCCAACATTGTGAATATGACTGTTAGTGACATTTAGACCCAGGTTGCTCTCAACAAGTTGAAGGAGTTCTACACAAGGCAGCAGACATAAAGCTTCAAGTTTGACAGTATATCAATGGTATTGGTTCAGAATAATTATCATTAACAACATAATACGGATACCTAAGTCATGATTACCCTAAGAGTCCTCGCACGTATCTGAGCAGATCCTTGCCCTAGTCACCCATATCAGAAGGTGACAAGCAACGACGATGTTTGAAGTTGGGACTTACCCCTCGACTTTTCACGCCAGCTACCATGGCTTTCACATCGTCAACATCCGTTGGAGTTTGCTCATCTACCTTTTCGGGAGGAGACTGTCCTTGTGAAAGGAAGTTATATTCAATCCTCTGCCTCTGAGCCATGCCATAGCGTAGCACAACAGTCAAGATTGCTCTCCATCCTTCTAATGCCCCCGGAACACCATTTTTCCCATTGAGATGGGATAAAGAGGAATTAGACATGTGGCCAATCGACCCTGCTTGCTTGCTTACTATATCCGCCGTTTGTGGAACGGGCAACGAAGGTACGAATGTGGAACGAACCACATATGGACAATACGATCGATGTTCCTTCAGAAGGTCGAAGGACCGTTGAGGCAAGGGTTTTTTCGGCCGGGCAGGGGTTTCGATGCCATTTGTTTGAGTTGCATGGTCACCATCGGTAGTTTCAGTAGGGGTTCGTGTAGTAAAAGCCCAAAGGCCAATACGTCTTTGACATAGTTCGCAGTGTAGAAGGGCACTGTCAGGTTTTGTTGAAAGATTGGAGGGTATGCAAAATGTTGGGTGTCGATCTAGTTTGGGAGGTGCTTGTGGTAGGGAGACGGAAGAAGCTCGAGATAATGAAGGAGTCTGAGGCGGGGATGGGCCTGCAGAGTTAGCATAAGTAGTGGATGTCCTCCGAAGAAGCTCCGGGGCATTGGAAGGAACCAAAGCCCAGCCAAACAGAGACGCAAGAGTTGCATTTTGGGAAGATTGCTGGGTTGGAACAGCGTCTGGTTGCTCATCTTCCACCATCGACGAAGTCTCTGAGTTGGATGATATATACAACAAAACTGCAGAACAAAGGGTATTGACTTGTGATTGGGTCTGCATAAAGTCTCATCATCAAGTCGGGTGTCAGGCATATACAGTGACTTACGAGTGGGTGTTTTATAGACACGTTTTTTATGACGGCGTCCAGAATAAGCGCATTAGAGGTAATTGCTCTAATCGTAGCTGCAGGTGATTGCAGGGAGATACAGTATACAGAGTCTGTAAATGGTGGATGTATTTGACGAGGGTGTTGAAAGTACAAGAATGCGGACTTACCGTCGCATTGACGTGTTCTCCAAGGACAGCCGAGTTTGTGAGATTCCACCAAGGAGACACGTTGCTTTTCAATCAAGGCATTCGCTTTGGAAGATTGGGAATCAGCTCATGCCACATTTTGTAGCCTACCTTCCTTACCGGCATCTCTGTTCAAGCCTTCGCGACCCACTACCACCCAAGATGCGTTGCAAAGCCCACAAACTAGACGATCTTTCCCATCATTGATCCAACCACATTTCGAAGCTGCCACAGCATCAATCGAGGAAGGCTTATTGGCATAGGTTGTAAGTTTATAGGTAGCCAGACGCGACAAGAACGATGGGAGTGACGACGGTCGGTACTCCGCTGTTGCAGGGAGCGGAGGTGCTGGAGAGTTATGGGTATGAGCGGGAAACTTGAAAGAGAAAGTAGTTTTTGTTTTGGACGCAGCTCGCGTCAAGATTGCAGTGAGATGAGGTGTACTTTTAACTGCAATCGGTCTCTTGATAGGATGACTTGTGGAACATGAGTGAGCGCCGCTGAATGGGTGGTACAACTCACGAGGTTGATAAGGTTTCTTTAGATTTGATGCCATATTTCGCAAGCGTTGAGTAAAGAGAGCGTATTGTGTTGGGTCGTTTGGGAGATGATGGTCGGTCTATTGAATTACTCTCTTTAACGGCATCATCCAAGACTTGGAACGCGTCTTCTAGTTTACGCTGTTCAAGGTAAGTTGATAGTACTTTTATTAGTACCTAATAGACTGACCTTTGTAGATCTCAGTTTGTCTGCCATGGGCTTGAAAGAACTGTGACTAAACTGGTATTCCCACGATCAATACTGACTACTTTGTCATTTTCAACTTCTTTTTCACGATTCCTTCCCTTCGCGCTCGATTTCTCTTCTCCAACTCCCTCATATACTCAATCTCCACCATCTTCAGAATACCAACTATCACCTTGGCAGCTGCTCTGTCATTGCGAAGGTAAAGAGCCTTGATGAACAACTTGTACATTGGTCGGATGTGTCTTGTAAAGGATATATGAGGAGGCAAAGCCATGTCGGAAAGTCCACTAGTAACTGATTGAGGCGTATTGAAGGGTACCCCATACTTACGGCGCCACCGGTCGGGAACAGGATAACCTTGATGAACCATCTGGTCGAATATCTGTTTCACATGAGACGCATCAAACGCGGATCTCCACCTCAACATCCCCTTGAGGATTATGTTGACAGTAGTCCTGTCGGGAACAAAACCATATTCCTTGACAAGCACATCCTTCGTTCGTAACACATGTCGAACAAGACGGCGGTTACGTAGGTCTAAGCTGTACATCGGACCATGTAAAATAATATTGCCAATTGCCGTCTGGGTCTTCAAGTCCAAGTGAGGGAGACTGTCTCGAAACAACCTTCTAGCGAGAAATAGTCTTTTAGCTCTAATCAACAACGACACTGCATGGCGGATGGTAGGACCGTCGGTGGGAGCGAGAGATACGCCAGGCAGGATATGTCGGTAGACATCTCTTGATAACGGAACCCTTCGAAAATCCACGGCTCGAGCCAAAGATTCACGGCCACTAGGCAGTGTGGATCTGTCATTACGAGTCCGATCAACTCTTCGAGCTAATTTAGGAGAGCCAGATTGGGACAGCTTCAGAGTCAATTTGCGCCGAATGCCATCCATTGAACGTGAAGGCGGTCCAAGTTGAAAGAGATTATACAACTTAACAGCACTTGATAACTGCCGGCGACGGACAAGTTGAAGTACCAGGCGTAGGACTAGGCGCATCGTGAAGAAATCAGGTGTCGTTCGGTGTATGGCCATGATAAGTTTGACAGCGTCAGATGAATTGTGGGTGGTGATCATGATGGAAAAGAAATATCGAAGTGGATACTTTAGGGAAGGCGGAGGAGGGACTTGAGCGTATAACTTGTTCGCGATTCGACCTAAAAGCGCAACGAAGGACCGATCTGCATACTCATGTCTCTGCACTTGAAAGATTCGCAGGTAAGCTCCCAATAGTTCCTCGCTTTGCTCTCGGGAAAAAGTCTCGTTTTCAAGAATCGGAGCAAGAAGGCTCCACTGCTCGAAGGATGCAAGGGAAAGACCAAGCGCATGAAGGGATGATGACGAAGCCGAAATTTCCTTCTCCTTGCTGTAGAGGTAGAGGTCGTAGGCGATACTGATGTTTTGGTACGTGTAATGATGCAAAAGGGCATCCGTAACGTCGTTCTGCCATGTCGTGTCAGGCAACACATGTGCGATGGCTCCGTACAAATCTGGCCAACTAGACTTTACGCAAGAAATATCGGCCAATATATACGCGACGATCGTGTCTATTGCCTGTGACTTCATAGCTGGGGTATTGTCCTGTCGGTAAACCCACAGAACGTGTTGTTGGCAGTAAAGAAAACAATCGTTTTTCAAGTGAACATCCTTGGACTTCGCAGCGATGCGAAGAAATGCTGAGACGTAAGCACGAACGATGTCAATCGGTTGGGGAGGTTGTTCGGCGGTATTTTTCTTCCATATCTGCCAGAGAGAGTGAGAAATACCCCGAAGATGCTCAGAAACAGGACCAAGGTCGTGACCCGCACTGGACAATGCCTCGTTAATGGTCCCTAACACAAGGGTGGTGTGCCAATAGATGTTGTCCCGGTCAGGAGAGGTAACGGGAGACTGAGAATATAATCTGACGACGCCAAAAAACATATGTGTCGATAACAAGAGTAGATTGTTCCAACGAATTCCCATATCCAGTGTGGGAGACAGAGTCTGCCGGGCTTCTTTAACTGCCCAGCGCTGTAGAAATCCGGGGGGAAACTGAGAACTGTAACATCGAAACATAGTCGCTAGAAGAGCGGTGTTTAATCGAGAAATGCCCAGGATATGATCCGAACTAGGGGATATGGATTCTGGTGTAGTGCGAGCGATGACTTGTTTACCGATACGAGTGAACAAGAGGCTACAAATTTGTTCTTTCAATTCCAGTGAAAGTTGATGACCATGAACCGATATTAGCCTCCACAGAAGGTCGGGAAAAGGGCGAGGGGGATTTGGGTGTCGTTCTATATAGTGGCATAAATTAAAGGCTGCGTGCTGAAGGTAATCTGTATCCTTCAATGAGAACAGGACGCGAAAATATGGCAGATGAACATCAGGGTCGTCGGTATCTAGTTTCAATATATCGTATTGTAAGCGAGCCTGAGCAAGGGATTCTCGAAGCCGATCTATTTAATAAGGAATGAGGATTTAAAAGTGTGGGCTCACAAAGCACTTACCTGAGTGAATTTTGCCACCTTTAACGCGAGAAATCCTAGCCAGGCAGGCATGCATGATCCAACAACGATCCTGAAGGGTAAGATTACGCGATTTATCCTGTGCCGCCTTCAAAACAAAGGACCGGTAATTGGTGTTCGGTGAAGGAGGCTGAAAAGATGAGGCATGCGTCCTGGACCCCGTCGTGGTTTTCCACGGACACAAATGGTCGCCTAGAGTTGGCGTTATGTTGCTTCGTCCGTCTTTTGTACTACTTCTCCTGGACCATGCAGGATGGAGTAATGTAGCAAAGTAGCTATGGGTGGTGAGGTTTACGACGTGGCGAGAAGCAAGTCGCACATACCGACCGCTCGACGCGTTTTTGCGACCATATCCATTCAGTGTATGGAGGGTGGATTGGAAGCATCGCCACATTCCATCGCTTGGAGAACAAGTTGAATAAAACCTATGAAGCCGGGTTTTTGCCGACAGCTGACTTTAAACCTGAACCTTATACAAATTTCTCACGATAGATCTATCCACACAACTGTAAATCCATTTCTTGTCGTCCTACAACTGCCTTGAAAAATCCATTGGCACTACCAGGTATGCTCAGCGATTATTTTTCGACCAGTAGATACTCAATTGTTGCAATGTAGGAGCAGAGGTCAATCGGGAGGCAATTCGTATACTTTGACAAGACTTGTACGTTCTCATATTGCGATTGTCAATTACTATCTCATCGTTTGGTTAAGATAAACAAAATTAACAATGGGTGCATCTCGTGCTGACAAGCAAATTTACTTCGAGAAGCTCAAAGAACTTCTCGCAAAATATCGTCCGTATTATCCAGATCTGTACTATTATCTTCACTGACTTTAACTCTCGCTAGCCTCCATCTTCTTGGTGAACGTCGACAATGTTGGTTCCAACCAGATGCATCAAATTCGTGTCGCTCTCCGTGGTAAGGGAGTCGTGCTCATGGGCAAGAACACCATGGTTCGCCGTGCACTCCGAACCATTCTCTCGGAATCACCTCAATTCGAACGTCTCCTCCCTTATGTCAGAGGCAACATCGGTTTCGTATTCACCGACAAGGACTTGAAAGAAATTCGCGAGGTCATTATTGCCAACAAGGTTGCCGCCCCCGCTCGTGCTGGCGCATTTGCACCCAAGGATGTCACTGTCCCCGCTAGCAACACTGGTATGGAACCCGGAAAAACCTCTTTCTTCCAGGCTCTCGGTATCCCCACCAAGATTGCTCGTGGTACTATTGAAATTGTGTCTGATGTCAAGGTCGTCACTGCTGGTACCCGTGTCGGAACTTCCGAAGCCACCCTTCTAAACATGTTAAACATTTCGCCATTCACTTATGGTATGACTGTTGTGCAGATCTTTGACCAAGGAAATGTATTTTCGCCTGATGTTCTCGATGTTGATGAGAGCGAGCTCGTTGATCGCTTCTTGTCTGGTATCAAGACCATTGCTGCAATCTCCTTGGCCCTTAACTATCCTACCATCGTCTCGGTCACTCACTCCCTCGTCAATGCTTACAAGAATCTCATTGCCCTTTCTTTGGCTACTGAGTACTCCTTTGATGGATCTGAGAAGGTAAGCTCTTTTCTTTTTTTGCAGAGTTACTTATGATTAGTAGTATACACACTGAAAATTCGGAGCATCTCAAGGATGCATTGTTGATACTTATTTTTTCTAAATGACCTAACCGACGTATGAACCATAACGGACTTGCTGACTGTCACCATAGGTGAAGGAATACCTTGCCAACCCTGATGCGTTTGCTGCTGCTGCACCCGTTGCTGAAGTTGCACCCGTTGCTGCCGCTGCTGCCGAGGAGGAGAAAGTGGAAGAAAAGGAGGAAGAATCTGATGACGATATGGCAAGTGTATTTTAAATTTTATTTATTTGAAATCTTTGCTGATGGAACGTTCGTAGGGTTTCGGGTTGTTCGATTAAACGTAGCATTCCGGGTAGTGGTAGTAGTAACAATAGATATATTTAGTATGCCAGAGCGATCGATTGTTTGTTCCCCATCTGGACCTTACAGTCCAACTTGCGTATATAAATCCATATCCACAACTCTTCATCTCTCCCTTAAAAGTCAATGGAGGGAGGCCATCTCATCGTCGTCTCAAATCGTCTACCCATCACAATCAACAAAGACGCCAATGGAGACTATCACTTCAAAAT
This sequence comes from Phlegmacium glaucopus, assembly GCA_015039465.1. Lineage (NCBI taxonomy): Eukaryota > Fungi > Basidiomycota > Agaricomycetes > Agaricales > Cortinariaceae > Phlegmacium > Phlegmacium glaucopus. The sequence goes on from MU130548.1 coordinate 97,786, forward strand.
GTCTTCGGGTGGTCTCGTATCCGCCCTTTCTGGCTTCAAGAAATCTCTCAACTTCACCTGGATCGGATGGCCAGGGTTCTTTATCCCTCCAAAGGATCGCCCTCTCGTTGATAGGCGTCTCATGGAGGAGTACTCTTGTCAAGCAGTATACCTCGACGATGACGTAGCTGACCGCCATTATAACGGTTTCTCCAATTCAATCCTCTGGCCATTATTCCATTACCATCCAGGAGAGATGAACTTTGACGAGGAAAACTGGCTTGCATATCGCCAGGCCAACATGCAATTCGCGGAAGTCGTCTATCAACAGGTAACACCGGGCGCCATGGTTTGGGTTCAAGATTATCACCTAATGCTCCTTCCTATGCTCCTCCGTGGCATCATCGATGGTCGGGAGAATCTAGGGTCTTTCTCGGGACAGGAACTGTCAAAGATTACAAAAGGTGTAGAGGCAGGTGGTCTGCCATCCAACCATCCTCCCATTCCCGGCGTCAAAATCGGCTTCTTCTTGCATACACCTTTTCCAAGCAGTGAGATCTATAGGTACGTCCATCTGCCACAGTCTGGCCTGTTTACTTAATCTCATGGTTATACAGAATCCTGCCAGTGCGCAGGGAGATCCTGTTAGGCATCCTCTACTGTGACTTGATCGGGTTTCATACATATGACTATGCACGTCATTTCCTGTCCTCATGTACCCGCATACTCGCTCTGCCCACCATGCCTAATGGCGTCGAATTCGAAGGCAGGTTAGCCCATGTTGGCACGTTTCCCATTGGAATTGAACCAGCGAGTTTCATCAACGTGCGTCAAGTCACTCCTTTCTCCGTTCTCCGTTGAAACTAATTTCATTTCAAACAGAATTTGCAAAAACAGTCTGTAAAAGATCGTATATCACAGCTGGAGCAACGTTTTGGGGGCGTGAAAGTCATTGTTGGTGTTGACCGTTTGGATTATATCAAGGGTGTTCCTCAGAAACTTCACGCGTTGGAGCTTTTTCTCACACAGCATCCAGAATGGATTGGAAAGGTCTGTTACGTGAACGGAACATAAGTTACGAGGAATGTGTTGACTGACAGCACGTCGTGTCTAGGTTGTTCTTGTTCAACTAGCTGTGCCGTCTCGGCAGGATGTTGAAGAGTACCAGAACTTGAGGGCTACAGTGAACGAATTGGTTGGCCGTATTAATGGTCGATTTGGCACGGTCGAATTCATGCCTATTCATTTCATGCACAAAAGCTTGGCTTTCGATGAGCTTTGCGCCCTTTATGCCGTTAGCGACGTTTGTCTTGTCTCAAGTACGAGAGATGGCATGAACTTGGTATGTATAATCTGTTCCTATCTAATCGAAGATGATCAAACGTTCCTTGATTCAATTAGGTTTCTTACGAGTACATTGCCTGTCAGCAGGCCCGCCAAGGTGTAATGATCCTCTCTGAGTTTGCCGGTGCTGCGCAGAGTTTGAATGGTTCGATTGTCGTAAACCCATGGGACTCGCAACAAGTTGCAGATGCCATCCATGAGGCAGTGACGATGGACGTCTCAATACGGGCTGAAAATCACCGCAAATTGTTCAAATATGTCAACAAATACAGTGCCGCATTCTGGGGCAGCAGTTTCATCAAGGAGATGAGCAAAATTGATGTTAATGATGTGAGTAAAGAGGGACAGGCAGCGATGGAGGTTGGCGCGTTTGACGAGGCTGGAGGCGGAAGTGTCATCGTCAATGGGGCGGTACCTTTGGGGCAAGCTGCTGGCGCTGCTATGTGAATCATTAAATAAGACTATAATCGGGTTCAGCAGAGAAATTCCCCTTTTTTGGTTTCGTTTTCAATACACGGGATAAAATTGATATTTGACACACTAGACTCGAAGATGGAATCCCATGCACTTGCTTACTTGTACACTTTAGAAATATAGAAATTTGTATGTTGAAATCGCAGAATGACAAAGATCACGCATCACGATCAATCCCTTTGTCCATTTCAGGAATAGGTTTTTCCAGAAAAGGAAAACAGGATGTTCATCGTCGCCTTGGGACCTGGAGTCATGAATGCCGCTTGTCTGTTGGATACATGTCTTAGTATTTTCAAAGGACCTTTCAATATATGCTGCCACAGCGGAATAATCGGACATAAGTAGTTTTTTTTCAAAGCCAGACAAGCAAGCACAGCCTTGTCATATCTTCACTATTTAGTCCGATTATAAGTTTGAACTTTAATTTGGACAACGTGTAGGCATTGCGAGGTTTCACCAAGGCTGGTATGAAAGTACGCTGGTTCATTTATTGGTTGAGGACGTCTGTAACACCATTCATTCTCAGGAAACTTGAAGTTGAACGTTCTTTTGAAATGCCCATCCAAAATATGACTCAATGGGTCCACGTCACGAATATCTCACGCATGGCGGCATGGGTACGTAGTACGGACTAAGGTGGATCAAAAAAGGGTGAAGAGAACCACTTCAGTTCAAACCTTGCCTATGAATTGGCGATATAAAACCGCTGATCACCATGTCGAATCGTAAGAACACATGTCAACTCTATAACTAATCAAGTTACCTTATGTGGCCTCGTGCCACAAAGATATTGCGACCAAGGCAGTGAAATCACGCAATGGAAGTAATATTGGTTGGTTTGCCATTGTGACCCAAATGTGAGCTACTTAGGAATGTGGATAAAGGTCAAAAATAGAAGAATGGTATGTGGTGATTAACTTCCAGCTATAGTTTTCCTTTTATTGTACTACAACTTACTGAACCTTATATAGACAATCGCCGGTGTTAGCACCTTCAATATTAAAACGTTCCTCAGATGAATCACGCAAATCTTGTATGCTCACCAGCCAGATTCACTCATTGACTGCGCCGGAAGTGACGGATTCCATGCGCGTAAGTCGTGTAAAGAGAACAGCCTTGGAGGCTCCTGTCTATACATAATATATTTCGATTTAGGCTGCAGAAAATTTAGAGCGAACCAATCCGGTTTACGTAGGTTCTTGGCAGAAGAGTCAGTATACCCTCCGACCAGCTACTCCATTTTCTCGAAAAATTTATACCGATTTCAACGCGAAAGATCTTAGCTAATCGCCGAGCATGTCAAGCCCTTCACCGTTGAAGAATACTAAGGAAATTTGTAATTCGAGAAATGAGGCTGTGCGTCCGCTTATTATCTACGGTGACAAGATTAGAATCTAGATACAGGTGACGCCACTGAATTTTCGGCATGCACGCAGCACGCGCATTCAGAACTTGAAGTAGAGCCAGTGGAAGTAGATATGTCAACAAGGACTATAGTAACAACTCCTTAACAGGGCTTCTATTAGGACCAAGCAGACTACTTACTTATATGAAAGTGAGCCAGTGATTGCCAGCAGGAACCAACAAGACGATTACCGGGTGCCTGGAGACAAAGGGAACGAACTGAGAGAGTGATAATTCAGGACAAACCATGGACACCTATAGTTGACTTATCTCATATCCTAAGGCGTTCTTTCTGGCCTTTTTTAGGCGACAGAGACCCAGGGTACATGCATGTGAACCACTGGTATTAGGTGATAAGATACCTTATCGTGAACCGTGATCTGACGCGGGGAAGTTGGGGGAAGTTAGAGTGGTGGTCTGTCGAGAGAATTGGATGAATGTGTATGATTTTGGGCGTCCATTGCCGCTATTTTGCCGTGATAGCAGCCTTTGGTATTGATGGAGAATCAGATAATAACAAGTATTATATCAATTGAACCAACAAATGTTTTCAATTCAGTGACCACTAACGGTGAACGTTGTGCGCGTATGTATGTCAGCCTGTCGATGCTCTTCAAGGCGTCTAGTCTGATCTATATCCGAGTCATTTACGAGCCAGAGAAGGGCCGAAGTTTCGCAAGCAAGATTGTATCTGTAAATCAAACTATTCACTGGTTTTCCCTGCTAAGAAATGTCTGTAGTCCTCAGGTTCAAGACCACCACTTGAGGAAGTCGACATTGACGAAATTTAAAGTTGGGAACATACGAATTTCAACTGGGGTGACGTACCAGTGACAAACATACAGGGTGCAGGCACAGGCATGCAACCGTTACGTGTTTTTTATTTCTGTTCATGGAGATGTCAGTAGCCAGTGTTCAAAGTTTTGCCAGACGTAGCGAAAGTCAAATCAGTTTCGTAAGCATCCATTCACATATCGGCTTTGTGACACTCATTGTTGTAGAGATATTTCCACTAGATACTGACAAATATCCATATTTTGAAGAAATAGTAGAAGCCACTGTGGCGCAATGGCTTAGCGCGCTGCTTTCCGGTGCTCACGCATGATAGGCAGAGGCTGTGGGTTCGAATCCCATCAGTGGTTACCAAAAGGAGTGTTTTTTTCGCTGGGTGAATGGTTCGACCGTCGGTCCTAGAACCAAACGGAACCGGTTCTTTCTGTTCACGCACTTTTTTAAAAAAAAATCGCGGTGTATACCCTAGGACCTCCTAGGACCTCCCAATTATCGAGATTCGACGGAACAACTTCGGGTGTGTTTGCCACATTGGAACCTATGACTTAAGGCTTCAAGGGCTCCCAGAGCTCCGCCCAGATCATGAGTTGCATTCAGACCCCACAAATGACCTCATGGCTCCCGAATGTGGTCATGCAAGGGTCATCGTCCGCAGCGTCGTAAAATCCATTGTCCAATTATGAACAGCCTTTCCAAGTCGGCCAGGAAATGGAATTGTCTTAGTTCCCGCAGTAAGTAGGTCTTGGGTATGGCTTGGTACTTGGCATATTGTCACCTATATATAGTAATTAGCCTGTGGGTCCTCGGCCGCCACGGCACGCAACGTTGTACACTGACAATCCTGCTATCAAGGAGGAATGAAAGGGTGCAACTCCGAGGAAAGCAATGACAGAACGTCCTGGACACACAGCCCTCCGCATGGTAAAGTCTCAATAAGCGAAATTTTTTGAAAGGACGCATGTACTTGGCTTAGTCAGCATCGACATGTCACTAAGGACGGATTGAACTTTGGTTGGGCGCCCAGTGACGCCCGTGAAGCTTTCTTCTTTCTGCTCTAGGCGCTTAAGCGCTTAACAAGTAAGGCCACCTCTAACCTGTTATAAGGGCTGAATAAAGCTTCAAGAATACACGGGACAAAAGGTAGCTCTGAATCGGTTCAACCGCTATCTGAGCTAGTTCACGCACAGCCTTGCCACCCAAATTGGGGTATAAATTGAACTTGGACTTAACCGTGTAGAATCTCTTTTCTTTCCTCACATCAATGGCTGGAGGAGGTCAAGACACCATTCCTTCTATCAATATTACTACCGACTTCCCTTCTGACTCTCCAAGTGACTCTCACCATGTTCTGTCGCCTTCCCATCAACTTCAACCATCTGGGTTACTCTCACCACAGTCACCAATACATGGTCCTCCTTCTCCAGTATTATCAGACATGTCTGACTCTGCTTCTTTATATATTCCACCATCCCCCACCCTCTCAAATCACTCGGGTCCTTTTCCATCCACTCTCCAGTTACGCGAAAATAAGCCCGAAGAGAAATCAGGTCTTTCTTCACTAGGACTTCTTAACCCAGATAGTTTTACACACCACCGGAAAGGTAGTAATGCCACTTCCATAACAGAAGTTGCAAGATCGGATGATCTCCACCGTGCTCACTCAAATACCACATCTTTGACGAATGTTGATCACACGCTAACTGACGAAAAGAAGGTCTCTGGCATTGAGGAGGACAAGAAGTCCCTGGGGAAGGAATCTAAAAGAGGCAGGAAAGGTCGTGAAACCGACAACACCGAGAAGGAAGACTTCCAAACAGCCCATGAAATGGAACTTGCCCAAGACGCAGCCATTGATCCAGCTCCTTTCCGATTCAAACCATTCCAGCTCGCACATATGCTCGATCCGAAAAACATTGGATCTCTCATGGGCTTCGGCGGCATAGATGGTCTTCTTCGCGGGCTAGGGACCAACGCAGATACTGGCCTTACGACCAAAACTCAACGCGCAAACTCGTCAGAAAGTTCTCGTAAATCCAGTTTAGGAGCTGGCGAAGGTGCAGCCCAGAGACATGACCCAGCGAACATGGAGGCGAGCGTATCTGACAGAGTACCGGTCATTGTTCTAACTGACCCCAACGAAAATTCATCCGAACCTTCGGAAAATGACAAACCTACCATTACGGCCACTCTAGAAGATAGAAGGCGCGTTTATGGCGAGAACGTTTTACCTACTCGTATCACCAAGACACTTTTGCAACTCATGTGGGCTGCATTAAAGGACAAAGTTTTGGTAAGCGATTCCTTCGCTCTTTCCCTTCTGGCTGATTCTCATTTGTCGTAGATCCTGCTATCGATTGCTGCCGTCATCTCATTAGCTCTGGGGTTTTTCCAAGACTTTGGTCCTTCTCGAGACAAGAACGAACCTCCTGTCGATTGGGTCGAAGGTGTGGCAATCATGGTTGCTATCGCTATTGTCGTGAGCATTGTTTTCGCCATGAGGTTTTACTTCGCCAGACATTCTTCATTTTCAGGTCATCGTTGGCTCCCTTAATGATTGGCAAAAGGAACGCCAATTCAAGGCTCTCAATGAACGGAAGGAAGAACGCGGCGTGAAGGTTATTCGCGATGGCGTTGAGAGACTGGTTGATATCAAGGTATTTCTTACTTTCATCGCTATTGCGGCACACCCTCAGTTCGGTCTTTCCTTAATAGGAAGTCGTTGTGGGCGACATTGCCCTTCTCGAGCCTGGTGAAATTGTCCCTTGTGATGGTATCTTTATCTCAGGCCACAACGTCAAATGTGATGAATCTGGGGCAACGGGCGAGTCTGACGCTATAAAGAAGGCTTCTTTTGCAGAGATCGTCGAGCTCTACCGTCATACTGATCCTGAATACGCCCACAAAGATTGTTTCATAATCTCAGGAAGCAAAGTTCTCGAAGGCGTAGGCAAATATGTCATTGTCGCCGTTGGCAATAAAAGCTTTAATGGCCGTATCATGATGGGTGAGTCGTACGTTAGTTACAGCGTTACAGCTGGTGCTCATTTTTCTTGTAACCCATACAGCGCTTCGTGGCGACATTGAAAACACACCTCTGCAATTGAAACTCAATTATCTCGCGGAGCTCATTGCGAAAATTGGGTCTGCTGCTGGTTTGGCCCTATTTGTTGCATTGATGATCAGATTTTTTGTCCAACTTGGCAAGGGCGAACCTCCACGGTGCGCAAGTGTGCTATATAAAGAATTTACCAGACATTGACATGCATGACCATAGTAACGCAAACCAGAACGGTATTGCCTTTGTGAATATTCTCATCATCTCCGTCACGTTGATTGTGGTCGCTGTGCCTGAAGGTTTGTGTCTTAAAATAGTCTTTATCTCTCCCGCTCATCCATATTTTTATTCAGGTCTTCCATTGGCGGTTACGCTCGCCTTGGCTTTCGCGACGAAACGAATGACTTATGAAAAATTACTGGTCCGCGTTCTGGGGTCTTGCGAGACAATGGCCAACGCATCCGTGATATGTACAGATAAGACTGGCACGCTCACGCAAAACGCTATGACTGTTGTCGCCGGATCAGTCGGCATACATGCCAAATTTGTCCGCAACCTGGACGAGAATGCTGCTCGTACCAACGCTGAAGAGACCGAAAAATCGGCATCCGGAGCAGAGATCGCGCGCAAACATCCTCGGGATTTCTCAATCGAACAATCTCAATTAAATACTGTCCTTTCGCCTCAAATTCAGACGCTTTTCAACGAAGCTATCGCAATTAACTCCACGGCTTTCGAAGACACCGATCCTGAGACTGGCCACAGAATCTTCGTTGGAAGCAAGACTGAGACTGCCCTACTTCAGTTCGCAAAGGAACTTCACTGGCCCGAGTTCTCATCTACCAGACACGCTGCTAAGGTTGTTCAAATGATCCCTTTTGCCAGTGAACGCAAGTCAATGGGGGTTGTAATTAAACGGCCCACTGGCGGATACCGTGCCTATTTCAAGGGAGCAAGTGAAATCCTTGCGAAAAACTCTAAGTATTATGTCGTTCTTGAAAAAGAGCAACATGGGGATGAAATCAAGAAAGAGGTCATCGATGAACTCGCTCAAGAGAATATCAGCAGAACTATCATCTTCTACGCCAACCAGACTCTGAGAACCATCGCTCTCTGCTACCGTGATTTCGACTCTTGGCCTCCTCGTGATATGACCACCGACCAGCAAGGCGAAGTTCGTTTTTTATTTGCTTCTACCAGTGGTTATTTTTAACATAGACATATACAGGTTCCTTTTGATTTACTCTGCCAGAAATTGATTTTAATTGGCATTACTGGTATTGAAGATCCTCTTCGCGAAGGCGTTCGAGACGCCGTCGCCAAATGTCATCTGGCTGGCGTGACTGTCAAAATGTGCACAGGCGACAACGTGCTCACCGCTCGGTCTATTGCTACTCAATGCGGAATCTTCACCAAGGGCGGCATCATCATGGAGGGACCTGTTTTCCGTCGGCTGAGTCAACAGGACAGGATTGAGATAGTTCCTCGGCTGCAGGTTCTAGCTCGTTCCTCGCCCGAAGACAAGAAAATTCTCGTGGAAACTCTGAAGAAGATTGGAGAAACTGTTGGCGTTACCGGCGATGGTACAAACGACGGACCTGCGCTTAAGACTGCCAATGTCGGATTCTCTATGGGCATTGCTGGTACTGAGGTGGCTAAGGAGGCATCTGATATCATTCTCATGGATGATAACTTCTCCTCCATTGTCAAAGCAATCATGTGGGGTCGTTGTGTCAACGACGCCGTACGCAAATTTTTACAGTTCCAAATATCTACCAACGTCACGGCCGTCATCATCACTTTTGTTTCTGCAGTAGCTTCTGTGGAGGAGACTTCCGTGCTCTCGGCTGTACAACTGCTCTGGATCAACATTATCATGGACACCTTCGCCGCCCTTGCGCTTGCTACAGATCCCGCCTCTGAGAAGCTTCTCAACCGCAAGCCCGACAAGAAGCATGCGCCACTCTTCTCTGTGGACATGTACAAAATGATCTTGCTGCAATCCATCTACCAAATCATTGTCATCCTCATCTTCCACTTCCGTGGGCTTGAAATTCTCAATCTCGAGTCAACGGCACACAATAATGTCGTTGTCAAGACCCTAGTCTTCAATGCCTTTGTGTTTGCACAGATCTTCAATTCTGTCAATTGTCGGCGTCTGGACAACAAGCTCAATATCTTTGAGGGTATTACCCACAATCCTTACTTCATCGGGATCACCTTGCTTGGTATGTCTTTTGTAGTTCCTTTTATATATTTGTGCTAACTAACCTTTGCGACCAAAGAAATTATCGTCCAAATTTTGATTGTTTTCGTTGGCGGGGCCGCATTCCAGGTTGTTCGCATTGGTGGACGTGAATGGGGCATTTCATTGGCCTTGGGCGTTGTATCCATCCCATGGGGTGCCGTCATCCGCTGCATACCTAATGGTCCATTCCACACTCTCTTCAGGTTCACGAGGCTTATGGCAAAACCTGAAGTCCTACCTACAGTAAACCCAGAGAAGGAAGGATGGGGTGGAGCGATCTCCATTGTTCGAGACAACCTTGGTACCTTTGCAAACATCCGTGGCGGTCGTCTCAGATCTTCCTCTTTTGTGGTCAAGAGCCGATCAGCACGTCTCAGTCAGGACGAACAAATGACGATGTAAGTCTGTTTGCTATAACTAGCCTCCGTTGGCAGCTTACTGAGTTGATCCTTAGCTCATCTGTTCTAACAATGGCGCCCACAATTGTTCTCGGTGCTATAGCCTCTGGTTCATCGTATCTTCACACGGGGTCGCTCTCAGATCCTGCCCATGCAGACCCATCGAAGTCTTCCGCTGCTCTTTGGGAAGGTAAACTCCAAATTCATCCAGAAACACCGCCAGACGACCCAGTATACCGGCAATTTGCTGGTAAAGAAAACATTGCATAAACCTCTATCCATCTTGATACCAACTTTTCCAACCCTCCATAATTTGGTTTCTAATTATGCCACAACATTATTCCATCACAATAATTTTTCTACTTCAGCCCACCCTTTTAGAACACACTTACGACCTTCCTGATGCATTGGTAGCTATTACAAGCAAGCACATATATATGAATCATTCCGTCGCACTTGCATTACATAGACCTTGTAGCCATAGTATTAGTCCCTTGCATTCATGATTCGAATTTGATACGTTTCCGAGTATTGCCTTATTTGGATTGTGTTCCGAGTCAAAACAACTTGAACCGCGTCCTCATTTAAGCACAGGTTGCAACCCATACCTAACCACTCTGCTACTTGCTAGTCGTCTACATGGCGTTTTTCGGGAATACCGCTACAACTGGGAGTGTTGGTGCCCCAGCCAATACCTCTTCGTCGGGAGACAAAGATCTCGAAGTGGCCGACCCTCCAACTGACTCCATATCCTCCATCTCTTTTTCAAGTCAGGCCGATTACATGGCAGTAGGAAGCTGGGATAACAGTGTACGCGCTCTAAAAAAATTACCATTTGATTACTAAAGTTATTCCAAGGTACGAATTTACGAGGTAGGCGCTGCTGGACAAACCCAGGGCAAAGCAATCTATCACCACCAAGGTCCAGTCTTGGATGTATGTTGGAATAAGGTAACAGCTTCCTCCTTCGTCCCTAAATAGTGTTGACCGTTATATCTACAGGAAGGAAACAAGATATTCTCAGGCGGTGCTGATAATGCTGGACGCATGTTTGACGTGAACACTGGCCAAGCAACGCAAGTAGCTCAACACGAAGCACCAATAAAAGTAGTAGGCTGGGTTGATGCTCAGTCAGGCATCCTCGCCACAGGAAGTTGGGACAAGACCATCAAAGTATGTCCTTTCTTTCTCTTCTCAGACCTTTGCCACTCACTAATATTACATCCAGTACTGGGACTTACGCACCACCAACCCAGTAGCCACGATCACATTGCCAGAGCGATGCTATACTTTTGACATTCAATATCCTCTGATGGTCGTTGGAACTGCTGAACGGCACATTCAAATTTTCAACCTCACTAATCCAAACACAGCGTACAAAGTATGAACGGCTTCTTGGATGGACTTCCTCAAACTAACAGTGTTTCTAGACTATCGTATCACCTCTGAAATGGCAAACGCGCGTTATCTCTTGTTTTACGACATCACCCATCAATAGTGGCTTTGCTGTGGGTAGCGTAGAAGGAAGAGTGGCAATTCAGTGAGTTTCGTTGTTCCATTCTCCAGCGAACAAGCAAATTAAAGTTGTATCGAGATATGTTGAGGAGAAGGATTCACAGTAAGCTCAAGTTGTCTGTTGCTTCGAGCCCACTCGTCTAACGATATCTCAGGAGCAATTTCTCTTTCAAATGCCATCGACGCGACTCCGTTCCGAATAACAAAGATCAAGCTCTTGTTTACTCCGTGAATGACATCTCCTTCCACCCCGTACATGGCACATTCTCCACTTGCGGTTCGTAATCCACACCCAATACCCCTATTCTCCCTCCGTGTTTAGACTTATGGAAACAGGTTCTGATGGCACCATCCACTTCTGGGATAAAGATGCCCGGACACGTCTGAAGAGTAGGGTTTTTTTTTCATTATTTCATAGTTGAACTTTCCATTCTCAAGTACTTCTACAACAGCTTTCGATGCAGCTCCTGGTCCCATCTCTACCAGTGCATTCAACCGCAATGGCAACATCTTTGCTTATGCTGTTTCTTACGATTGGTCCAAAGGCCATTCTGGTATGACTCCAGGACACCCGAACAAGATTATGTTGCACTCCTGCAAAGATGAAGAAGTTAGGAAGAGAGTTGCAAGGAAATAAATAATTCATAGTCATGTATCTCCTGTTGATCTTGTCCTCCAACATGTTTTCCATGTGTGAAATTGTTGTGCTCTGTATTTTACTATCCTATCCCCTATTCATTATCACAATTTCTTCCTTGATGAGATCAACGTTTATAAGGCAATTTCATATCTTCTTTCGTATCAATTTATACAGAAAACACAAATATGGAAGGCATAGAAGAGAGAGATACACCTAAGCTGTGACCGACTGACGAGACGAGATAAGAGTAGGCAACGATCCCCTCATCATGACAAAGTAGTCGCACAGATCATCATACCATTGGTTGGGTTTGTAAGACGGGTCCGGTTTTATGTCAAGTCGTGAAATCATCAAGCAAACCAGCATGCGCATCTCCATCCACGCGAGGTTTTTTCCGGCACAATTAGCTTGTCCTATGGAGAAAGCAAGGAAGGCAGTGGTGTTGTGGATATACTCATTCTGGGAATTGAAAACCTTGGGCTCCAATGCTAGTCGCTGGTCTTCGGGAAGCCAACGTTCGGGTAGGAATGAATCAGGGAAAGGAGAAAAACAACGAGCATCTCGATGAATACAATAGGTAGGGACGAAGACGTTGGTTCCTTCAGGTACGAAACTAGAGGGACATTCAGTATGATAAGCATACCTAGTATGTCTGGCTTACATTAAACCGGCCATTTTTCCACCAGTTCCCTTCTCTGGAGTACGCTGCGATCCGGATAAAACAGGGGGCAATAATCGGAGAGTTTCGTTACTAAAAAAAAAAAAAAGAAACTTCCAGACAGTTGACTTAAAATACCATCTTACTTACAGGCAAGCATTGAGATAGGGAAGATGTGCCTGTTTGGCGTAATCCATGAGATCTTCACCCAGTTCATCCACTTCAGCTTGTAAGCGCTTGAATGCAGTGGGGTTGAACATGAGGAAGTAAATGAGATTTGAAATTGCGCTGGCTGTCGTATCGGATCCTGCTATAATGGCAAGGCCACCTGATAGATACGATTCAATTTCCGCAATTGACGTTTTCGTGGTGATATTACACATACTGTCATTGAGAAGTTCGCCAACCGATGGCTTATAGCCACCGTTGTTATCTTCATTGATCTTGATGCATTGATGTCCGTTGAGAGGAAAATTGCTAGTACATAGGTATGTACTCACCAAGTGATAGAACAAATCCTTGTGAAGAGAACCCTCCTGCAACCTACGGAATGCACATCGCTGTGCGAACGCACGGAAGGCTTTTATACCTTCTGCAAAGATAGGCAAAGATAGGGCGATTGCGCCTAACCATGGTACATGACTCATGAAGATGGAATTCCTATAGAGAAATAAAACCAATGGTACGTAAAGTTGGCAATCAGAAAGGATGCGGTCTTACCTTTGTCCATCCTCCAAAAGAGGGCGAAGGCCGTCAACATCTCCGTCTTGCATCATTTCAGAGCCGCCACTAAAGCTGTAAAGAAATAAGGACAAAGGCAGGTCAGAGGCAATTGCGCCAATCCGTGGGTATTGAATCACGTACGTTAAGTCGGACATCACATCATATCTATAATAGACTCAGATTGTTGGCAGACCAAGGTGAAAACAATCAACGTACGAAAAATGTGATATGTACTTTGACAGATCCACGGTCTCTTTCAAGCCTTTCGCCAACAACATCTCGACAAGCTGTAAGGATCTGTTTTTAACCATGGTTTCGTAATCTTTGAGAGCGGAGGTACTGAAGGCTCTTGTCCAAGGTTGTCTTCGCCGCATGTGCTCCTGCTTGTTTCGAATAGCAATCAGGGACTGAACGGGTTGGTTCTTGGGAAATCGCCCTTCCCAAACTAATAGACAATTGAGATCAATATCACGAGCAAGATATATATCACCTACAAGGACCCTTGTGAAACCCACTAGAACCCATGAGGGGTGTTATAGCATTGACATTGCGAATGGAAAGTTCATTGGGACCTATTAAATGATGAAAGGATTGTCTTCAACTGGGGGTTTTTTTACGGACCAACTCTGACAACATCGCCGTATTTCTGGTGCAAGTGATCGTAATAAATGTGCTGCTTTCCTCCAAGAGATATGAATGCAAGGCGGAATTTTGTGAGTTTGCAGATAAGTGGTCCAGGATGTTTAGCCAGAGGATGCCAGGGGGAGATTCGGTAGACAAGGATGGAGGAGGCGAGAACCAACCAGAAAAGGCCGAACACATTCCTAACTGCGTGAATGATGTTGATAGCATGTGGGAGATAGAGCACTGTTAACGAAGCTGGAGTAGCAAAGAGCAAAGCGAAGAGGTAGAGAACACTATGTGGCTCTGTTAGTTTGAAGATGGTATGAACAAGCTTTAAAGATGGTCAGATCAGTGGTTAATGTGTAAGAATGAAGGCTTACTAGTCCAATCCCGGCTACGGTGAAGAGAGTTCCTGAATGCGAGAAGAGAGGCATACTAGAAGTTGAAAGGAAAAGAAAGGTGCAGTTATTATAAGAAGGAAACAACATAACGTTAACCTGGCACCCCCGGCCTCGGGTTAGACTGATCAATGGTATGACATGGTGCCTTCAGGTAACCGAACATCGGCCGCAAGGTGGGCTATGCTTAAAATATACTTTCGTAGAAAGACTTGGGTTAAATTATGAGTACATACAGTAGTATCTTTCATTGTCCTGCCAGTGGTCGTCAGCGTATCTGCTGATGTCTTGAGTTGGACAGGGTATGTAGCGTCCGGTGGCGCAACATGGCGTATCAGAATCAAGGGACTATACTTAGTAGATCTAGACATCACGAACCCCGTGTTTATAAACCAATTATAAACTGTTAAAAATCAAGCCAGATATTTACCAATTCTGCACCGATGGAAAGCCTTACTTCTCAGCTGCAAGTCTATGTTATTTTTATTTTTATTTCTAATAGTTGGTGTTGAGGGAGGGAAATCGGGGAAAGAGAGAGACGAGTGTTTATACTTAGTTGTCACACGCAGGTCACACATAATCGACGTGAATATTTAAACTCCGAGTGAAGCCCCTAAACGTATTCTCGTCACATATGTGCTTTTGGCATTCTTAAGCCTTACTTTGGTCTCGAGGTAGCTATGCACAAGGGGAAAATGTGTTTATGACGGCAGAGCCGGATTTCACTCTTTTGGACTATTTCATCATAACATTGTGTCCCTCACACCTAACATAAAAATGTAAAAAATTCAGAATAGTGTGTCTGTCTCTACGAGAACACAGAAAATTGTTGTGAAGTTATAAAGCAAAAAGGGTCGATTTAAAATTTATAAACACTAGGTCCTATTAATATGGTTAACAGTCATCGTCAACATGATATTAATATATGGTAACAGTCATAATGCATAACGTTATAATGCGTCTCGTTCCCATCCGTTGCGATGTGAATTTTACCCTGCGGTACCGACGGACCGAATGCCCACTCTGCGTTCCACCGGGCATCACCGCACACCTGGGGCACCAAGAATGACGAATAGAATGGCGTCTCTAATGGCTACAGAGGACCCCCGAATATCCTGACAAATGTCTGATCCCCGCACCTAAAAGGCGCCGCAGGCGGATTGGAGGTGAAATACACAAAATGCGGCCTCAGGAGCCGTTTTTTGTGTCCGGATAAAAATTGTGGTTTTGGGGCATTTTCCGGATAAAAATTGGCTTCTTTGACTTGGATTTTTTTTGGAAAATGGTTCCCAATCTCTCAATCGATGCATAGTTAAAAGGAAAAGCCGTGGGAATTTTTCGCCCACCAAAGATCAGGCATCTGGCCGAGTATTCGGGGGTCCTGGCTACAGTCTGCCAAGTCCAGGAGTGGATAAATAATCCAGCCCTGCTGGACGAAAGGTAACGGCTGGTCACGAGCCTAACCTGGGGCACCTGGGGTGCGAGTAGAATGGCACTATGGTGCCGGCCGCCTAGAGGCCCCTTTTTTTTTTTTCAAAAGTAGCCCTAACCTAAGGGTGATTTTCGTAATGATTTTCGTACACCGTAGTAAGTAGTGTCTTTTGTTGAAAGAATTCATCAATTTAGTACCGAAATTGTAACATGCAACGAAAACATCTGAATCCCCTGTTCAGGTATTGTGATTAAGACTTAAGTATGTTCAACACCCTAAAGACCATACGAGTATGGAAAGATTATGTCGATGCAGGCATACTCAACAGGTATGGATGCAAAAGATGCTCAGAAGGCTCATGTTCCGGAGACTTTGGGCATAGATTATGGACCCTTTAAATTAAATAACTCTGTCAGTTTTGGTCCGATTGCTTATCCCTTTAACCAATTTGTAGCCCTCAATGAAAGGAAGCGATTCGTTAAAGGAATAAAAATTTCCCCTTACATTTAGGTTGTACAAAAGTAGCGGCCTTTAGGTGACCAGCACCATACTTACCGAGACTGCAGTCCAAAAAAAACCGGCCCTGCTGGACCAACCCATTCATAAACCTCGCGAAAAACCAGGCCCATACCAACAACAGCCAAAAAAATCATTGGATCTCCACCAACACTAGAGGATCTTGTCAATCCGTCGAGGAGTGTGAGATTGGTTGCTTATCACATCCTCAGCAAAGTATAAGTTTATTATTTTTTATTTTTTATTTTTTATTCTCAATAATTATGTTAACAACCTCAACACAGAATACTTGATAAAAAATAATAAACTCAATAGTAAGTAATTAGTGAGATTGAATGCATTACGTTTCATTCGCCTTTCAATGCCTTTACTTCCAACAGTGGATCAAGTTCAGAATCTGGGTGACGATACGACCCCCCAAAACGATCAGCCCATGTGAAGTACTAGTGTATGGGGGATCAGCACGATGGACAAGTCAAGAGGAATAGTTGGGGCTTACTTGTCCATAGTTTACATTGAAGTATAGATGATGTAGTGTATGATGAGCTGGCCCATTGATGAATTTCTCTAGGAAATGGCCAGTGACCATATCGGAATCATGGATCTAGCAAGACGAATAAGAATCTGGACAGGTAGGCACTGAGGAGGTGCTTACAAAGATAGTCCACATGTTGACAACGACGAATAGAACGAGGTACAAGACACGATGGATCGGGAAGACAAAGATGAAGATGTGATAGGGCAACGATTGCAAGAAACCATCCAAAGGGTGGAAGGCATGTGATGCAAAGGGAGTGGGAACTACGAAGGCGAATATAGTGAGTATAGATTCAAAGTAGTAGAGACATAAAGGCATACCAATCCATTTGTGGTGGGGTTTGTGAATGTATTTATAAAAGATGGGGATATGAAGCCATCGGTGTATCCAATAAATGCCATAGTCGGTGAAGAGGAGGAAACTAAACGGGTGAAAGGGGATATCGGTCAGTGTATGTCGTATGAAAGTGTAGGAAAGGATGTACGCACAATGGAACAGAAGCAAATAGATAGAAATAGCCATATGTATCCAAACCATCATACAGTTTTGTGTAGCCCATAACTTCCGCTTGAAAACAAGGGAGCATTAACAGCAACATGCCAGGAAATGAACCTAAACTCGTTTGAATCTCGAGCCGGACTTGATTCTTGAGAAATCTCGGATGCTTCATCATTTCGTGATTAAATATGAACGTATATGAAATCCATGCAAAGAGGAAGTATAGAATATGAATGCCAATCAAAGTGATGACGCATAGTGAGAGTAATTGTCGGGGGACGTATTCTCGCGGCCAAGCTGATACTTGAGGTACCGAATGAGATTTTGCGGCTGATGTGTATAGAGAGGCAAGTTCATGCTGGCGAAAGGGAGGATGAGGTAAATGGGAGATGATTTGAGACCATGTTGAAGATATTGGCATTATGGGAACAAAATTCCCAGTTGCGTTCAGGGAACTGGCCAATTCTGGAGAGGTACTAAAGGCTGACAACGGAATTAGCCTCGCCCAAACTTTGTCGAGCAAATATTCATCGCATATGCTGAGAACCAAATCCATGAGGGAGAGAGAGAAGGAGGATGTCAAGTGAATCGTTCTCTCGCTATTTTAACCATGCATAAGCGTCAGAATCGGACCATTCGCTATTTTTTTTTTGATGTCACGTGGTTTAGATCCAAGGCTTGGCGCAACACAGGTCCATGTGCCACCAACTTTGTCCGCGCTCCTCTCACCCCCACATCGCTTACGAGTGCCATACCTGAGTTACTTACGTAACGCGCTAATCTTCGCAGGCAATAATTTATTAATAAACAGTGTAATGATTGTTAAGATCTGAGATACAAGTACATGTTGGGAAATGTCATACTTTCAAGCGATAGCTGTAATACTGGTCACTTGGCCCACGGCCAGAAAATGGGTACAGATCTAACAACACGTGAGTTCCTTTTGAGAATAAGATCGGAACTTTTACTTACTTTTTATATTGCTGCCATTTGGGATTGCCACTAAACTTCTTGTCACCAGCGCGTTCAAGGAGTGGGACACCCGATGCCTTGAGGAAAGCGAAATGTAAGAAATGCCAATCATTTAAAATCAAAGAAAACAAACATAGCGAGTCAACAGCCAGGTGAAGACAGGGCTGATCGCAGTGAGTGCGATCGTCCCCCTAGGATAGAACGAACTTTGAAGAGAGGTGCTAGATAGAGCCCAAATTCCGGTCCATATTCCGACTTCTCCGACGTAGCTAGGTTGACAATTTTAAGTCGAGTAAATAAAGTAGTTGGAGTCAACCGTACTTTGGATGTCGACTGATACTCCACAATCCTGTGGAGATGAATTGTTCGTCATGTTCCTTGTTTTCCTTGGCCTTCCTCCAAGTCGACTTCTGATAATCGGCAATAACTTCAAACAGAAGAGAGGTGGCATATAGGCCAAGTGCGAGATAATCGCGGACTCCAAGAGGAGGATGTGCCTGACTTGGAAGTGCATTGCAAAAATAGACCGGAAGTCCGACCGCCGTGATCCAGGTGGCTTGATTAAATGACATCTTTTCCTGGTGAGGCTTACTAGATAAAAATAATACATACCTTGGACGAGCCAACAAATGGTGAAATCTGCCGGTTTCTTTTTGATTAGGTCAAATCGAGAGTCGCCGCCCGCCTTGACGGCTCTCTATTCAAAGTAAAATAGAGGCGCCAGAACAAGTAAAATAAACTACCAACCTGGGCCAGGAAGATTCCAAGTCGTACAGCCCAGATGCTCACCGCAGCGGTGACCAAAAGTTGCCTAGGAGCAAAGGAGGAGAAGGCAGGGAGTGGGCCTGGTACACCATAGTAGAATTTATCTTTCAAAGCGGGATAATAAAGTGACAGGAGGGTTGTTGACACCCAGCCGACAGCTCCTCCCAAGTCAAAAAAGGTTTCATTTTGCTGAGGAACAAAGATAAGGGCAAAGACTAATCGCCTAACTGTGAATATAACAGCTTGATAATAAGATAAGTGCTTACGAGTTTGGAGGCCAAACGCGCTAGTCGCGACCGGAAGTAGACACGAGAACCGTATGGTCATGGCAGATAATAATATAAAAAAAAGAAAAAAGATTGTCACGGAGAGATTGTTAAACCTATGTGACTGTGACCTGAGTTGAATCTACCCTCGACATTCATCAGCGACGAGCAGGTTATCAACGTTGCATCAACCCGTTGAACGGCATCGAGGTGCACCTGGGAAGCCGCTTGTGTCCGACCGGTGGTAGTTTCACAAACCCTAGTCGTACTAAAGGGGTGCGTATTTGTTGATTTTTTTTATGCAATCTTATTTTATTTGATGCGAGATACCTATAAAAGATTTATCAAAATATTCTGCAAGGTAAGTATTCCACTAAGCCATCAATGAACCCCCTTCCTCCCCCTTGACCCTTACAATGCAATTAATCTTCGTCCAAGTTGCCTCCCTCAATGGACAACCCTCAGCATTATCAACCTCTATCTCACGCACTTCATCCCCCTTCTACCACCAGAACAATTTATTCGACTCCAACCACTTCCTCGTCCTACCAGCAAAAGACAACAAGCGATCCAGCCAGACCACAAGAGGAGGAAGAAGAGGAAGAAGAAGAAGAAGAGGACGACGACGAGGAAGGCCTTGTGGAGGAACAATTAAATAACAATGATGCCGATGTCCAAGGAAGTAACCACTCCTCCCCGAAAACATCAGGGTAAGGTGTGACCTTCGGGGAACTTCCTCTTTGGGCTCATATTTCTTCTCTCTTAAGCAATGCGGATGCACAGACCCCCTCATATAACCAATCATCTCATGATAATCAATCTCCTCAAGAACCAGAACGAAAACGTCGTCCAGGACGACCACGGGGTTCTAAAAATCGTCGTCCACGAGTCGGTTCCTCAAAGCATGAGGGACAATTTTATTATCATGGCGGCACCCCGACGGCTGCAGCAGCGACAACGTCGTCTGGCCCTCCACAACACCCAACCATGAATGCACAAAATCAACAGTACTATGAGTTCCAGTGGCGAGTACTTAATCTTTGCGCAGAATTCTATGGTGCAGCCGAAGAATTGGTGGTAAGTTACCTCTCTCGTTTTCTACTACAGAAGCTCTGCTAACAACTCCACAGAAAGGGACGGCTCCCCTCGTCGTCGCTCAGTGTTATCATATGGGTCCAGGAATCAAAATAGACCCCTTGAGCATGCTAGGAGAAGCCAAACGAATTTGCGATACCCTAGTATGTTCCTTTGTCTGGAGCTAATAATGACTTGCAGCGAGCTAACTCCTTTTGATAAACAGTTAGCAAATCCCTCTCAGCTTGTCTCAAACCCACCGCCTCCAATGTACCCAGCTATACCTCCAATGTACCCATCCATCCCCCACATTCAACCACAACCAGTTACCTCAACATCGACAATCTCTGCCCCTGCTCCCACTAGTGCGCTCGCCAATCCACCGAGCGTTATAACAAATGCACAATCGTTTGTAGTACCTTTGGGTGCTCAAACTTCTTACCCGCAATATCCCATGTACCCCGGTGCGCCAGGACAATATGCAACAACGCCTTATTACCATCAATACGCCCCTTATACCGCGGCCGGCACTTACTACCCACAACCACAGCAGCCACAACCAACTCCTCCTGTTACCCAACCTCAACCTTCTCGGCCTCAAACAGCGACTGCTACCACCGCCACGACACAGCCAACGGCTACAATAACCACTACTCCAGCAACCGGTGGGACTGCAGTGGGTAATCAAGGGGCATGGTCAGATGAAGAGACCGAACGCTTGAAAAAAATGGCTGAAGACCACCGGTCAAAAACGACCGGGGAAATTAATTGGGATGCTGTGATACAAGAATGGGGTATCAGCCGAACGAGGTTCGCAACGCTTGTTTGTTCATTTTCCTTTTCGATGTGTCAACTGGTATGTCCTTGATAGGCACCAAATTCTTATCAAAGCTACCGCGCTTGGACTCAAGGAGAGCTCGACACGTGGTGTCAAACGTCGTCGAGAAGATGGGCCAAGTGATTCGCCCGCTATTGCCTCAGTACCATCGACATCCACTGCATCAAATATAATGGTTGTGCCGTCAACGTCGTCGCCATCTCGTAGTGGATCAACGCCTGCTGCATCTCCTGCTTTGCAAAATCTACAACGTCCACCTTCGGCCAAAAGCTCTGCCCCGATCACAGCCGCACCTGCCCCACAACAACTGGCTTGGCCGATACCAGTTGTCACTGTGAATGCACCGTCTCCCACCATCGCTCCTTCACCCAATGCCCACGAGCAGCGAACCAGTTATTACCGTCCGAGACCTAACCAGACAGATACATCGGGAAAGCCCAATAATACTGTACCATCCTCACAACCGACGATGCATCACTTTATGTACACTCCAAACGGCCAAGTGAGTTCAGGTTTACGGCCCAAGGAGAATGGGAAGTGATGTCCAGGCTGATGATAGAGCATCTGAAAGCCTGACAGAAAGCTTTCGTTTATGAAACCTTTGTATTCCATATTTTTTGTTTTCTTGTTGCACGTTTTCGCGCCTTTTTTTTGCACATAGCGATAATTATTTGTCACTATTAGTTTTTGGTCAATAATGAGATTCTACTAAAGATCATTATGTCTACGTCTCGTACAATTCCTCGACCACCTCCATCTCCCCTTCGCTCAGCGTCTGCATCATCGAGTGTGGGGGCACCACCGACCGCAACGATACCACCAATTAATTCAGGCTCGCATCAGCGGAGTAATCTTGTACCACATCCAGTCCCGCCGGGATCCTCAGCCCCACCTCAGAAGACAAAGGCGAGGGACCTCTTGCGGAAACATTATGGTTTAGGCGTTGGTCCTCCTCCACCACGTCCCGGAAATTCGTCTGACCCCATGGATCTCAGTACGTATCCCTGTGGCTGTAAGCGATATTTTACTCAAGTTTTTCTCAAAGATTCCTCTGCTTTCGATGCAAAGAGTTATTATGAACAACTCATCACTACGTCATCTCTACCTGCATTATTGAAACGAGAAAATGAACTCCTCGCAGGTACCTTCCTTCTCTACCCTCCAAGTACGAGTAACCTATCAATGTCGCATTATGCTCAGAAATACGACAGCTGGACGGCGAGCGACAGTCATTAGTCTACAACCGTCATCACGAACTTATCGCAGCAAGTGATACAATATCAGCAGTACGTCCTTTAACCAGTAATCTCTCTCTCTACACCCTTTTAGCTAAACGTCTTTGTAAGATGAAAACTAGAGCGGAGAGTCTGGACACCGATCTCGAGTTGCTAAGAGGTGCTTTTTCGGAAATTTCACGACTGACCGCAGAAGTATCATCTGAAAATAATGCGGAAGAGTCGTGGAAGTAGTATTAATGGTAATATCCGTTAGCGCGTCAATTGGCCAATCTATATGAAGCAGATTATGAGGGGGTAGGAAGGAGTAAGATCGGTATATAAGTATTGCTTTTCTTGTTACAACAGAGGTTGGCATGGTATTTGGTTTATATCATCTCCCTTGGAGCCCAAAGCTCCATTTGCCAATATGATCCTCCACAGTGAATCAATCTCGTAATAAAAACGTTGGAGCAAGATATGCCCAAAGTACCAGAGCTATCAATCATCCACTACTCTTGACCAAGTTCAACTTCTGCTCTCGTCCGCTATGGGTAGTTTAAAAAAAGATCCATAGCACTTGACAAAAAAAAAAGGCGTACTCTGAGATAGGAAGCGAATTCGAGAATCAGTTGTGCAAGGTTGATGACTATGCTAGTACGAGTACGAGATATCGATCCATTCAAGATTTTCACATGCTTTTCAATGATACTGCAGAATAGCCAGGCCACTTATTTCATTCTCATGTCAGATTCGCAGAATTCAAGATAGTGGTTGCAGATTTACCCACCAAGATCCGGATCTTAGCTGAACATCTTGGAATACAAGATCTTCAGCCCCTGACAGAAGAGGAATATTACATAGTACAATTAAGTGCACTAACTTTGACGCTGATTTCGTGGAAATTGTCTAGATGGAACGTGATATCGGGATATCTGTAACGATAAGATTTTGAAGATGTTGGTCCTTGGAAGAGTGTTTGGGGAATCAAGGTATGGTTGATCGGACCAATCAGAGTAGGTGAAAGGACTTTTGATAGTTTTATAGGGCTTTTCGGATGAGGGACAGTGTCCTCATGAGAAGCTCGTCCATATGATTTATTATGACGTTCGGGTTCAAGGAAGCCACCACAGTTCGGAGGAAATCGGCTGCGTGTTGGGGAGTGAAAGACATTTACAGATGAGGGTAGGATCGAGAGGATTAAATCGAGAGCGCATCGGTGGGCGAGAGGTACCATAGTGAGATATAGGGTAGTGGTATGAATTATTGGAGTGCGAACTTCGTCGTCTAGATGTAAGTGGCACAGGCTATGATAAACGAGAAACAATGATTAATTGAAAACAACATAAATCAAGTTAGGAAGTACGCACATGGGTCGAATTTAGTGCATAGGCAGAGCTCGGGATGCCACTAGGACCATAAGGATAATATGCAGAAGGCACGCCTTCACCGGGGAGCAGAGATAAGAGGCGGGTAGAATGGGAATGTTGAGTTTTGGATAGCAGGATCCGGAGGAATGTAAAAGTTAGTGGGTGGGTATGCCATAATTGAAGGATAAAATGCCGACGCCAGCGACAGACAAAAAGGATGCGAGAGACAGAAAAGAAACGAGACGACCAAATGCTGCAGATGAAGGCATGGATTTATACTGAATGCTATTCATCAGCAAGGTGCCACTTGTGGGCTCCACGGTCCTTCTTTATCCATGGACCCATTAGACATAGACTTGTCAATGTCAATGTTATGCGAGGCTTGAAAAGAAACAGAATAAATGCACAAAGGTTGAGACAAAATTTGATTCCGGAGGAGTGGTAGTGACATTGCCAGACATGCAAGAGGCCGGCTAATTTCCTACCTTTGGAAGTGCTCCCGAGGGCTTAATCTTTGACTGGATAGATCCACGTGAGATAAACAGACCTGTTCTTGGCTTGATCACTGAGATGGCAAAAGGCAATATTGGGACAAAGGTCAACAAGACATCAGGCCGTACATAGTCACGGACACAGTGGCAAGAGCGCAGTTGGAGGTCAAAAATGCATGTGTTCGAAAGTAATACCATCTCTCCCGACCATCAGCGTATAGCTCAGACATTGTTCGGATTATCACAACTCGAAATATATCTAGTTCTGATTTGACGGAAAAGATATATTGAGTATAGTGAATACAACATGGATAATAGAGCATTGAACCTTCTCAGTCAATGTACGACTCCTGTCAAGGACACTAGCTTCATTGAATCAGAATCATCCATGCCAGGATGAAGTAAAATAAACTGGAAAAAAGTAAGCGACAACTATAACGACAACGTGGTTGAAAAGGATACTAACAGAAGTGGATATACAGCAAGCAATATGCGTTGCTGCTCAATTTTTGTACCATCTAAGAAGTTGACGGAAGCTTCATGGGATGTCAGCCGTTGATGATGCGTGAAAGCCAGACATATACGAACCCCATATACACCAAGCCCACGCCAATAGCGCGATGGGAGCTCGGATCCAAATAATCCGAACGAAACATGAAATTAAAGCTGCGATATCAAGAGGCGCTATGCAATAGCCTAGGACACAGAGTCCTTGGAAAAATGAACTGTGGAAAGAATCCTAATTAGCCTCTTGGTTTCTATTAGATCTAACTCAATTCGGTTGCTTACACGCGGCCTCCCAAAAGCTGCGGAAACAGTCAGTCAAATGAGAGCTTTAGAGAAAGGGATTACAAACCTTCGCTTGTACTGTTACCGCTAAAGCACCCAACGAGCAAATAACAATGACACTTGTGAAAACACCCAACGATTGGGAAGGAGGCGCCTATCATACTTAGCGCGTTAAAACAAAATACGGTTGAATGTACAGGTTACGCACGTTAATGCTCAACATGATTCCCAGGAGAAGGCAGAGCAACAAAGGTCCCCAGAGATCCCAATCCCTATATTATCAAGGTTGGATAAGCGACGATCCTCTTCGTATCAGCATTCACAGGCGAACCTGAGAACTTCACGGCCGCTTGTACGTCGAGGGTACAGAACCTGAACGAGCTTGGTGTATATGGAGAAGAGATCTCGGGCCTTTTAAATGATAGTTCAAAACTATCAAACCGCCAGGATAAACAAAGAAGGCGTACGATAGTTTTAGTGACTGGTTCGTCCAACGTATCTGTTGTAGAGAACCTGATAAAACCTTGATAAGCTTTTGCACATTCTTCTTGATAGATAGCCAGAAACGCACCGCGTCTCAACCTGCATACCACCTACTGTTTGTCGGTTGGCTGGTCTTTGCGCGGTCTGAGAGGAACTGCCGATATTCCCAGAGACCGCTGGACTCAACGGTCTGCCATTGCTACTAGAAGGTGGCGCTAGCTGGTCAGGCTCAGGTCGTGCGCGACCTTTGCCCTTGTCGGGTATAGTGGCCGTTGCAAGTGCTGGATGGGAGAACCCAGGGATGTCATCGTCATTCAGGTCGTCATCGTCATCTACGACAAGATAATCAACACTTTTTTGATGATATACCAAGTAAAATGTAAGTTTACCCGCTTGAATGAACTGAGAACTTGCTGTTAGAGGAGTTCTGCTTTGGTCCATAATTGGGCGTAGGCTTGAAGGAGGACAGTTGCCACGAAGTGTGCAGGGTCACGCTTACGAAAGCGGAGCTGTAATTTCCTCTCCCAATTAGGAACACTGACGCGTCTCCTTCTAAGTATCCTACAAGCAACTTGTCTATTCAATCATGGTAAGCCTCATTTGAATATTATGGAAGAATAGGAGCGTTTATAATGCACGATATAGGGTAACCAACCGTCCGGTATGCCTCCAGGCGCAGGCCAAAACGACAAGGACAAGAAAGACGGGCAGCCTCAGAAGAAAAAATGGGAACCACCTCTACCCACCCGCGTCGGAAAGAAAAAGAGACGTGGACCCTCAGCAGCCTCTAAACTCCCTGCTGTTTTCCCCACAACCCGATGTCACTTGAAGCTTCTCAAGATGGAACGAATTAAGGATTACCTCTTACTGGAAGAAGAATTTATTCAAAATCAGGAACGCCTCAAACCTGAAGAGACGCGCGAGGAAAAGAATGAGGAGGACAGGTCAAAAGTGGATGATTTACGAGGATCCCCTATGGCCGTTGGGACGATGGAGGAGATAATTGACGATGACCATGCGATTATCAGCACAGCGTCTGGTCCAGAATCCTACGTGTCCATTATGTCGTATGTCGACAAGGACCTCCTAGAGCCTGGCTGCCAAGTCTTGCTGCACCATAAATCACAGGCTATTGTTGGTGTGCTACAGGATGATGCAGACCCTCTTGTAAGCATTATGAAACTCGACAAGGCACCTACGGAAAGCTATGCCGACGTCGGTGGACTTGAAGCGCAAATACAGGAAATAAAGGTGTGACAAAGTCTCTTGCATGATCTTCATGAAAGCTCAATTCATCTCGTTGGTAGGAATCCGTGGAACTACCTCTTACACACCCCGAACTATATGAAGAAATGGGTATAAAGCCTCCCAAGGGTGTCATCCTGTATGGCGTACCGGGAACAGGCAAGACATTATTGGCGAAAGCAGTGGCTAACCAAACTTCTGCCACATTCTTGCGCGTGGTAGGCTCAGAACTTATCCAAAAGTATCTGGGAGATGGCCCCAAACTTGTCCGGGAACTATTCCGGGTGGCTGAGGAGCATGCGCCTAGTATCGTTTTCATCGATGAAATCGACGCCATTGGAACCAAACGGTACGCTCTCTTTTTTTTCACTCACTCATCGCTACCTTAACATCTTATATTCCAGTTATGAATCAACGTCAGGTGGTGAACGCGAAATCCAACGAACGATGCTGGAACTTCTCAACCAACTTGACGGGTTTGACACCCGTGGGGATGTCAAAGTCATCATGGCCACGAACAGAATTGACTCTCTCGATCCCGCTCTTATCCGACCTGGACGAATTGACCGCAAGATTGAATTTCCGTTACCTGATGTGAAAACGAAACGACATATCTTTAGGTTCATATCCTCTTCGATTAAACTTATAAATGTGTTATATTAACATTTTCTCAGGCTGCATACATCCCGAATGAGCCTAAGTCCTGATGTCGATCTTGAGGAGTTTATTCTCACCAAAGACGATCTTTCTGGGGCTGACATCAAGGCCGTATGCACTGAAGCTGGTTTGCTTGCCCTGCGAGAACGCAGGATGCGGGTGACGAAGGCCGACTTTACCACAGCTAGAGAGAAGGTATAACTGCCTGTTTATTATAGACTTATAATGGTTAGTCATTGACCTTTTTTTTGTTTTAGGTGCTTTATAGGAAAAACGAAGGAACGCCAGAAGGATTGTACCTGTAGTCTTGGATTATTGTCTTTTTGCCTATACATCGATAATTTTCTCTATCGTCTGAAGACTCTGAACAACACCGTATGGCTTTAAACATTCCGCTTTGTGAGAGCGTAGTGACCCACCTGAAAGTGTTGATCCTGCTAGACACTTTTCCAACAGTAGAACATAACAAATGGAGTTTGCCTGCTATCGCCAGTTCCAGGTGGTCTATTTCAATGTAAATACGTTCCCAATCTATGATTAATACTATAAAGGGTGGAGATATAATGGGGTTACTTAAAGATGGGAGACTGAGATATGAATTGATTTCCTGTGATGTAATGAATAAAAGTCTGGTGAAAGAAAATGTCCCCATAATTGTATGGATGATAGTTGGTATGTATGTATCTGGGGAAAAGAAAGACAGTCATTATCCTAAAATCCAATGAGTGCGGCAACGAGAATGTTTGCATCATGAGAGTAAAAGTCTGTCAAGCACCAAAGATAAAATCAGAATAAGCAGAAGGAAATACAAAAAAGTAAGACCTACTTCAACCACAGTTTTCCACCACCACTTTTTTCTCTTACCAACTCCCACACTCTACGATCCATTCGACTGCCCGCTAACGCATCCAATAAAAACTGCTTGCCTTCTTTAGTACCTTCACCTTCCAAGGTCCATTCACCAAACCAACCTTTCCCAACATCACCTTCATGCCCCTTCTGAAATCTCACCACCCTAGCTATCCATGTGTACTTCTTAACAAAGGCACACCCTTTCGGTGAATGTGGACTCGGGACCTTGTTCGTTGAATAAATGAGCGTTAATTCGGGTATATCATCGCAGATAGGGAATTGATCTATGACATATGTGAAATTGGCGAAGGGGTGTGTGATATGAGCGTAATAAAAAGGGGAAGGCAGGGTGAGGGCATCGTCAAGGGGAAGCAAGTTCGGTGGGGAATAAGGGATGAGGAATTGCCCATCGAATATTAACCATTTGACCTGCGACGAGGCATCAGCGCTGCCCCGTCTTTGATCCGATCGGGACTGTGAAAGATAATCGGTTGGAGAGAAGTCGTCCACCTCTGAAGAAGTATCTTCCGCATTCGGAGGGACAAAGCCAAAGTTGCAAACTATGTCACCAGTTGAAAGATGTGGCCACAAACCCGAATCGACGAGTTGGCGTTCGCAGGAGATAAGGCTCTCGTCATCATCATCGAGTGTTGTGCAAGGCACAAAGACACGCAAGATGGGTGCACGATTACGACAAGTAGCGCCAGAAAGATCGTGAAGAGATTGAGTACGGGAACTAGTTGATGAAAAGCTATCATGACCTGCAATAGAACTGTGAGACCCTGTAGTAGATGAATCACTAGAAGTGTTTGTGGCGAAACGACGATGTGGATGAGCCAAGTATGCCGATCTCCGCCAGGTATTGGAATACATTTTTAAAGTCCGAGGTTCACGTGCCGGAGGGAGATTAGAGTTCCTTCCAAACATAGAAATACGACGTAACTTTTTGGAAGGAGGCTGTGACATCATTGCAGGGCTGTTCACGACAGATACGGGTACTTGCACATACGCAAGAGGCGTTGGGAATGTCAACTCGCGAATATTCTGGGCTGGCATCAACTGTGCTTTCCATCTGAGTTCTTCTGGTTCCAATGGCATAGCCTCAGAGGAACTGTGAGCGAGGGATTGCAAAAATAACACGAAGCGGGAATGCGCAGCCGTCAGAGCTACGAGTTTTGCTGTCATATCGTCGTCCTCAAAAGTCGAATACATTGATGTTAAGATGCGTAGGGCGTGCATGGGATATCGATGTAGACCAAAACGTTGTGATATCACTGCAAAATCAGTTAGCGATCATCATTGCTTGCGGCCGCTCGTGGACCTTCGTGGACGTACATAACAGATCCAAATCCAAAATAGATATTTCCATGTCCTGGAAATGATTAAGGTCCCGGTTCCGCAGACAATAACCGTACCCGACTACATAGCGGGTAAGGATGACATCCCTTAGATCAGTGTCCCGAAACAAATTACGAACGTGCTGACAGGTGCAGAATAGATGATAGAGGTCAGACCAGTCCGTGTATGCGATGAATCGAGCAAGAATCGAGCGATATTGGAGAATGGTCAGAAGCGTCAAGCCCTTGGGGGAATGTACGGGACTCGAAGAAAAACTGTGTGTTTGCTGGACACCTGTGGGGATTGATAAGGAAAGTTTCAGAGGAGGGGCCAACGCTATTGATCGTAAAGTACTCTGCGACATTGTCAAGGTAAGAGTAGGTTTACGAGTTGTAGCGTTGGCTGGATTGTCGAGGGGGATGAGAGGGTTTTTTTCCTGGGATACAGTGTGCGGCGGGTATGCTCGGATTGGAGGTTATTGAGGAACCAGCAAGAGTTCGGGTACAGTTCAAGGTCTATTAACCAAACAGTGAGCCCGCCATGAAAAAATAATCAAATGGGAGTAAATGGGCACCTTGTTGAATGGTTACGCGGGACAGGCTGGGGACTCATGGAGGATCGTAATTATATATAAAAACGGATGTCCAAGATATCCATGATCCCTTTAAGACTCAGAGACTCAAAGTAGACGTGACCATTTTTCCAAGCCACGTGATTATGCCGTAATGACATTGACAACACTCGGAGTTTCTAAAGTACATATATAGGTCAGGGGCTAGCACAGATGGAGCTGGCCAATTCGGTACCCCAAGACCTGTTTAAATGTTAGTTTGATCTGAACAATGCAGAACTGAAGGAGAAACCTGTGGCTTCCACCGAGCTTCTTGCAGATAAGCTGGTTTCTCGCAAAAGGAAGGTGAAAGGAAGCAGCAGCAACACTACAAAGGTACTTGAGAGAGGAGGGAGAAAATTTCAAGTTGAATGATTCTAACTAAGGTAACCTCACCATATCACGTGCATGTGACATTCCGTGACACGCAGCTTCCCAAACAGGCAGCCGAGGCCTTCGCATTTACGAGCGGAATTAGTGTAAGATACTAACACCGTATCAAAACGAAGACAAATAAAATACATTACCACAACCCCGCCCCTCCCACATCCTTCACAAGCGCGGCGGGCATGCAACGGCGTCCACGGTATTTGTTGTTTGCCCAAGCAGCTTCTTTTCTGGTCAAACCACGCTTGTATGCATCTGTAAATTGGCGTGAACACTGTGAAAATCTAGTGAAGTCCAGTAAATAGTCAAATTATATTTGAGGGAGAGAGAATTGAATTAAATACCTGCACATTTCGACAATAGTGAAATTTTCAAGGGCCCGGGATTCTATCATGTTAGACTCAAGATCCTCCTTGGTAGAAGGGGGGTTCATTGGCTTTATCCCACCTAGTCTTTTTTGTATTTCCACTGGCCCATTTATCTAGGTTTATGAGGACTCCTAGATACCTCCTGGGCATGAGTAGTAGCTTCTGAGTCTTCTCAAGTCCGAAAATACAGTAAAAAATGGTGTATTTCTTGAAATAGCATCTCTACTAGGTCCTAATTCAAGAAATTGGTTGCAGGAGGTTCTCAATATATCTAAGGTAGGGCTCGTGCACACTAGCGTTGGGTAAAAAACCTCAGGTATTTTTTCCGTGAAGTTTTTTACCTCCTGGAAAGGTTGAGGTAAATTACTCGCGTGACTGAGCCTGACAATTTCCATGAAACCACCTTTTTGTGAATAGCGCTTTCACAAAGGGGAAATTGTCTTATCGGGTCGCAGGGCACCCTGGTAAATAGATATATTGAGAACCTCCTGCAACCAATTTCTTGAATTAGGACCTAGTAGAGATGCTATTTCAAGAAATACACCATTTTTTACTGCATTTTCGGACTTGAGAAGACTCAGAAGCTACTACTCATGCCCAGGAGGTATCTAGGAGTCCTCATAAACCTAGATAAATGGGCCAGTGGAAATACAAAAAAGACTAGGTGGGATAAAGCCAATGAACCCCCCTTCTACCAAGGAGGATCTTGAGTCTAACATGATAGAATCCCGGGCCCTTGAAAATTTCACTATTGTCGAAATGTGCAGGTATTTAATTCAATTCTCTCTCCCTCAAATATAATTTGACTATTTACTGGACTTCACTAGATTTTCACAGTGTTCACGCCAATTTACAGATGCATACAAGCGTGGTTTGACCAGAAAAGAAGCTGCTTGGGCAAACAACAAATACCGTGGACGCCGTTGCATGCCCGCCGCGCTTGTGTGGGAGGGGCGGAATTTTGGTAATGTATTTTAGATTTCTTCGTTTCGATATGGTGTTAGTACCTATCCTACACTAATTCCGCTCGTAAATGCGAAGGCCTTAGGCGGCTGCCTCAGCGCCTATTTGGGAACTGCGTGTCACGGAATGTTACATGCACGTGATATGGTGAGGTTCATTTTTTTTTGGTTTTTTAAAAACAATCACGTGACTTTTTAAATAAATAAATAATTTATGTAGCCGTCGGAGTTTTTATACACTTTACTTTCCATCACAATAATCCTGATACAGATAGATCATGGTATTGCAGTCAACCGTTTATCCACATTTCAGACATGGCTAACAAATCGATAGGGCAGAGATCTTGAACGCGAAGTCTTCGGTGGTTCAGAGTCTGAGCTTTCTTCCGATGAGGACGAGGGTACCATATTTTCATCAAAGCTCCAACAATCATTAAACTGAATTCTGTCCAGAGATCCAACAACAACAACCAGTTACTCTACCACCACCCCCTCCTGCACGTCTCCCAAAGCCAAGAGACGACTACGAATCGTCTGGTGGTGACTCTGAAGATGACTATGTCCAGGAACGACCACAAAGCACGAAAACGAAAAAGCGTAGCTCCCTAGGCAGGAAACCAACTGATAGTGGGGAACAAAGGAAGAGGAAGAGAAAACAACCACCGGCTCCTGTTGACCTCAATGAACTCCCTCCCGAGCAAGGCAAGTCACCTGTGGAAAGTTTGCGGTATGATTAACATGATGACATCTTTCTTTCAGCCAGCAAGCTCCGCTTGGACATGAAGATAGAGGAAATTCTGAGAAGTAAAAAAAGCAATAGACCGAGGAAGAAAAAAGCCAATGAAGAAGTGTTGGACAGTTTCGCTGATGACGAGGTTGCTCGACTACGGGAAGCGATGAACGCTGCGGCAGACGAGGACATTCGTTCGAACAACGACAAGTTGCCTGCGACGGCCAAGCTGAGGTTGTTACCGGAAGCAATGGACACGTTACGCAAGTGCGTTTGCATCAAATTTCTTTCATACATTACAATATGATTTCATAAACTTTACTCTAGAGCATCACTAGCTCAATCCATGATCGATAACAACCTTCTAGAGGCTGTTCGAAGATGGCTTGAACCTCTTCCTGATCGTTCTCTTCCAGCTCTCAACATCCAACGAGAATTTTTCTCCATCATCAGAAAAATGGAATTTATCGATAGTGCTGTGCTTAAAGAATCAGGACTCGGACGGGTTGTCCTGTTTTACACCAAATGCAAACGTACAACGCTTGATATTAAGCGGATTGCCAACGATCTGGTTTCCATTTGGTCCCGGCCGATCATTAAGCGTTCAGCTTCTTATCGTGACCGTATTGTGCCAACTGCCCAAGAGGGCGTGGATGTGGATATGCGGGCCGGAGAGAAATTGCACGCGATTCTGGCACGAGCAAAGGAGGCAGAGAAAGGGCGTGTAAGGAAGAATGCGGTGATGATACCACAGAGGGAGTTGGGTACTTACACTGTAGCGCCGAAGATGAATTCGGGTGTTGGAAGGGGAAGCGTTAGTGTTGACTTGGATATCGAGCGCCGACGAAAGAATGCGGAGAGGCTGAGGAGTTTGACACGAAAAGTGACTATGAAATAATTACGTAATTGACCACGATGCAGAACACGTGTTGGAAAAAGGAACAGTTGTTTACTTTTATTTATCTACCACGCATACGGTGCACTCCCTCTCTAACAAAAATTCCGCGTCCTTTGCTCCTGGTCGACGGTCCCAATATCGACGAGCTCGCAGCCACGAAAGAGCTTGTCGTCGTTAACCAACAAATATTCAAATTCATTTTCTCTTTCACCTTTTTTAAGCTATGCAGTCCCGTCGCTCAGCAGGCCTTACCCCCCTCGCTATCGTACTACCCCACCCCACTCTACCCCATCGGCGCTCTTCTCTACTTTCGATAAATTCGGCGAATTCTCCACATACTCCGAGAAGCTGCCCCTCACCGTGCCTCCCTATCTATTACCCTGCCAACAGGAAAAGCACCGATAGTTGGAATAGTTCGAATGGCCCTGACGATATGGATTTCGATTGGAAACCTGAACAAGTTTTGTTACTCTCAAGAGTCAGTCCTCACATTTTTTTCCACCGTTTTATTTTCCTCAAATTCCACGAATATAGACCTTGGATGCACTTCCTGCGCACCTTGTCACTCCTTTCAACGGTCCCATACCTCCTTCTAACCTCCTCGATAAAATTGCTCGTGGTGTCTCCCAAGCCAAAGGTCCTTCTGATTGGCCTCATTCCATACGCGCAACACGCGCCAAACTTCTGGAATTAGCTCGCAGCAAGGCAAAAGAAGACGCGCTTCTCAAGCAGCAACGACATGTCATCAAAGAGGAGGTCGAAATTAACGACAGTTCCAATTATTCTTATTTTCATGAAGGTGAAGAAAAGGCCTTTGGTGATCTAGGTATTACCCCTCGTCGGCCTTTGTACAGGCAGTCGAGCATGGACTTCATCAAACCCAGTGTCACAGAGATCAGGGAAAACACTAATATTGCTAGGTGAGCCTTTCCCCCCTCTGCTCATTCCGATAGGAGGAAAAGGATTTTCTTTATCCTTCACCCCACACGAGGATCGTGCTCATTATCTCTCTTCTTTGATGGTAGGCTTTCCAGCAGACTTCAACGCTCTGATCGGGGTTTCCCCAACCCGGCCTATCACCCATATGCTCGCATCCCTCATACCTCAAATGTCCGAAGATCCCCATCACCACCCCTCCCTACTGATGTGCCATCTCTCATCAATCCATCCACCCCAAGCTCCACCACAGTGAACAGTTTCTCGTCCTTCTCTTCCCAACCCCGTGCCTTGCATCGCTCAGCTTCGACCTTGTCTTCAGGCTCCCTATCTATGTTTAGTAATAGCAGCAATGGCATGCCTATACCTGATCCCCGTGTCCAGCGGGTGAGACGGTCGGATTCTCTCTGTTCGGTTGCTCCACCTCCTCCGCCGAAGGATAATCTCCCACCAACTTCGATAGGCATAAAACGTGGCCCCTCGTATGGGGCATTGGCGCAAGGGGCTAAGCAAGAATATACTGCCGCTTCGCGCGGCCCTACTCATGTCAAGAAGCTGTCAGGGTCTTATCCTTCCTCGGACGAAGAGGAAAAGGTTCGAACGACCCGCGCTAAGAAGATGAAAACCAAGACAGGTGCCGTCACCAGCATCGTTCCCACTACACCCCATGCTAGTTCACCCCCTCCATCCTCAACACCTTCGTCTCCTAAAGGTTCCGACACTGTGCCTTCCACACCTGCTGCCAAAGCCCCGGCTTTACCAGCAAAGGACAGGCTTTCTCCAAAAGCAAAGTCGGCGAAGGTGGTTGCAGGTCGGGAAGAGAGGTCGAAAACTCCTAAATCACCCACTTCAGCTAATAAGCACTCAAACAAAACCGACGAAGGCAAGACAGGCAAGAGTAAAGAAACTAGAGAGCCCAAGCCTCCCGCGATGAATCTCCAGAGGAATCCAAGCATGCTCGGACCCGAACTCCCTTATTTTCGTAACACCGCCAAGCATGTACACTCGCCTTCTCCAGCCGCTGGGGCCCCGCCGCCTCCTCTCGTTGCCGCTATCCAAGTGCTCGATGTTCCTCAGTCGCTGACGCCCCCGAAGGTTAAAACCTTGAGACGTGTTCGACGGCTTGCACCTGCTAGGAGGATCTCGTTTGGAAGTTTGATACCTGGAGACGAAGCTGATGCGGAAGGTGAAGGAGAGGCGGCAGGAACTAGTCGTGGTTTGTCAGGCTGCTTGGGCAGTGCTTTCCAATTGATGTAGGAGCATCTCACCGAGGGTCGATTCTCGGAACACAAAAGAAGGGGCTTACACTTTTTTTTTGATAACGACAAACCTTTTTTTTTGCGCAGAGGATTGGAAGAAAAAAGGAGGAAAGAAAGTTTTTTTTTCGGGAACTAAATTCTCGTTTGTATATATCCGTGTGTACCATCATCAACCCACCGACCGACACTCGTCCGCTGGCATCGTTTCGACTCGGCTACCCTCCAGATTACTCACTCTCTCAACTTCATTCTACTCATTCTTACATGACCTATATCTTATCCATCATCATCACCACTATATTGCACCACTCGCAACCATCTCAACCACCATTACTCAACCAGTCGAGAATATTCTCCCTTTCATTGGGCCCGCTTCTTTGCCAAGTACAACATCTTAACTGTCACATCTCCCAACGGCATCCGCATCCGCATTTTCTTTTCTTTTTTCGAAAAGATATATACATAACTTCTGTTCTCCCTCACGTACATACTCCCGCACAGGCACTCCCCTCACCTCGTTCATACGCTGCCTCCGTGACAGCGACAAACCATACACCTCGTCCACTCAAGGGATTCCCCTCTCCGTCCCTTGCACAGCTTCTGATCCGATTTGCGCCACAATGTACAGAACCCACCATCCTTCGGAAAATTTCTGCTTGCTTGATTTGTCTTTAAACAAATACATCCACCTTCCTTCCTTTTACAATACTTTTTTTTGAGCTCATCGCTTCAGCACACATTCCTTGTCACAAAATTCATCTTGGAATCTCTCCTCTCTCGTTTCTTTTCTCTTGTTCTGTTGTTCATGTGCTATCGTCGTCTCTCCCTTCCTTTTCTTGTACTACATACATACATACATACATACGTATCAAACTATCATTGACATCTGCGGATTTGCGGATTTTTTCCTCTTATAAAAATCCCCTTACACTTTTTTGAAACTCTCATATTCGCGGACATTGTTTCCATTTTTTACGTTTAACGCCCTACCATCTTTTTTTTGCATCACCAATCGTTACTTCTCTGTCTTTTTAAAATAGTGTCTCAGCCAACTCCGCATCGTTTTTTGACGGAGCAACACACTCCTTGCTTTCCATTGCTTTCTCCCCCCCTTATTGATTGATATCTACCCTCCCTCCCCCCAAATTGTTCGCTTGGACGAGCGTGTATCACCACACCACCCACCCGTTGCCCCCTTCCGCGCACCGTGACAACCTCTGGCCCCTTTCTTTATTTTACCTAGATCTCGACTGGTTCCAGTATCCACTTTCTTATCTTATCTTCATCTCCATCCATGTAGTTTATTCACCCTCACGTCTTTTTATCACTTGGCACTCGGTCGCCCCCCATTTTTCCATCTCGCAAACTGCGACATCCACTGCTTTCATCATTTTTCATTTTTCTGGTGTTGATCGGTTCTTTTTTTCCCTAACAATTTGCTTCTACTCTGTTTCTATCTACTCACTCTTTTTCGTCTATTGAATTCATTCCAATGAGTTCAGGAATTCCTGGAAAATAGTGTGAATTATAAGGCTTGTGAGAACTGGCTAAGGCATACACGGCGGCCATGACCCCTCAGCAGTACTTAACCACAATCAAAAGAACAAGTCACTTATCGGAAAGTCTCGTATCACAGCCTTGCACCGCCAGCTTGGTTAACAAGCGCTACTTATACTAGTATATTGAATGGTTAACTTAGCAGAACTCATTTCTCCGCTCTGTTCGCCGAAACTTTCGGCGCGGCTCTACGTAGCTTGCTTGACAATGGATAATTGACTCCTATAGCATATAGATTGAAATCGAAAGTCCAATCATAGCTCGGTGCGGTGGGGAGGATGAATTGCGGACTTATCGCGATCAGGTCCTCAGAATCACCCATTCCCTCCGGAAAGCAGGGACCTGGCAAAGACCTTTGCAGCGGTATAAGTTCACGGCAGGCTGCGGAAGGTCAAGCACAGTACAAAAGGGGTTGGTTCAGGAACCATCTGGCAAAAGACCATGGGCTACCCGGGAGACAGCCTAAATAAATGACCTGCGTAGGACAAATGCTCATGCAATTTTGGCAGAAAAAGGTCCCAATGAAAATATTACTTAGAAAGGATCAATGCCCCAGGGATTTAAGTTTGTTTCAGTGATTTTGGAAAATTAGAATACATGATTCTCTAGGCACAGGTCAGTCGGGTCAGAACGCAATACAAGACCAAACGCACAATAGAATCCGCACTGGTTATATCTAAGTCGTGAGGTAATATCCAACTTCACTACGACTCTGCGAGAGCCGATTCTTGTTCTATTTTCTGCATTTGTTTTTGCCGGCGTTCCATGATTTCCTGACGCTTCACCGCCAAAAGCTCGTTAGACCGAATATCCCACTTATATGCCCAATAGCCTGCGTATCCAAATACACCCATTGATAGTAGATGGCCTCCTGGGTCTATAAGATGAGAGTTGTGGGATTTTAGCCAGGATGTCAACGGAAAGAACACGGAACAGATACACACTCATGAATAGATTTCGTTTCTGGATTCCAAGCTGGCCAATCCTGGCTGCAAGGCCAACTAATGAAAAGCCGATAATATTGGCGAGGAGAGACATGGGATGTGGACAATGAGCGAAGTGTGAACTGGAACCACTTCACATTTGATGGCAACTTGCTCAAGCCGTAGACCAAGCAAGTACACACAGAAATAGCACAGCCTCCGACGCGACATTCGAGATTCTACACCAAGACGATTGTTCATTCGCCTCGTATCTAAACGCAAAAACTGGATTAGTCTGCTTAATGGCTGAAGAACTCGGCGACGTTCCATCCGCAACCGCTTCAAAACTTGCTACGGCGAAACATAAGAAGGACGCGGCAGATCAAGCATTTAAATTAGGGAACGTGCAAGATGGTGCGTATTTCACGTTATCGATTTGGACTATAAGTCGCTAAGCCAACATCCAAGCCTTGAAATCTTACCACGAGGTAATCGGTTTCAATCTATCATTGCACGGCGTGTTAGCTGAACCATCCAGGCGCTTATGTACCTCCACGGTCTTGACAAGTATGTCTTCATGATGGAATTACTACAGTATATTTTGAACTCACAGTATTGTCTAGAAATGCCCTGCAAAGCTTAGGGATGGTTGCACCACCTCCCACAGATGTCACAGAGGCTTCTAAAGCAAAAGAAAGGACAGAAGTGGGTTCCCAAAAATTAGTAATCGCCTACTGGGCGCTTATACAGATTCAGGTGGACGATATCCTAGAGAAGATATACGCAAACATGTCAGCATGTCATCTGAAGAATCAAAACTGGAAGCGGGCCCTGGAGACAGCCGAAAAAGTATAGTTATTTACCTTCAAAGCAACTCAGTCCAAGTTACTTACCACTTCCATCAGGCTCTCGCAAAGAATGAGAATAACTATAAAGCCATGTTCCGGAAGGGGAAGGCTTTGGGAGAACAAGGCTTTTTTGACAAAGCTCTCAACGTCTTGGAAGACTTGAAAAAGAAAAACCCCACAGGTGATTACACCCACATGTTAGCTCCGATGATAAGTGGCTCAGTTTCTCTTCAGACACAACTCTGGTAGCCCAGGAAATTGCGCGGCTGCGTGCCCTCGACAATGAGCGTGAAAGAGTGCATAAGCAAAAGTTGAAAGGTTTGACAAAATCCACGCTATGTCCTTCCCACAGCTCAAACCATATCATGCAGGTTTTCTAAACAAGGCAGACAAGAAAGGTGGCTTCTTGTCGGATGACCCGGTACGGACCGAACCCAAATCATCATCGTTTATCGAGGAGGTGCATGAGTGAAGCAGCCACTTGCTATCTAGGGTTTCTTCCTTTTCTACTTGTTTTCTTACTACTAGCTGTCTTCATCTGACTTTTTTGCTGTCTCAATGTTAATTGTAGCCAGTATCGATCATTACCTCTCACTTCATTTTGTACAACAAGTTCACTGTATGTACTTACGGGTGCCCATCATGCACAAAACTGTGATCCGTTGGCATGCTTTGACTAATTCCGACTAGTCGAGCTAGGTTAGCTTCACAATGCTTCCTTCGACGAAATCGTTAATATCAAAGCCATTCTCTTGCAATTTGACAACACCAGCTTTCTCGAGGACGCTGAAAGATGGATGAGAAAATATGCCATAAAATGGGTTTCAGGAAGTACCTGAGTGTGCTTTCGATGACGTTTTTTGAGATTTCTGCACAGTCTTGGGGATAACTCACAGTCTTCAACCATGCCTGTGCCATAACATTCGCAACCTGCGTAACAAAGCCGAGGAACCTTTTATTCTCACCTCGATATCTTTCTTTGGGTACCCAAACTTCTCCTGGATAAACACAACATCTTTCGTTGCACGGCTTTCCTCAGAATTGAAGGCCACGACATAGTCGCTGAGTTTAGCCAAAAAAAGGCTTGTGGCGTCTGGGGATGCACGATTGGGGTGGCCTGCTATCAACCAAGATGGCCAAGGTGTTGGCACAGAACCAATCTACGCATGGATTATAAAGTGTGCAATTTTTTCAAAGCTCTGAAGACTCACAAAGCGCGCCTCCCCTGCATCGACAAAAGGTTTTGTTGTGAACCATTCCCACATGAATGCGCTAGTAGAACCGTCGTTGACCGAATTAAGGAGGCCGTGGATATCATTATTCACTGTCAATGCCATCGTTATTCACAAAAGACCATTCATGATTTAATCTTTCGCCAAAACCTTGAAATTTCAAGTCGACTGTCGGCCATCCTTGCTGTAAGGCCATGACATACGCCATCGTCTGGCTTCCGCTGCATCTCTGGAGATCAATACCTTGACCAGCAAGAATCGGGATGGTATAGTTGAAAATTTTCACCTTCCAGGCCTGGATATCCCCAAAGTCGTTCCTTTCAAATCAGAGATTTCCTTGTATATAGTATCCTTTCCGGTGATTACAGCCCTATATAACGTGTACATGATCGGGATGGACAAGCAGCTCTGTAATAACCTTGGCGTACCAATTCAAGGGCGTCGAAACGAAGCTGCCGATAAGCTTGTAGGCCTTTGAGCCTTTTGCAATTCCTGATATGAGTGGGTCGGTAAGGGCACTTTCGGATTTCGAGGGCGTGGTCAGAAGCAGAACAAAGCTTGACTGAACTGCATCCCGCGAACAGGTTCTCACATTGCAATATCGATTTCATCAGCCGCCAGCCGGGAAATCAATTGTCCAGTTCCGCCTGCAGTATAAGTTGTGAAGACTTTTGCATCATATGAGAGGTAAGGCAGCGTCGCATACTTGGACATTCCACCAGGGTGAACGTCTGTCCCGCATCTGTTTCGGCGAACTGGAGAAGAGGACTTGAGAAATGTTCGCGAACTATGTTTTCGACGTAAGTAATTTCATCGATATATGTTTAGCAGACAAAGTTACGACATGCATACCATATCCAACCCGGAGGCACATCACGGTCGTTGTTAATTACGATGGACTCAGGGAATCTTATCAATCCAATATCAATCCATAGCTGGTCATCCGTCACGAAGAGTCATCTCACGTGTCAAGCGCGATTGTGACAATAGGTCCTGCGTGACATGGACGGAGCCATGTCTTTTGCATGTCTTCTCCTCATTTTACCCTATCTATCCTAAGGAGCCATTATCCGTTCGTGATAGACCTACGAACATACCTCACTCGCCTCCTTTGGTCGTCTTCCAACCCTGATTATGTCCAACTTTCAAGCCTAACGTCGTCGTCCTACACTTGCCTACTGAACACTGCCTATGTTACATCTTCTCAACTGCCAAATAAATCATTTTCATATTTTTCGCCTGATCTTGACATGCGCGAGGTGGGAAAGGTGTTAGCGTCATATCTCAATTCTTATAAATTATGCCAACCAGATCATTGATCAAGCTCAAGTGCGATTATTTAGGTCTAAAAATACGCAGAATATTCTTACTTTAGGCTACCGACAAGTAAGCAATTTCAATCGAGTCCTTCAAGCTAACTTATTTTTATCTATAGGCATCTCACGCTAGCGATCGCGGAAGAAAAGGGATGGCGCGTATTGGGATAACCAATACCTTTGTCAACACTATGGTTACAGCTCTTCAAGCACCAGAATGGGAGGAACTTCTACATCGGTAGGTCAATGAAATTTGCCTTTGTCGTAGTACCAAGGTCTGATGGCTCATAGCATCGGAGTTGATGCAATGCTGCATCTTCTTACAGAAACTTCTGTCTTTGTGTCTTTGCCAAATGGGTGTTTATGCCAAGTGACGGGAGTACCTATCATTTTCATAACTCCCAACGTACAAAACGATCACACGTCAATTTCCCTACAATCTTGCGAAGACAATGGAACAACATCAAATAAAAAACGCTCCTTTCCTGCTGTAGATCAAGAAGAAAGGCCGTGCAAGCGCCAAAAACTGTCCAATTGTACAACCAGCAAATCTGGCTTAAAATCATCAAAGACAATTAGGTATGCTCTACTTATACTCGGACTGCCAAGTAACTGACTTCTATAGATCTACCCCCGCAGATATAGTTGTCATGCGTGCCAGGATTTTCTATTCTCGGCCGAATTTCATTCCACGTACGAATCACATCCTTGTTGGATTACCACTCAAACGTAGGTTTCTTCCTTCATACTTGACAACCTGATACGAAAAAATGTTAGATGTGTTAAATCGGCTACAGCCCTCTTTTAACGTAAATACAAGCCGTGACTACACAATCGTTACCGACACCCGGAAGCAAGCTGAACAAGTACGGCACCTGTCGAAATATGTCTTTGCCCGACAATATGGCCTGGCTACTCCTTTTCGTTCTACGGCTGCCAAAGGAGGCTCTTTCAAATTTGCCGATTATCTTGACAGAGAAGCAGAAATCAAAGTAATTTGTCTCCGACCTTTTGTCTTAGTTCTCCCTGACAAAATTTGGGTAGGCAGGAGGGCCCTGTAAAACGCCGAAACGATTGAAGGATATACTACCGCTCTTGGAAAAACTTCTTAAGCGACATCAGAAGTGTAGATATGTCCCACTTCGTGATAAAGCTTGTTCTTCAAAGGTTCGCTCCCCTGTCCAGGATAACGACAGGGTC
Source organism: Phlegmacium glaucopus (assembly GCA_015039465.1). Lineage (NCBI taxonomy): Eukaryota > Fungi > Basidiomycota > Agaricomycetes > Agaricales > Cortinariaceae > Phlegmacium > Phlegmacium glaucopus. The sequence goes on from MU130548.1 coordinate 140,602, forward strand.
TTGATATATTCATGTTCTTCTTCCAGGTTAAGAGCGCAGCGAATCAGGACCTGGATAGTAGCGTTATTCTCGTAGGCTCAATCTTCCAATCCCCAAAAAAAGGATATTGATTTCTTCTACAGGAGTTAATGTCCGAACATTCCATTCAAGTACGGTCTCAGGTTTCGTTGGGAGCGGCCAACACCTCAGTAGATTCGTCTGGAAATCCTATTCCTCCGTTTGGTCTCAGCGAAGCACAAAAACATGCCAGGAACAAGCCCCGTTTTATTGAATTCGCATGTAGCCATGTGGAGGTGCGCAAATAATGGCAGCATTGGAGATTGACATCTCTAATGCTTTGAACTGTTAGGTGCATCGTTATGTGGTTTTGGTAACTAATGCAGTTATTCCTAAATCTTTCTGGGGCACAAAGAGTAACCTCAGACTTGTCCTCCAAAGTAAGGCATTTCTTTTTCTGTCCCATCCCGCATCACAAGTAATCGACATTAGGTGTTAAGAAGTTCATTAGTTGTCGGCGGTACGAATCATTGAGCCTCCATCATCTATTACAAGGATTCAGCACTTCGGCATGTGATTGGTTAATTCCACCTGGCCCTGGTGCTCGAGAGCAGGCGAGAATATCCGTGTCCGACTCCCTAAAACGCCGTGAATTACTGGAAGATTTTTTATACTGGTATTTTGATTCGTTCGTTTTGCCTTTGCTGAAGGTGAACTTGCATCTGTTTCTGCCATGGCTGATATAATACTCAGTTGTTCAACAGACCACCTTTTATGTAACGGAGTCGTCTGCCTTCCGAAATCAAGTACTCTACTTTAGGCATGATGATTGGGCAACTTTATGCGCGCCTCTCATTGCACGTCTCACCTCCGTCACTTTCGAGAAATTGACAGATGTAAGCTGTTGGCATCCCGAAAACTGAACATTGAACAAATTTTGCTTATGAATTAGGCCGAAGCGGCAGAAATTTTACGACAACGAAAGCTTGGTTTCTCCTTTGTTAGATTATTACCCAAAGAAACGGGAGTGAGGCCGATAGTTAACCTTCGTAAGAAGAAAACTGTGATCCGTGTATGTCCCTATTCAATATTTGGAAAAAGTAACGTCTGTCTTTCTCACCAGGGCCATAGGGTTCGTATACAGCCGAGCAATCCATCAATCAGATTCTTCAAGCTGCCTTCAATATCTTGACTTATGAACGTGTAAGTACGACATACCCCTAACTATTTTCCTTCACTATATAGCTCAAATCATAGAGTAACCAACCACACCTACTGGGTGCATCTGTGCTCGGTCCTGACGACGTTTATAAAAGGCTAAAGGAGTTTAAAGCGAACTTACCGCGAGACAGTAAAGGCAACCTGTATGTTCTCGACCTAACATAGTCTAGGCCGTCTAACTTTAAGCATAGACCAACCCTTTATTTTGTCAAAGTGGATGTCCAAACTTGCTTTGACACGATAGATCAGACGAAACTGTTGCAAATCCTACGTGAATTGATTTCAGAGGCGCGCAACATCATTATTGCAAGTGTGATGTAACCCGAGGCTGATAAATCTTTTCTGTAGGACTTGTATATGACGCAAAAGTATGCTCAGCTTACTACGTGCCTTGGCAAGACGAGGCGGAGTTATGTGAAGAAAGCCGTCCCCCAAGGTCTAATCTATCAGTTTCCTTAATGAATTTTATTCTAATATCATTTTGCCAGACGATCATCCACATTTCCTTCGTTATGCGACAGACTTGGCGAATGTTCTGCGGAATACGATTTTTGTAGATCAGGTATGGCTTGTGTTCCATCTGCTTCGGGAAAATAATAACCTTGGCCTAGGTCGTTTATCCAATTTCAAAGAAGCAAGAAGTACTGCAACTTTTAGAGGAGCACATCACCGAAAATATTGTCAAGGCGAGTTATACTCAGTGCGACTTTCAGATAGTTGACCAACCGATTTCTTCAAGATTGGAAAGACTTATTATCGTCAGACTGTCGGCATTCCTCAGGGATCGGTTTTATCCTCGATCCTATGTTCCTTTTTTTACGGAGATCTAGAGAAGAAATTTTCTAGTTTCACTAAAGACCTTCACAGTGTATGAAGACAAATAAATTTCAAGCACAGATCTATGTTCCTGACTTCTTCACAGGTACTCTTTCGACTCATCGATGACTACCTATTTATTACAACCAGTCTGACGAAAGCCAAAAGCTTCCTAGATATGATGAAAAAAGGTAAATATTTCATTGGCTTTGGATTATATCTTCGACGTCACCTTTTCAGGTCATCCAGAATACGGGTGTTTCATTTCGCAGGACAAGACATGGACAAATTTCGACCATGATGATGCACTCCTCAATGTGGTCGAGCCAAGTCAACGAAGTAATTCCCTCGTGCCGAATATAGTCTTTCAGTACGTTTATGACCTTTTATTCAGCCTTTCCCTGGTGCGGATACGCGATCAACATGAGAGACTTGTCCATTATGGTAGACTATTCGAGGTACAACAACAGTGGTAAGGACTTTTTTTTACTTCCAGGTACTCCTCTGAACGGTAGTCAGGCATCAAAAGTTCTTTGACCGTCGACAGAGGTCGCCACCCTGGAGCAGCATTTATGTACAAATTGTTTCAGTAAGAACTTTGATATATGGATTTGTACCATTGCTGAATATCAACTATCGAGCAGGATGGCAAAATTGAAAAGCCATGCTATCTTCTCTGACAGAGACCTCAATACGGAATATGTGGTGTATCTGAACATTTACCAAAAATCACTCATGATGGCTATGAAGGTGCATGAATATCTGCGAACCCGGTCTGTGAATAGAAAACGAAACAATACATTCCTTCGTGGTAAATGTGAAATATTAACCCCTCGTGATTTTATTCAAATGTCTCGTCCTAGATGCCATTCAAAGAGCCGTAATGTATAATTATACCGCTGTTCAGATTCAAGCGAGAAGAAAGGGTTGCCTACACCCAAATATTCACAAGGAGGCTGTGTTATGGTATCATGCTGCTCATTCATTCCATTTTATCAACACTGATCGTGGTTACCGTATTCCGGCAGGCTGGGTAATCATGCGTTTCATCACATTTTAAGCCGTAAACCTCACAGTTATTCATCACTATTGGTATATCTTGACCTTAAAATCGGTCGTCCAAAAAACCAACATCGATATCATCGAAAATTCAAGAGCCTCGTGAGGGAAGGTCAGGCCGCCTTTGCTGAGCTTTGAAATCAGTGGTGCACGTGATATCGGGGTAGCACAGGTTCCGCAGTAACATTACACACTATGTTACGATTCCGGGGTTACATAAATTCCAACAGATCGCAACGATTATCTTTGTATCTCTCTCACTTAACTAAACCCGTCTCCCTCCAATTTGTCCTTTTTTCTACCTCTAGCCCTGTCATGTCTGAATCTACATTCTACACTCTGAAAGCCGAGCTCCCCTCAGGCAAAATATACGACTTTGCTGATCTCAAAGGAAAAACTGTTTTAATTGTTAACACAGCTTCTAAATGGTGCGTTCTTCGTAGTTTATTTGATTACAACGAGGGGGGGAGTTGCTTAACTACAACCACTCTGAATTCAGTGGTTTCACGCCCCAGTATACAGGTAACTCAACACCGTCGTCTCTGGTCATTATATCGTGACAATCCTTCTATTACTCTTTTACCAGCCCTTCAGAGTTTATATGAGAAGTACAAAGATCAGAACTTCGAGATCCTCGGCTTCCCCTGCAACCAAGTGCGTACACAACTTGCTTTCTCTCCCCGTCTCCCCGTCCAACGGTAAGCTGAGAGAATCCCTATCCATAGTTTGGTGGCCAAGAGCCAGCCAATGACGAGGCCATCCAAGAATATTGTACCATCAACCATGGCGTCACCTTCCCTCTCATGAAGAAATCAGATGTGAACGGTGATACCACTAACGAGGTGTACAAATGGCTCAAGAACGAGAAGTCTGGACTTTTGGGACTTACGCGAATCAAGGTGGGTTTCAAGGAAAAACTTGAGTAATAATAACCTTTGTAACCAACCTCATCATCCCCAGTGGAATTTCGAGAAGTTCCTTATTGACAAAAATGGAAAGGTAGTCGAGCGATGGGCGTCTGTAACAACACCTGCCTCTATCGATGCCGAGGTTGCGAAGATCATCTGAAGAGTATTTTTATGTGATTATATATGGCTGTGAGTATATAACAATACGTACATGCAGTGTATAACTCCAAATCAGAAACGAAACCCAATGAACCCTTGAACAAAAGTTATGAATTAAATCAGTGCAGTCATACTGAAGAAAGTCAATCACTCCAAATAAGGTTTAGTGCAGATGATAGTGGCCGACAACGGAGACTGTGATAAAGCCCACCGGCATTTCGCTGTTCCGAGGTCCGGATACTAATAGTGCTTAGGAGTCTAAGGTCTTTGTGTGCCAAGAACATGTCGGCTCTCTGGACCGTAGCTGGAGTTGGACTTGTAAGTGTTGTTTTGTCTTCTTTTCCTGTTCAGCCCTTTATTTTATTTTATAGATCGTCCATCTCATCTTCAAGCGAACAGAGACTTTTCGATTTTTCTGGCTCTTCATCTTACTCTTGGCCACCCCAGCATCCCTAACAGTATTCTATCTTCCCTATGTCAACAACATCATCCAGGCAGCCTTGACCGTGTTTGGTCTTTTCTGGTCGACCCTCACCATCTCCATCCTTGTCTACCGTGTTTCCCCCTGGCATCCCTTGGCTAAATACCCTGGTCCACTCTTATGCAAACTCACCAAATTCCACCTTGCCTTCATTGCTCTTCGCAGACAGCAGCATATTTATTATTCTCAATTGCACAAAACATACGGTGATGTTGTTAGAATTGGTGAGTCAAATATATATATTTCCGTTTCGTTGAAGGATAACCTCTCGTTCATTCATTTCTTGTTAGGCCCCAATGAACTTTCTATCTGCAACGTTGATGCTGTAACGCCTCTCATGGGTCCTAACGGCCTTGAAAAGGGTCCTTGTAAGTTTACACAACTTCGGTATCTCACCGATTTTCCCTCACTGATGATCGTTCGTTAGTCTGGTCCGGCCGAGTTCCCGCCCACGAATCCGTCCAGCCCCTCATTGCCATCGTTGACAAGGTTGAACACGCACGACGAAGGCGATCTTGGACAAGAGCTTTCTCCACCGCCGCCCTCAAAGGTTATGAAGCCATAATCAAATACAGGTCCCTACAGCTTATCGATACCCTGTCGTCGCAGAACTTGAAGGAGCAGATTATAAATCTTACGCAATGGTTTGCCTTTTATGCGTATGTTTGATCCATACATTCATCTTGGATTACACTAAGCGCCGTGATATCTGTAGATACGATGTAACTATAGAATTGGCGTACGTAATTTATTTATCATACACAAGTGATCGACCCTCTCATCTGCTTTCTCTACAGCTTTGGTGGAGGTTCTGAGATGATGCGGGATGGGGACCCTGACGGTCGTTGGCATACGATGGAAGGCGGACAAAGGTACGATTTGCAAAAAGAATCTTGCTATCCTAATTCCTCAAAACATCGGTTTCATTTTTTATTTATTTTGACTCTCATAGGGAGGCCGTCTTCATGAGTCATGTACCATGGCTAGGCTCAATCGCCTTGTCTCTCCCCGGATTTGCGAAAGATCTCAAATTCTTCCGTGCTCATGCACAAAACTGGGCCAGGCGTAGAGTACAAGAGGGTTCTACTCACAAGGATCTATTCTATCACTTGGTCCGCTACAATCTCATTAATTTTACTGGTCCAAACTTTCTGATTACAAATTATTGAAGATTGACGAAGATAACCTTGCTACTTTCAAACCAACCCTGCCCGAGGTTATCAGCGACGGTACGTGAAAATTTAACACGCAGATGCTAGAAGCTAAAGAGCTCATTCCCATTCAGCTGCTCTTGCTGTGTTAGCAGGATCGGATACAACATCTTCCGCTATTACAAACATCTTCTATTTCCTTATAAGCAACCCTACTGTTTACAAGCGTCTTCAAGCTGAGATAGACGGACTGGGTGATAGCCTCACGGATTGTACCGCACAATCACAGCTTCCATATCTCAATGCTGTCATGTACGTTGCACTCGAAAGTCTAAGCATTTCTTAATACTAAAAAGATTTAATCTAGTCACGAAGGTCTCCGATTACTACCTTCTCTATTGTCCGGCGTACAGCGTGCTGCAGTGAAAGGAACTGGTGGGAAAATGATTGGATCAGTGTAAGTCTCTATAACAAGCACTTTGTAAAGGTTCATACTAACGGTTCGCTTCAAGTTATCTCCCTGAAGGCAACTTCGCCTTTGTCCATACATATTCATTACAGCGTGATCCTCGCTGTTTCTCTCCCCTCCCCGACGCATTCATACCCGAACGCTGGCTTCCTGAAGACCAACGACAAGTATTGGAACCCAAGATCTTCAATTCCCAAACAGAGTTCATCCACAACACAGCTGCTTTCATTCCTTTCTCCGTCGGTCCAGCTAACTGTGCCGGCAAGAGCCTTGCATGGATGGAGATGCGCATGGTGGTTACCTTGATGACTTCACGATTTGACTTGGCATTTGAACCGTCTTATAATCCTCAAAAGTGGTATGACGATCTTTGTGATTATTTCATTACGGTAAAGGGGCAGCTACCTGCTCGTCTTTCGGTTCGTAAAGCCTAGAACATCTTCACCGGATTGGGCAGTAAACAAACAAATATATCTTTTTTTCTATCTACCTTTTTTTTAGGAACAACGGGAAGGTGAGGATACATACGGCGCGCTTTTTAAATTGGAAGATTCAAGGTTGCGGTACATAGGTTACTTGATTTCACCCCTTGATCGCCTTGCGGCGTAGAGTGGTTAGACGTTCACGCTGTTGTCATCGTTTACACTGATTTTATTTTGGCTGCCAAAAATGTGAAATAGTCAGTCAGGTGTTTATTTATACATATGATGCCATCATATATGATCGACCACCACATAAAAATAGGAGAAAGTAAAAAGTAATCAATCATCTCCAAAGGGAACCAGACCTCTTCGTTGGGGCGCCATGGACAGTTGGACCTTTCAGGTTACTCAACCTAAGCTCCCTCTCCCTCTCGTCGACGGCTAGGGATGTGCGTAGACCCTCTACCTCTGTAGCTTTTTCTTGAACTTTCTCGGCGGCTTCCTTCGAATTGTTCTTCAAAGTCTCCAGAGCATCTACTTCAGCACTGAGTTCTGCTATGGCTGTCTCATGGCGCATTTTTGCATTGAGATAGGCGGCTTCTGTTTTCTTGAAAGCAAAGAGAGATTTACTGTGGTTGGCATGTGCATGAGCTTCAGTCTAGAAAAAAAAAAACAGAGTTTGCATCGACATTCGAAAAAGGAAAAAAGATTTAATTAAAAAACCTTGACGGCGCTGTTTTGAAACTTTTGGAGTTCTTGGAGCTCATTAATGCTGATATCCAAAGCCTGCTTCGCCGTCCTGCCTTCCTGCTTTATGATTTTGGAAATGCGTCTCCCATCCTTCGCTAAACAAGATGTTAGCGCAGCAATTGACCAAGAAAAAGTGAACCCGGAACTGACCCTCTGATTTTGCGATTTTGGATCTCTGTTTCGGAGTGAGATTGTTATCAGCTGAGACTGCGCGGTTCTGCAATTCTTCATCGGTTACGGCAGGAGCTGTGGTTATGGCTGGGGCTGGGGCTTCGCCTCCGTTAACGACAGCAGGTACTTGTTTTTCCTCGATTGGATGGGCAGTAGTACTAGCGTGTCTAGAAGGGGTACGGCTGTGGACTGCAGACTTGCGTGGGGAAGTACTAATTGTTGAACGACGTGCAACCCCATTGGACTCTTGTTTAACAGAAGAAGGAGGCGAGTTAAAGGCCTCTGCTGGAAGCCAACCGTCTGAACCATTTGGGTGCTGTATGATATCTGTCATTGTTGAAAGTAAGTAAGAAAGGATGTGTCTAAGAAACTAATGGAGAATGACATCATCTCCCGATTCAGATTCAGATTCAGATTCATCCTCAGATTCATCCTCCAGTTCCTCCTCCGGATCGGCATAGAATGAATCGAGATCTGTCCTTCCTCCAGTCGGCAACACGACAGGGACAGGGACAACGACAGGGACAGTCACAGCGACTACTGGCACATCATACTCTGAATCCCTCAAACTACTCTCCACACCCTTCTCAAGCCAATCAGGCATCTCTGGACTCGACGATTCCACTAAACCACATTTCATGTTAGTCTGACTATCCATATAATACTAGTACTCACCTGGATATCCATCTGCTACTCCAGTTTTACCTTCAAACAATACTACCTTCACCTGCTCTCGTCTTAACACCACACCACTAAGTTCATCCCCGTTCACCTGCAATCCAATCCCAGCTAACAACCCACTCAACATCCTCCCTCGATCTCGAACATCATAGTTTAAATCATACCGTGCAAGCGAGAACACATAGCGGCACAACATCCCTAGCCTTGCATCCACACAGTTCAACACAAACAACTTTGCCGCCAGTGTCACAACCTGTAGCTTCACCAAAGGTTCTTCTTGTCCAAACCCTTTCGCCATCTTCCTCAATACATCAGGAGCCCATTCCGCAATCCCTTCCGGACCTCCACCTGTTTCATCCGAACCACCATATTGTCCTACTAACCACACCACGCACGCACGCGCTCGAGCGTGTTTGATATCATCAATCTTTCTCGCAAGGTGTCCAATGATAGTCAGCGGCGATTGCGACGTGCTTGCCACCGACATCGAATTTGGTTTAGAAAGCTGCGTCTGTACCAACGTCTGCAACACCATGACAGCATTGCTAACAACAATATCTAATAATTTTCCCCCTTCAGTCGCAGAGTTTATAGAAAATTAAATAAACGAACCAATAGGACTTTTGATCATAGTAATCAATGCTGTCAAGCATTTTTGTCCTGATTCTGGAATACGAGTTGCACAATATCCCAATCCACGTATCGCCTCAGAAACAACTTCATCCTCCACATCATCTGCATAGTCCTACATAACTAGTCAGCAAAACAAAACAAAAAAGAAGAGGAAATCCTCACAATAAACTCTCGCAAAATCCCCTGATAGTTATCAACCGTAAGCACATTGAGAAGTAGCTTGATCTTGTCCTTCTTCACTTGTAGTATATCATCAGACCGCACCAAAAAGCGAGTATAATAAGGCGAAAACAAGTGCTACACCAATCGACGCGGTCAATCAAACTCAACTTTATCCTAGAAGATCACTCACAGGAACGCTCTTGGTGATGATAATAAGGTCCATAATCACAACCCTCTCAACTTCCTTCGACGTCATCAGCAGCCTCATAAGCGGATGTACAAATTTAGGCCAGTAAGATGGAGGAGCAGCGTAAAATATCACTTTCGTAGCAGCCATTATCACCTATATCTTCATCAATTAAAAACAAACGAACCAGGGGAAAAAAAGAAAGCACGAACAGCAGGATTCCGACTTTGAAGAGTACCTTCCACAGACTCTAACAACAATTTCACATCCTTGTCAATTTCCTCTTCTTCCACGCTATCTGCCGCCACTCCCTTATTTTCTCCTGTACTTCTCCTTCCCATAGGTCTAGGCAGCATCGTCCTTGCATACCTCAGTAATAAATTAATCAAATCCACCTGACCCCATTCATCCGCTTCCACTAAAATCCTACACAACCTTCGATAATGTTCGTGTAGCAAATCCAATCTTGTCGGACATACAGCTTCAAATGCAGCTGCTACGCATCCGAGAGAGAGCGGAGATCGGTCTCGTAATAAAGTCGTTATTATTTGTATAAGAGCTGGGAGATGATTCGAATCAAGACTGGAAAAAAAAAGAAACCGTCTTGGTGTTGTTTTTTTGTGGAAAAAGAGAGGAACAAGAAAAAAACTCACGAAAAACACTTGGGTATAGCAAGCGCTGCTGCTTTCCTCACATACGGACTCACATCACTCGCACATTTCTTAATCGCAAGCACCACAATACTCCCAATCATCGGTACCTTTATCCCACTCAACACTCTTAACGCCATAGCTCTAATCAATGGACTGTTATCCGCAAGATCCTTTTGAAAAGTATTAATAGAGAGTAAAGCCAGATCGGGTTCTTGTTCAGCATAGCGGAGGAGGTAGATGTAGACCAGTTTACGAATTTCGAGATTGGGTGATGCGACTAGTTTGACTACTGGAGCGAAGTATTCGGATACGTTGCGGCCTTTTGACATTAACTAGGGGACACACACTATAAGAAAAAAGTTTTTTGAAAAAAAAGTTCGTACATACAGCTATCAATTTCGTCATAGCTTTCAATTTCTCCCTATCACTATTCCCATCCAACTGATTCTTTATTTTTGCATCGTCCACATTCCCTCCAGTCCCTCCTCCCAGGCCACCAGCTGCTGCTGAGTCGAGGTAACCTGCACCGACACCTCGGGCGATGGAGAGATCTCGTGTATGTTCAGAGAAGGACTCTTGGAGTCGCATACCGAGACGAGTGGCATTTTCGGAGATGGCGGTGAGGTACTGGTTTGACATTAGGGTTGGGGCTGCCAGTGGATTGGAAAGAAGGGATGATTATGTCATACATAACTAAGCCGACATCTCCGATTCTTTCTCCTCCATCAACAATCACCTCATTTCCCCTTGGGCTTTGGATCGTATCTAACCTTCCCAATCTTCTGGATGATAGCTCCGACATACGATCTCTAATCTACTCAATTTGACGATCCATGATTGCTAATGTCTCGATGATATCACCCAACGATCTACAATCTTGCGCCGACTCTTTGTTGGACTCCATTCAAGGTCTCAATATTACTGTGAAAACCCATGGTTGATATCGAGTTTTTTCTCCTTATCTACATAGTCCCTGGAATTTCGAAGACTTCCCGCTAGAACATGTAATTTTATTTCTAAGCTCGTACTCGCGAAATTTTTTGTTACAAGGCGTAATTTGATCAATTGATGGGCATAAGCGCTTGAGATATATGGTTATCTCTAATAAGGGCTCAGCATATATGTTCGGAAATAATTATGGGCGACTCTGTTTCTTTTCTTTATCACGTGCAGAGGTTTGAAATTCCAACATTTTGCTCTTGGCCGGAGCGCCGCACTGGTGAGATGATATATATTATCAGTTAAACATTCCAGGAAAGAAACACAGGTCAGTGTGGATACTGTCTACTTGAATGTCAGCATAACGACTTCGGTCGCCTGAATATCAACACCATCTTGAACATTAACGGTGCTAATTTGCAGACTGCCGCTAACCCTCGCATCACTTGTCTCATAAGTCTGGCCGCCCCAAGTCAAACCAGAGGTATCATCCGCATGCCTTATTTTCGGCGAAAGAGAGTCATTAAATGATCACGAAATCGATGATTTTAAAAAGTGGACATACGGCACAAATAATCGCTTTACATCCATCGTCGAAGGGACGGTACCACTTGCAAAGGTTAAATTCACGTGCGTGCTTGACCTCGCAGTGGTCGTCGTCGTAAAGAACGCCAACGAGTTAATTAGAATGGCTTTTGTCAACTGGCCACCCTGGTAGAAAGCGTACCCCGAGATCCTAGAATCAGTAATATTGAGCTCGACTGCTTGTGTGTTGCCGCTGTTACCAATGGCTTCGGCTGCGATGATCGCGGCGTAATACTGCGGCTGAATGTGAGGAGGAAGGGGATTGGAAAGAGTGGATCCATCGAGCGTAGAGCGGGTCAAGGTGGTAGGTTGAATCTGAAATTAAGCTACTGTCAGACGATACATATCTGTGTGGAATGTCTGCATATACATACCAAACTATACTTGAATCCAATACCAACATGGAAGAACACCCTCGAAATGTCAAGTTGCGTTCTATATCCGGGATTAGGTTAGAAGATACTTAAGCAGAGGCCGCAAGGTAACTACATACGCGAACAGGAGGTAATCTAACGTCCACAAGGCTGCTCCTGCCGTATTGCTGACGCCAGGGGCACCCTATAGCATGGTAAGCACGCTATACGGTCATATCTTTGATTCACTGACATGGCATGAATAACTATTCGTCTCTCCAAGCACGTAATCAAGTCCCTTCCCATGGGCAGCCGCAATATCAGGTATGAAGCCGGTCAAATTGCCTCGGATAGTCGCTTTAGTCATCAAATCTTGCAGAAGTCCACCACTCCCTGTACAAAAGGATCCACTATAGTGGTGCTGTGAAATCCTATGCAATGAAAGAATCCACCAGCATGAATATGCAATAATTTTGAGCTAGAAAGTAAGCGTACGTTGAGATTAAAGAACCGGGTGCAGATGAAAGAATCCCCTCTTGGAAGATAGCTTGTGGCGAAAAGCCGCTAGTAGAATGTGAAGACCCAGCAAAAGACCCACCCCAGAATGGTATAAAGGAAGACGATGACATAGACACGTTGGTAGCGAACTCAATCCACCTCGAAGAGCAGTATTATATTAGTAAAAATCACATATTACTCCTACCTCGGATGATAGGTAAGTACGCACTGTGTGACATATTGTGAGGATGTGAATGTTGGGGGTCTTGCACCATTATTTAAGTAAAGGTCAGCTTCGTTGCCAATCTCGATAGCATCGAGCACGATGCCAGCATCTTTGATAGGAGGGGACGCGAAAGCTTTTACAAGGGATTGGGCTTCGAGAAATGCCGCCGTCAAGTTGTTTTGACCAAGATTCAAGCCCCATATTACGTGAGTATCTACATATGTTCATCAAAATATGTACGTAGGTGAGAAAAGAGGAGGAGAAAAAAAGAGGAGAATCCATACTTGGTGGGAGAAACTTGGCAGCTCCATAGTAGGGATCACCAACTGTGATATTTGTGGCCTCTGGGTATGGGACCGTGCTGGTCACGGGAGGGAAAATGGCTTCTGAAAACTGACAACTCTGCAGTTAGCCAAAGACTCGGATTTCACTCCACATGTGAACGGCACAGCACCTGGACATTGTCCCCAAAATTCGTGTGGTCTTCGCTATTTGCTCCTATTCTTATCTGGGGTGGTAGTCCAGTCAATTGTTGCAAATTGTCCAAAGTATTGAAGAAGAAATCGTTTCGTGAGGTGGTTCCCACCCAGTCGGTCCAGCGGTCTTGCTCGATGGAGAAAGACAACAAGGATTGAGACACTGGGGAAGCAGCTGCAGGCGGTGTCAGTGACACCGGGACATCAAGACACGAAACAACTTGGCTGAGGAGCAAGAGCGAAACAGCGCGGTATGGGAGCAAAAAGTTGGGCATTATCGTCCTGGCCCTTCGACAAGACGCGTTTATATACTTCCGCCAAGTGGATTTAGCAGAAGCAACTTCTGAGAAAAGGAATTTCATTGGCGTGTGGGTCGCAAGACTATTTATAATATTTCGGATGTGATCTCCATTATTTTAGTATGGTACTGCTCGACGCGACGCGAATAAGGAAGGCACCAAGTTGGGCTGACTTGATAATGAAAAATGCCGCCAGCTGACTTAACCTGTGTCCCTGATTCGTCTAGCAACGATGTGGCTTGGCATTTCAACATTTCAACATGTACAGTGTTCAAAGGAAAGGATTCAGGCAAGGCAAAGGCAAGGCTCAAAGCTTGTTGGTGACGTGACGTGACCTAAATTTTAATACAGTAACGCATTTAGGCTAAGAATGTTTTGGAACGATATTAATATTGTTGGAGCCGAGCAGCAGCTTCCGTAACTTGGCCTAATGCAAAGTGCTATGGCAGCGCTAGCGAGTGTCGGGGACTCGGAGGAAGCCCATGCGGTTAGTGGAAAAGGATGCAGTAAAAGAATGAGCAGTGGCATGAGGATACTTTAAAAATGACTTCGTGTGTATAAGGATCATATCTATTATCAGCGCCTGTCATATTCGACGGCAACAGCGGCTATACTATCCCGTATCTCCGCTTCTACCAAGCCCATCGCGCCTCGCAGACCTTCATAGAACGGGGGAGTCAATCCCGCCTTCTCTCTATCTTCAACGTTAAAGGGGCCTTTGACATCCCCTCTCCAACCCTTCTTAACCTCCTCCCTAAAAGCGGTGATAGGATCAACATCTCCTTGACCACAAATCCAGGTAAACCAGCGATGCCCTGAGGTAACGTGGGTGACCTCATCAGCGTGAATAATTTCCATAACCTTCACAGTTTCCGTGTCGCCAGCTTTTCTGAACCGTTCGATTGTCGCAGGATTGACATCAAGACCTCGTGCTTCGTGCACGAGATGTATGATTGCCAGACGAGCGCGAAGGGAATCAGAAGTCACAGTTGCAGATTCCCAAAGTGAAGCGTGAACTGGCATGCTACCGTATGGCGTTGAAGGCGAGAGAGATGCCAGTCTTGATGTGAGTAAAGAGCTGGGGGGAAAAACGGATAAGCCTGGCAACAAAAAGTCTGCGTGGCAACTCACAAATGCTTTGACTCGTCAAGAGCCATTTTAGCAAAGTCCGAGAAGAAGGCCGGCGGTAGATCAGGATGTGCTGGCCCAAAGCGAGCCATGATATCCCAGCTAAATAAAAATTGAGCTTAGTGAGATCTCATGGATCCAAGCTCCAAGCAGCTTGTATACTTACGCCAAATCAATGCTAATCAGGCAGGATCAGATTGCATAAGATCTCAACGAACCAAAACATTTTACTTACGCCCATTGCTCAATATTTGCAAGTGCGTGTAGCATCACCGCCCTGTTTTTCCGGCTCTTTACTTTCGCCGGGTCGACGGTGTTTTTTGAATATGAATCTTCTCGTGGCGGTATGTCGGGTGGACGAGGTGCATTTGGTGACTTATGACCTATAGACGCAAGTTTTCCTGTGCGAAATAAATGTACTGCATGACGAGTTCGCTCAACCTGTGATGTTTCTTTGTTAGAATCTGCATGGACCGCGCCAATGACACGTGCGTACCTTCAATGTCGGATTTGGTGTGTTGAGGATTAAAACAGCCCATTGCATGAGTGTCGTAGGTGTTTGGTTAGTAGGAACCAGGGGCTCTACTACGCGAACTTCTGTTGATAGGACTTGAGGTGCACTCTGTGTTGGTACGGGCAGCGGTGGATCTGCAAATTCTGTCCTAGATATGAGTATGGAAGTACTTTTAAGTGTTATAACGAAATTGATAGACCTTCAGACACGGGGCGTAATTCAACTAAGCGCCAATTACTTCCTCCTTCGGGAGCTTCCATGAATACTTTCTCGAGACCGTCTTCAGGGTCCTTCTTGATTTCAACAGAGTAAGTGCAAGCTCTCAGCCCCGTTTCACTCTTCCCAGTCTTCAGATCGAAGTCATACCTGCCAGATATTCAGGAGGCATAACTACGTTGGAAGAAGCCTAAACGTACCTATGCCATGGACAAACGGCGACTACACTCGTTTCACATTCCTCGATTTCTGCATGAGATAAATCTGCTCCTAGGTGTGGACAAGTGGACTCCATGACATATATTTGCCTCTGATTCGAACCAGCATTCCCAGACGTAGTAGATAACAGAGTACTTTCGCCATTGTCTGACTCCCGTCCAAGTTCGGATGAGAGTCTGAAAAGAATCAACGAGTGATAGTGGCCTTCTTGAGATCGAAGGTTAAGGTGATATCGAAAGTGCGTGAGTAGATCAGAAAGCGGCGCGATGCTGCAGGCAACAAAATTTTTGAATTGAGATTCAGTATAGACAATTAGTAGAAGCTCGACAATGATCCTTTAGGAGGACGAACTGAAGGAGGGCCATTGATTAGGGGTTCAGGGAAGCGTAAAGCAGTCCAAACAGTGACTGACTTGTTCTTGACCTCAAAGGCCGCAAATAGCCCTGCAATGATAATTGCTCTGAACTTGCCTCAATAAAAAAAAAAGTCCTTCAGCATGAGACTCTCTAACCTGATACCATCCATTCCTGCTAATCTGGTAACGTGTCTGGACGCAATAGACATTCGAACAGAAACAGACCTTTTATTCTCTGCTTCAACGTTCGACATTTTCAGGCGATTGCCTAAAGGCACAATCTCGTTGCAAGAATTGACAGATTATACAGATCTTGTAGCAGAACTATGTGCTGCTCCCGCAATCTCAGGATGTGACTTGCTTTCATTGGAAAACGAGTTGCAGAGGAATGCTGTAGAGTTGACTATTGGCAACCAAGAACTCGATGAATTTCTTCTGGGCTTAAGCGGTGGACGCGTTATTGAAATCTCTGGCGACCGAGGCACTGGAAAATCGGCGCGTTTTCTTATAGTTCTCCTTTTCCTCCAGTTGCCCATGTTAACCAAGTTGGCATCCAGAGCCTAGCTCTTAACCTGGTATTGCATCATCTCGGAAAATATGCTGGGAGCACTGCCACGTGGATTGATACGACTGGGGATTTCTCTCCTGAAAATGCCTGCCAGCTCTTAGAGTGCATTGAGGTCATTCACTTGCTGCTGATTTAAATATATGTCCTAATTATTATTTTCAGAAACCTTCGTCTATTCTTGAACGATTGCAGATATCACTAGCTTTCGACATTGAGGCGGCTCAAGCAATTGTGGATCATTCAATCCAAAATATTGATGTGCGTGCGACTACTTGTCCTTTAACTTGAGGAACTATTTAACATCGATACCTTCAGTCACATCGCCAATTCATAATTATTGATGCCATTACACCCTTGCTCGGCCCATTGCTCGGCCCAGCATCAGCGCAAGGTCATGCAATCATGACTGATTTTATGCGACAACTACAATCTTTGGCTCAAAGTACGAATATCACCATTCTCGTGAGTTTTTAAGACCATCTCGCGCCAGCCGTGCTTATTAACGAAATCTTTCTTGTGTTCAAGGTCATAAATAATACTGCTCGCGTAAGTCAAGCGAGCCTTGAAAGAAAGCCTGCATTAGGACCCTCTTTCGCATTGATGGCCGACACCAGCCTCTGGCTAACGTTGAATAGCGAAAACGCGCAGCCCCCCTGCCATACAATCAGAGTTCTTCGCTCACAGTCAATAGTAAGACGATAGCCCTTCTTTCATGTCCAAAGACTAACAACCGAAAAACTAGCCCCTACCTCCTCCCGTAAAATTTTACATACGGGAAGGCGTAATTTGTTCAGCATAAATCTTCGAAATGATTCTTGAAATTGCGTCTTCATCAAAACTTTTGATTGAAATTGCGTCTTCAATTAAAATATGTGGTTGAAATTGCGTCTTCAATTACAATATTTGGTTGAACTTTTTGTCCTTCCGAAGCGGCCCTATCTTGGCGACGCACCGCAAGGTGACTCTTTTGAGCCTGTGTAAATTGGAACGGCTGATCCGTTGTTGACCAGCAGCATAACGATCGAAAGTGCCACGTTGCGCATTAGTGCGCATTGCGCCAACATCGCGCAAGAACAAATTTGAACCTCGACTGGAGTCACGTTATCCCATCGCGTCATTGATATAGTGCCTCACGTCAGTAACACGTTATTAATGCTCAGGTCCCTATAAGAACTCACAGGGTAAGCCTTCGAAATTCCCATACACATCATGGCCCCCGTTGCAACCACCGAAAGAGATAACGTTACTACTGCACCAGTGAAACCCGTCGTTACGCAAAAAGTTTTCAATCCATTCTATTCACCTCCCAACGACGATGACGGTAATGAAACCTATAAATACGCCGAATTAAAGGTGAGTACGTTCCTTGATACGTCAGGTACCATTCTTGAAGACATCTTTTCCCCCTTCAGCCTTCGTTCCCAGAGTTGTCTTGGGAGCCACTGGGAGAAGTCGAATTCGTTGACCGGGGATTATCTGCCGATCCTACCAAAGGCGGTCTTCTCCGAGCTGCGAGCAAAGTCACTCATTTGACACCCGCGATCGGTACTGAGATCTTGGGAATTGACTTGAGGCAACTTTCTGATACACAAAAGGATGAACTGTAAGCCTCTATTCGATAGGAACGGCCGGCACAGTACTGAGGATATCTTAATAGTGCTTTGCTTGTCGCTGAGAGAGGAGTCGTCTGTGGGGATTTTTTTCTTCTATGCTCGCGACCTAGATTCAAACCTGATGCCCCGTAAAGTTTTCCGCGATCAGGAGATAGATATTTATCAACAATTGGAGCTTGGTCGTCATTTTGGACCCTTGCACCGACATGCAACCACGCCTATTACAAGGAATGGTCTTGAAGAAGTACATGGTCAGTTTGAATTACCACAGAACATTGAAACATTCGCTCATACTTTCGGGCAGTGGTATATAACGATGCCAGCCGTAGGCCTGACCCTTCGGCATTTACGAGGCTCGAATTGTGGCACTCAGATGTAACTATCATTTTCGTTTTGTGTCATGAGAACCCTTCATGATTTATTTCAATCAAGGTCTCTTATGAAATTCAACCTCCAAGCACGACATCTTTGAAACTTTTGACTTGTCCCGAAATTGGTGGGGACACTTTATGGAGCTCTGGGTAAAAACAATTCTGCTTCAAGTTCGATGTTTGATAATCTGACCCCCGATTCCAGATACGCTCTATACTCCTCTTTAAGCCCTGGCCTCCAGACCTATCTCGAAGGTCTTTCCGCCGTCCATAGCGCCGTTGCCCAAGCAGAAGGAAACCGAGCCGCCGGTCTTCCGGTACGCCGTAGGGAAATCGAAACGGTACACCCTATCGTTCGCGTCCATCCCGCTACTGGCTGGAAGAGTATTTACGTTAATCCTGGTGCGTTCCTTTCCTCGTGGGAAATTTGCCTTGACTCAAGATGGACACCATTTTCTCAAGGCTTCACACGATACATCGTTGGTGTACCCAGGGCCGAATCAGATGCCATCTTGACGTTCCTTTACCATCAAATAAGTGAAAATCCTGATCACCAGGTACGCTTCCGCTGGGAGGTCAATTCTATTGCTTTCTGGGACAACAGGGTAAGAAGTTATTTTTTTTTGCCATTATTTCAGGACATAATTCTTTTATCGCTTCAGATTGTCACTCATTCAGCCACGTTCGATTTTTGGCCTGCTATGCGTCATGCACTTCGAGCCACACCTCACGGAGACAAACCCACCTCCGTAGAAGATTATGAACGTCAGACAGGAAAAGAAGCCAAAGACAGACAATTAGAGATTTGGAAACAACAGGGGATCACGGTGGATCAGAACGTAAAGCCAAAATCGGGCAAGGCACGTTACAATGACTGAAAATAAAGGCGATAATCTGAAAATTGAATTTATATATAAACTTGACTTTTTCGATTTTATTTTTCTCTTGAGGTGCAATGTGTGACGGGTCTGCTTACCGAATGGAGATTCTAATGAAAAGAATGGGCGTATCTGGGCGTATCTGGGCGTATCTCGGTATCCACGTTCTTTCATCGATATCATCACAGATCCCACGACGCCTATCGGCATACTGCATACACAAAAAATGTGCCCCTGATCTACACAAATCGATTGCAATCCGATTGCACAACAAACGAGAAAACATCGATCATCAGATCTTGAAAAATAGTTATTGCAAAATTATAACACCGAAACTGCAGATGGAAGCAAGAATGTCTGGAATTACAAGGGGAACATGTTATATGCAAGCTGCTAGTGAATGAACACAAATCGTAAGTTATTGGGAAAGTGAAAAAGGATTTTACAATATTTGTTATATGCGGAAAGATGAAAGATCTGGATGCGCCTCATTAATAGATATA
The DNA here is from genome assembly GCA_015039465.1 of Phlegmacium glaucopus. Taxonomy (NCBI): domain Eukaryota; kingdom Fungi; phylum Basidiomycota; class Agaricomycetes; order Agaricales; family Cortinariaceae; genus Phlegmacium; species Phlegmacium glaucopus. The sequence continues at coordinate 160,263 of MU130548.1, forward strand.
TAATGATGCAAATCGGAGAGAACGAAAGTTGTATATGTAATGGCGAAGTGAGGTTCAAGAATGGAATAACAAGAGCAGAGTACGATGACCTTGGCGGTAACAAGGTTTTTTTTTGGCAGGCTTTTCATCTTGACGATTATCGCTGTGGTGCATGATTTACCGAAGAGTGTTGAGAACTTCTCATGAAAGACTGTTGTTGTATATGATCAGGTTGTGCATAGGCGCGTGCACCTCCAGCAGCAGTAGGAGGAGCTGGGTTAGTAGACCAGGGTGGTGGTGGTAATGCGGTACTCGGCTGAACCATGGAAGGTTGCTGTGCCAGAGTCGGTGGCACTCGACTTGTATCAGTTGACATTGTGGACGAATTCGGATCTGAAGTTATCATGTTCACAAGTTGGAAGGAACCTTCATGATGCTGTGGTGGTTGCTTGACCGCAGTCATGGGAGACGTTGGTTCTGATTGATGAGATCTTGAACCCTGCTTGGCAGAGCGAGAGTGAGCTTTTTCTGCCGTCGCTATGTCAGCCGCTCTCGCAGATGCACGCAAAGTTTCCAGATCAATATGGGGTACTTCGCCATTGGGGCCATTCTTGTCTCTCTTACGCATGAGCTTGGCATAATCTAATCGGATACATGAGTTTGCAACGGTGAGGCTAATGATGGTGGCGTTAACGTACGCAATCCGCATGCATTGCAGAGTGTTCTGGCTCCATCTGGACCTCGTCGCCATTCAGGCGTCTCTCTAATATTACAAGAGTGACATTTGCCTGGAGGAGTTGCCCGCTGACCAGACCAAAAGGCGGAAGATGTATCAGAATCAGCCCGAGAAGAGATGCCAAGTAAATCAACCAGACTCACACTTCTTTTTCTGTACTTGCTTTTCGGTTGCCCTGCAGAGCCGTTAGCACCCGCTGTGCTGGTCGCGCGTTTTGTCCGGATGAGCTCCATATCTTGCTCAGCCGTAGTCTGAGGTTTGGAGTCTGTTGATGCATACTGCAATAATTTTATGATTATCTCAGGTTAGAGATGCAAATAGACGAACATCAGCAAAAGAACTTGGATCGGGCGCCGGGGCACCTTCCTCCTGCGAGATATCCTCCCAAGGCCGTTTTGGTGGACGAGGATCATCAGGTGACTGATGCATCGGATCCGGATCAGCCCTTGTTTCTTCGCCTTCAGAAAAGTTCATTCGTTGGAGTTCCTCGAGGAGTCGTACAACGGCTAGGGCATGTTGTGACATGTCTTCCAATTCACTAGCACTAGGCTGAACGTGTGGCTGTTGAGCTAAAAAGAAGGGACCGTTAAGGGAAATTTTTTACGATCAAAGTAACTCCAAGGAGTACCATATCGACTAGCAAATTGGTGGAGGATAAGACATCGATTCGCGATCTACAAAACCCTGAGTAATGGAAACTTTTTTTGACTAAACTGATTGAGTTTACCTCCATCAATGTATCGTTGCGAGTTGAGGTGTGGCGTTCTGGTTCGTTGACAGCATACGGACCACGGGTATCAACGGTCGTTGGAACAATAGCGGTAGTTCTAGCAAAGGATAGTTGCTGCTGTTGTGGCTGGAATTGTTGTTGTGGAGGTTGTTGAAGTGAATGATGCTGAATAGGAGGATGAGAGTTTTGGTGAGGAGGTTGATTGTGATGATGCTGCACCATGTGAGAAGGAGCAGCAGATATCGGTGGTTGTTGATGGTGAGGAAGCATGTGTGGCGGATGTTGTGCATGTTGCTGTTGTGGTGGAGGGGGCGGTGGTAGTTGATGCGACGCAGGCTGCGGTGGGTGCGGCTGTTGAGGATGAGCTTGACCCCAAGGTCCCTGTGGAGGAGGGGCGGGGGGCGGGGGACCTGGGGAGGGGTATGGGTTTGAATGAGTCGGTTGTGAAGGATGCTGTGGATGCATGACAGGCTGGCGGGGTTGCATGTACGGGTGTTGGTAGGGAGCATATCCAGGGTGAGTTGCCATAGGATGGTGCTGCACCTGCTCGTGCGGTGGAGGAGGTGCTGCATGGCTAGTTTGTGATGGCTGTCCTGGTAGTCCTGAGGGAATTGGAGTATAAGTGGTAGGCGTTGGAGGCTGTGATGCAGGGGTATAAGAAGGATATTGAGGTTGAGGGTATGTAGTCTATTGTACGAGATTGTCAATCAATAAAAAATTGGAAGGTGGATGGTATAGAATTACATGAGACGGTCGGATGTCACGAGGCACCGGTACGTTAGTTGAGGCTGTCCGAGACCGTTTTAACTGGTTTGGTGAATGAGGCGAGTCGTCACCTCGTGGATTGCCAATATTTACTGCCCCTGGAAGAGGAGTGACTTGAGCTGAGAGGGGTATCCCAGGGTGGACGTAACCGCCGTTTTCTTGTTTAGAAGGATATTCTACATCGTGACCAGCGGACAAAGGAGGTGTATGCTGCTGGTGAATGGTCTGTGTGGGTACAGGTGGATTGCGAGAGCCCCATTGGCGAGGAGTTTCCTGCTGCTGCTGTTGTTGCTGTTGCTGCTGCTGCTGCTGCTGCTGCTGCTGTAGTTGTTGTTGCTGTTGTTGTGGGTCTTGAGGTATCAAGCCACCTTGGGGAGACCTATACTGAAAATTGAGATCTTTTATTGAAGGTAAACGCCTTTCATTTTGTTGAGGTCTTGAGTGATGGTGGTGAGCTGAAGTCATGACGGTTGAGTAGATCGGCAAAGATTGAGATCAGAAGACTTGTTTGTATGCGTATACAGCTCTATCTCCCGATGTCCCCGGATCTTGAGCGCGTACAGCGGAGTTTCAACTGCCATCGAGATATTCCCTCTTATCGCCCAGCCAAACTTCTGGGTCCTCTTCACCACGGTATTCCTTTCAAGATTCCTAATACACCATTCTCCCCTTAAACCCGGATAGTGAACAATCCCATCGGATAGTGTTCCTGTTTGATGAATATCTTACGGCCTTAGAAGTCATGTATATTAAATTTCACCACAATAAGAGCTGCTTCTTATTATGTCGGTGAGCGCAGAGGCCCCACTACAATGTGGACTCACCGAGGACGCAGGGTCGGTGACACTAAATCTAAAGCTTCTTCCATCTTATCTTGATCATCGTGACCACAGGATCGCGAACGTCACAGTAACATGATCCCTTTGTGACATAACGCGTCCCGCGACCTCAGACTCAATATTGATACTTTCGATGATGTTATGCCATTCATGTGAATGTCAATACTGTATTACATCTTTTGTGCGTACGTATTTATCTGTATTTTCACAGAGTCAACTTCTTCCATTGTTGATCCAAACAGTTAAATATTATACACAATAAGCTCAAGGAATTTATTCAAAAAAAATCAAAATTTTATGCCAATTTTTACACAGCTAAATGCTGTAAATTACTAATCATTTTTGGCTTTGCAGAAAGTGCAGTCTTTTAAAATTGCACGACATTCGCTTTCACTGAGCGGAGTGATTATATATTCTGATTGCTCTCCATTTTGCAGGGCGGCAAGTCCGGCACACACAAGTTTTCGAGCTCCACGCATAATGCCGCACTGCCAGCAGAATTTGATCACGGCATCAAACGGCAGGCTCATCCTCAGCGCGGACAGCTTCTCCACTTTCTGGGTTCATGCTCGTAATTGCAAGTAAATTTTTTAAAGTATAACTATATCTGGTAGATTACATATGGAACTAGCTGGTTCAGAGCCGATTTGTAGCTTATTCATCAAACAGTTGTGATGCAACCCAACTGAGCTTGTCCTTTGATTGTACCCAATCATGAGTTTCGACTCGGACGTCTCTGGTTTTTATCGGTCGATGGGGATGACACCTCCCGTGGTCGTGAGACAGCCTCCATATGGAGGACGACCAAAATTCGTCAAGCTCGCTCCAGGAGACAAAGGCGAATTTCTTCCCGATGTTTTCTTTGAAGGTATGTTCGAGTCCAAGTTATTCATTGATGAAGCCTATTCCTAAAATCTTATGGATCCCTAGATCCTCGGACTTTTACCCCGCAGCCGGGACCTCTTGGTGAAATCCATGCATGGGGGCTTTACCCAGTAAGGCCTGTGACCCCTCTTGATCATTGGTCTTCATAACAAATAAGTCTATGACATTGACCCTTGCGCTTAACAGTACTTCTATGATGATCCTGATCTCAATGCTAATGAACGAAACTTGACACTCAATTGGCCCGCTTGTAATTATCTTATTTTATCATATCCTTGTCAGTGCTCTCTGACCCCGGATCATAAGTTGACGGCGTGCAAGCTGCCATGCGTCAGGCAGGTCCCATGTAATTGATTCACCGGCGCTGTTTGATTTTGTAAATACCCCAGATGAAACATCAGACCTTATACTTTGGAGGTGGCAGTCCTGAAAGTCAATTCATGAAGGTAGTCCTTGAACGAAAGGTTAGTTGCAGATGCCCATCTTTCTGTAAGAAATTTGGGATCTTAAAAATAACATTTTTCCCCTTTAGCGTCAAAATTTGAAGGCTGTGGATTTAAAGGGTTTGGACAAGTGTGATATTCTCGTAAAGATAACAATCGCGTGAGTCTGGGTTCAGTGAGTTATTTCTTTCGCGTCAACTGATCATTATGTCAGAGCTATGGAAGACAAAAAAGGTCAGCCACGAGTATGGCGACGCTTCCGCGTTTCAGCTGGTATTAGCATCAGCGCATTCCAAGACAAAGCCGTAGCCCCCATCATGGGATGGTAAGCCTCTTGAGTCAAACCTTCCAATTACAGACTGTGATATTCAATGCGTTTCAGGGTGAGGAATTTTCACTGCTATACATTTACCGATTTCAGAGATGGAGCATTGTTTGGGCCTGAGGTGACTTTGAAAGCGTGTACTTCTCCGATGTTCCGGTCCAATGTTTTCTTCTTTTCAAGTCCTCCGATTCGATTGACCGCGTTCACATTGCACAAGTGGGTTTCTTATTCCATCTTCGCAGAGAATGCCTGTCATGTCATGTCATGTCATGCAACACTAGGTGGGATACGATTATCTTCCGGACGACAAGTGAGCGTTTTTCCTTTTAAGGAAGTACAATCGCGTCATTACACCAATTTTAGGTATAAATTAGCCCATTTGTTTGGTAAGGAAGGGGACAAGATTGGCTATCTATACGACTTTGGCGACAAGTGGTATCACACCATCGAGGTTCGTCTGCTGACCTTCAATATTTAAATGCAACCCCTACAATTTAAGTAAATCTATCTTTAGATTGAGAAAATATACTCCCGCGAAGAATCAAATGGCGCCATCGAGGTTCTAAATGGTAAAGGCATGTGTCCCGGCGGTGAGCATCAGGTTCTCGTCTCGTAAGGTCTAACAAACTGACGTCACTATTCTCGGGAAAGAAAACATGCATGGTAGTTTGCAATATGAGGATTTCCTCAATGATTATGACGCAGCTTCATACAAAGACAAGTACACACCCTATTGTCTTTTCAACATCTAGAACAATTTCTCATGTTTTGTCGACAGGGTAGAAAAGAAACGGGAAATTCTGCAATGTCCTAATTATAAATCTTTCGGCAAACCTCCATCTCTATTCGATCCGGCTACTTTTGATGTACAAGCTGCACGAGGCCGACTTTTGGAAGCCTTGAGTGGTCCAAACTCCGTTCGTAGTGGCTCTAAGAAGTTTTCGATGCCCATGATGCCAGGAGGCGAGGCCATGCTCGATGAGATGGGCCAAAAATATCTAAAAAAAGGACAAAGTATTATCAAAAAGCCTGATGATGAAAGCCTCGGGTATTGGCATGAAACTAAGTCAAGCACCAAAGACCGACGAAGAGAAGCGGTCTGCGCTTCATGTGGAAAACCAGCCGCACAAGATGTTCAGTTGAAAACCTGTAGTGGGTGCCGTCAAGTCTTGTGAGTTTTGATATCATTGCATTTGTGTTTTTCAGTGCTATTGGATTGACAAATATTGACTTAGATATTGTTCTGCTGAACATCAAAAGGTAAACGACATTCCTCTTTGATATTATGGATCCATGATGATGATAATTGTGGAATAGTCTCATTGGAAATCACAGCACAAGAAGCAATGCACCCGTCAATATCTACCTCAGACTAGCAATATGACTTGAACATGTTATACAAGCTATTGAATTTTTATTCTACCTCAGCTTTCCATAACATTGATATTCACCAATGCTGCCCAATAATCTTTGCATCGTATTGTAGTGCATATTTTAAATTTACCTCATCTATCAACTGTGTATTACGTAAGTATAACGAACTCTTAAGAGATCACCGAGGACTGTCAGTTTCCAACCACCATGACCGATGTTCCACAGACAGACGTTTCTCGCCCCTCTGCTCTTCCTACTGCCAACTTTTTACACCGCGGAACAACTTCACAATCTATTGTAGATCAGAATTCAACTGAATACCTTGATGGTATCGAAGAAGAATGGAACAAGAAGGTGGACATGGAAGTAGAAACGCTTGTAGATGGTATGGTTGACCTCGTCAGCTTAGCTTCTGTTGGTTTTTTTTATTTCCGTGTATTAGTTATTGAACCGTCCCTGACATTTTCAAAATGCTAGATCGGCGACAAGGATAAATTTATTGTCGCCCAAGAGTCTTTTCAAGTTCAGTCGCGTGCAGAATCGATGGTAAGAAATACCTTTTTTTATTATAATGCTCAAGGCATTTATCATCTATACTTATTCCAAACCAACAGATTCGAGCTGCAAATTCATTGTTGTCGATTACACATTCAATGAAGCTTTTGCTTCTTCTTTCTGATGAAGCACAGATCGCGCATCGACGTGATGTAGAACTGAAGATTGTTCAAAAGGAACGAGATGACGCCAAAGCCAAGGTTGCAGCTCTTCTTGACGAACTCCTGAGACAGCCTCATGGTCGTGGTCAATGAAACAAACCCAGTTATTCTCGATGTCCTGAGTCTGCAGACCACACATAGCTTTTCGACACCAATTGCTCATTCAAACTCGGGCTGAACGTTGTCTTGCCAAAGTACGCGTACTACGAGAGATGCGCTAGCTTATAGGAAAGAAATTAGCTTGACACATTTCTTTCGACATACGCCAACTTCACAGGCTCCTCCTCGTACGACATGGATTACATACCCGAATGTATTTGTCATATCGATTTTAACAACACGCGAAAATGGTCGGAGGTCAAGCACACTGTCGCCTGCCCGTAATCCAGCCAGGATATCTTTTTATCCACTGGTCTTCAAAAAGCTGCCACAAATGCTATTTTGCCGCCTATGTATCTCTCCATGTCGATCGTCTGTCTCCCTGATGGAATTACTGCTTTTGCACTGCAACGCCATTCCAGGCCGGGGGTATTCTACTAGGTCGATTGGAACCTTCACCAACGACCCAAAGAGAATAAGTAGTAACTAATAATTGACACCTTAATCACTATATTCCTTAAGACTGTCAGGTAGCAATATTGAAGGTTTTTGACTCTACATTTCACGGAGGCACGACCTCCCATCTTTTCTGAAAATATATTACTCTCTACATAGATTACGGTAAAAGCATAAATACGAATGTAAAATGTTCAATTGTCATCAATATCAATTGTCGACAAGACCCGTCTCATAGCAGCTTCATCCAACTCTTTTGCCCTTACTCTACCCTCCCGGAGCCTTTGCAGTCCAAGCTTGATACTCTTCATATGAACCTCTACCGGGATCTTTGAACCCGAAAGTGCAGGTCTCGCAACGCGTTCACGCAAATCTTCCATATCTGCTCTCATGGCCCGTAATGTTTGTAAAGTAGCGACGACTTGTGACAGTGCCTGCTGCCTGTATGTTTTCAACTCTTTCAGGAGAGTCAGAGACTGATCAAAGTTCCGCAACTCGTTGCGATTGAAGCCCAGTATAGTCCAAAGTTCTGCGAGAAGGTCTGCTTTTTCCGAAGACAAAGTAACATCTTCTCGTGAAATGATTTCATGCAGTATAGACAGTCGCTCTTCTAGAACGTCAAGGGCTATGATGTTTGCCTCTGCTTCGATTATCAGGCGCTCCATATCAGTTGAAAGAATGTTCATCGCCTCTCCAAAGGTCTCTACAACAACTTCGTTAATGGATTTCCTGGGGGACTTCCAAGGAACGAGAGCGTATAGAGGGGAAGGCTTGTTTTTCTGCGCAGTATCTATTTGTTGCAATGCATAATCATTCACAGCCATAATACTATTTCAAAAAATTGATGTCAATTGAAGGTAGTAGAATAATTGATAGACTTACTTGTCAACCGCTCCACCAATTTTCGAGCTCAACTTCTGCAATCCTCGACCGGCTTTCCTGGCGTCCTGCACAAACTCTATCAAAGAGCCAGCCAATGTATCCTTTGCTTTCAATTTGCTGAGCCGAACAAAAGTGACTAAATCCGTTATTGCCATCTCAGCTTTCTTGACTTCCAATGATAATGCGGATCCTCCGATTGAGTCGTCTATCAATTGTTCGAACGTCTTGCTCTGGAGGTCAACCATTTTGGGATAATCGGCCCATCGTGGTGCTTGATTTTCCGGCATAGAGAGCTTGTGCCAGGCCTCACACATGCGTGAGGTTGAAATGATGGGCAGGTAACAGACGGGGGCGACTGCACCCCAAAGCGTGGATGAAATTCGGAGGATAATAAGAGCAAGTATCCATAAGGATAAGAGGAATCCAAGTATGCTGCGTGTGTAGTGAAACGCTCTTCCTGAGACATCCCAGGCATATCGAATGGTGAAGATAGTAAATTCCTGTATGCCATCCAACAATACATCCATTGAAGGAACAGCATACTTTCTGTTCCTCTGACGCGGTAGTTTCGGAGAAGGAGGAGTCGTAGGAAGGGAAGCCTGTACGCGGTCATTTCGACGATTAGTTGCCAGATGAGCCCTCCGTCGTTTATGCTTGGGTGTCTGACGTGTGCTATTTGCACTGACAGGACTGCTTGGATGCTGTAGACCGTCCCTCGGTCGATCTACAATATTGTCTTCATCTTCCCAAGAGCTGTCACCCGATTCCGCTGTTTGGTCTGTCGACACACTTCGAAACCTGATGTTATCTTTAGTATCTGCATTCAAAGGTAGTGTGGAGTGTTGAGTCATGGTTTCGGAATTGGAATGTTTTGAAAGGGTCTGGAGTCAGCTGGACGAGTCGTGTCATCGGCGTGATTGTGACGCGCTTATTGAATCATTTATAGAATACAGCACTGCTGACACAAAGTTGACGCGCTTATTGAACAAATACTATTTATAGAATACAAAAACATAAAAGAAAAAGGGATAAATGCTAAGCCGTGACGCCCCGACGAATATGTTCATCGTTCAGCTAGGGCCTATTAGATTACAGCGCATCTATCATAGTTCCCTGGAAATTTTTGAAATTAGTAATAGTATATCAAAAACTGGATATTTCGCTTGACCAACCTCCTTGATTGGCGCCCCACCTAAAAATAGCAATCCATGAGTAGGAATCACAAGAGTAGGATGCAGGCGGCATTTCTCACCATTGCGGGAACAGGTGAGACTTCCCAGACGCTCCTTGAACAGCAAACGAAAGAATGAAAACCATGACCTGCCCCAGCATGGATTAGTAAAACTTGTATGTTCAACATGAAATGAATTTTGTAAATCGCACCTGTGTACCTCCATCCAAAGCAGCAGCGAGGATGTAATTGTATTTCGCGAACCAGCGGGGGTAGCGAGTCCTCAGCCACCATTGGGATACAAAGGCAATAGAGAAGTAAGACAAGATTGACGAGTTAATACCAACGCAAAGCCAGCCAATATAGTAGCTGTCGATGTAAATGCATCAGTATCGCCATGGGCCAAGAAGGTTCGACGTACCAGATGACAGGGGTGTACAAGTAATCGGTTCTTAGTTTGGGCCAAAGTCTGTACATGATCCAGAATGGTACTGGCACCATGAACCCAATCAAATACGCCCAAGCGACAAATTGGTATCTCTTTCCAATGGCAAACAGTTCATGACTGTAACGATGATTATCAACAAATTCGAAGGAGAGTAATTGAAAAAAATAAAATCGCACCTCAACCCACCCCAGGCGATTGCTTGAGAATTATACTGTTGAGGCTGTTGCCCTGACCATATATTAGTTCCTTCGACCGACAACAAAATGTCGCGCTGATTGTCGATGATAGAGTTCATGAGCACTGTGGAACATCGCATATTTCAAAAATGTCTCCATCAGACACATAAGAGAAGAACGAACCGAAATTTAAGATACAGCCGAACAGTGTGCCAATGATCTGTGCAGTGAATGCGGCCCGAGGGGGCAATTTCACATCTAAAAACGTGCAAACTTATGGCAAAGTCGACTTGAAGGAAAAACGAAGTCAAATCTTACACTGAGCGATCTTCAAATCTCGTAGCAGCAGTTGGGCCTGAGTTACCGAGTCTATAAAGAAAGCACGTTATAACTGGAAATTAGACACGCCCAAAGGAACGTGACACTTACTGTAACCATACAACACGAAATACATGTTAGCCATTGGTTTTCTGGGATGGATAAAGCCGCCTATCATCTGGATGTTTTCTGAGTGATAATATAATTTTCCAGAGTCAATAAAGTTACCTGAATAAATGGTTGGATAATGAAACCCAATCCTGTGATGGCATACAAGGCCCCGAAGAAAAGGATGGATATTGTCGCCAAAAGCATTGATATCAAGAATCCCCACCTGGAGGATGGTGATTAAAACGTAGCGGTTTCGGGAATGACGAGAAATTTACCATGGCAAAGTCGAATCAGTCTTGTATATAAGAACGAGTGACGTAATGACAGAAAGTATAAGGGTCACAATATACCAACTGTTTGGGGCGTCGGCGTACTATGACAACATTATATTCCAGTAAGTACTAAGGAAGGTATATTGTATAATCAAATGATTACCTTCAACATTTCACGATAATGAGGATCGGTTTCGCCATTGTCGGCTTGTTTGCGCATTCCATTATCTGTCCAAAATCTCCAGTTGAAAGTCTGGAACATATGTTTAAGGCCGGAAGGCGTCAACCAGCTCCAGGCACCCTTGATGTCGTTGTAATTCCAAATCAGTAAATGGGTGAAGGTAGCGCCCAACGCAAGGTTTGAGGCGAGCAGTTGGGTGACCCAGGTTCCGGCATAAAAGGGCTGCGCCAAGCAGTGGTTAACACCCGATCCGCCGCTTTCAAATCAAATGAACGACCCACCAATCCTTGCTGAGCAAGAAGTTCAGGGTCAACTTCAAAGTTATTGTTTAGGATTAGTGTTTGGTTGTAGACATTCCCGTCGGTGATATTAAAGAGCTCTTGAGAAAGCTGTTTCATTTAAGCACGAAAACCGGGACAAGAGCAAAATAATACACACGAAGGGGAAGCTCCTTGACTCCCAAATATTCTTGTAGAATACGGCAACAAAAACAACCCTTGAAAGCAAAGGTCGTGAGATTGGAGCCAAGTCGACCAAGTTTGGAATAGGTGCTCACATGCACAAGATATATCCGATAAAATTAGACGTCTGTGCTTTCAGAGGGATCGCCATAGGATTAACACCTAATTATAGTTGAGGTATGAGTGACACATCTTGTGAGGTACTCGTACCTCCTGAAATATACTGCCAGTCGAAGCAGATCGACAATAGACCAAGTCCTTCGTTGCCGTTGGAGCCTCCAAAAATTCGCGTAAAGTCTTGCGACCGAGGATTTGCAAGGCAAAATATTGAAAATCCTGTGAGAAGAGGGAATATCCACTCTGGGAACATCTCCCAGATAAAGATGCTGTCATAAGTTTGAGAAGGAATGAGTCCAGTTCTGCTCGACGAAGTGACATGTGACTAACCAGGAAAAGGCAATCCAGAAGAGTTTCAGTTTACGCTGAGCCCCTGCAGCATCCTTGAAGAGGGCGTCAAGCATAGAAATTAGAGGCAAGTTGCCAGGGTAAAGCATCTTCGAAGGATACAGGAGGACAGCTAGATGATGGTAGTCAATAAGGTTCGAAACTGTAAAAATCAACCCACGTCTGAGAAGCCCCCCTATTCCATAGCCTGTAGGATTCTCAGTTAATTAATTTCGCATGTATACCCTCAGAATATTTACCTAGGAGCTGGCTGGAGAAAAGCAGGCTGTAAGGACGATTAATCAGCTAGTCTCGATAGAAAACTGCGAAATTGTAATTTACAATATACTTGCTCCAGGATTAGGGGTAATGTTATAGAATAGACGTTGAACGGCGAGAACCTCAGTCCCAAGCGCTGAGTTGGCAGCGGCACTGGCCATGATGACTATGAATGCATTTTCTTTCTTGTTGAATGGGTGCTTAGGACCAAGGTATCATTTTAGTTCGTATTTTTTTGTTCAAGGTCTTCGAAACTCACAGGGTTAAGGTATCGCAGGAGTCCGCGTCGTGGTATCACTGTGTCCAGAGCCATCCCAAGAACATATGCAATGATGGCCAAGAACAAAGTCGAGACCAGTACAGTTTGCTGTTGAAATTTTATTAAAATCAGTTGGTGACCAAGAAACAATCTATGCTCATACCGGTTTAAAGTAGTAAATCTCCGCTGTTCAAACATTTCAAAACCAGATAATAAGACGAAGAAAGGCATATGACTTACCAAGGACACCACCGAAGGCCGAGAGACCAAGACCAATAACGAAGGCTCGTACGGTCCATGGATTCAAGGTAGGATCGTCATGAACGCTGATAATGTGCGTCGCGATATCCCGTTCAGAATCTAGAACGCCAAAGTTGCTGTCGCTGTCATCATGAATGGAGTCGACCTCATCTCGCTTGAAAACTTCCTTGGCATCCAAGGGAGAAAGTTGCTTTTCATAATCAACAGGAGAATTCCTGGCGTCGGGAAGCGACATATCGAGGCCTTCAGAAAGGTGGTTTCGAACACGCCTTCTAATAAAGCCTTTTCCCGGGCTAATAAATTCACACAGGAAGATAAGAAGAGAAGTAGCTGCCAAAAGGGCCATACCGAGTGGCAACATGTGGACTCGTATAAGAAAAGAATGACAGATAACAGCAGATAACCTATAATTATCATCGTGCAAATGGGCCAGGCAGATTCAAAGAAGACTAGCGGCTTGAACGTAAGTATTTAGTTGCTCTTTCGGAATCATAGTACGCTTCGGGTATCGCGGTGCAGAGTGTAGTATCTACACTTTCGAGACTATTTCCCTCTCAGTCACATCGAAGAGAATCGTGCAGCCTGTCCAAGGAGATTTGACGAATTATCCAGTCATATGCTGCGCATGGTATATGTAGATTGATAAAAATTGACCAACTGTGAGTGTGTGATTTTGAAAGCATGAGGTACCTGGGCCATAATGGAAGTCAATGGTACGTTGGTTAGGGAATATTTTTGGACGATAGGATAAACTTACCTAATTTCTCCATTAATGACTGTGGCACAAGGGAGACATTGATAATAAGCGATACTCGGGGACTTTCTCAAGGTTGAATCCATGGTGCCGGTCGCCTAAAGACCGCTACTTTTGTACAAGGCTCCAATAGGCCGGAGAATTTTTTAAAAAGTAACCCTAACTTAAGCATGATTTTCGTGCATTGTAGTATAGCTTTTGTTGAAAAAAATATTGAACAGATAAACTAATCATATCGTCAGTCCGGGCTGTGATAAAGGAAAGGTAATCGGTACGAACCTCAGTCTCTGAATAAAGGACTGAGGTTATAACAAATAAACAAAGTCTCGTATATGAGTAAAAATCCCCCCACCCTCGGAGAACGACGGTAAGTGAGGGAATATGCTGGAATATGGTTACGAAGCAAGAATGGAATGGAAAACTCGTATGAGTAAGAAAATAGAGATAAAAATACTTTCTTGTTCCTGACAATGAACGGTTTGTATCCAACAAAAAATTCATTCAGTGCTGGGCCTTAGAAATATGGGCCAGAATTCTAACACAGTACGAAAACAGCAACTTGAAGGATAGCATATATCACAGCCCATCATCTATCCAATCCCGCAGTTACTCAGGTCATTGGCTTTGGACGCACGTCAACTGTGAGACGACGAAGTTGGTGCTTCCCAGTCTAAGGCTGTGATGAACTTGAAGGCTGTTGCTTGAAGGTATTGAGATTCTTGAGAGTGAAGAGGAGTGCACTGGCACTGCTTGCATTGTGGAGTCAATAGCCGTGCCGAGAGTGAAGGTGACTGGATTAACCTGAGTATGCTCCGAAGCGAGTGAATACCTCAGCTGTCACAAATACACAGCGGCATAGGCGTAATATTGTGGACCCTTTTGGAAAATTTGGTCCGATTGCTTATCCTATAACAAAAATGAAAAAAAAAAATGATTTTTTAAAGGAATGAGAATTTCCCTTCTTTTTTCGTATAATTTGCTTGTACAAAAGTAGCGGTCTTTAGGTGACTGGCACCATAGATGGGCGGCCATGGGCCATGCTGGTAGTGGGTTCTCGTAATAGATTCCTTTCAGTTAACTGTCAGTGTCACTCTCATAGTTTCAGCTTAAGCCTAATAATAATATACCTACCTGAGTCTCCAAGAAGTTAGCGGCCCTAGTATTAGCAACAGAAGCTGACCAAAAACCAAACGAACTTGAAAATGCTATTATATATGATATACTGATGAGTATTGATGTATTAACGGTCGCCATCTTATCATGTAAACAGATTTGCATCCGAGTTTTTGAACTGTTAAACATGAAGAACGGCGGCTTGGAACGAACCTAATTCTGACCAATTTTATAGCGGTCAAATATACAAACCTGGGGTATCTGTTCAACGCACTTGATCGACATGCATGCCATGCATGCTGTGGGTTATAGTACTAACCTATAATAGCTGCTTTCAGGGATTGTTTTTTTTTGGGAGAAGTCGGTCAACCACTGGCAGTACCCTCGGAAATTGGTTTCCGGAATCCGGAACACCCTTTCAGTGGCCAAGGGTCGTTGTGATCATGTGGAAGAATCCTCAGGCCTCAGATATCATATGGAGTGGAAAATAAATGAATGGATATAGTTTTAATAGTGTTTGCCCATATGAAAAGATTCAAGAGAATACTGAGAGGTCAACCCGGATGCAGTGACAGTATGAATAATGGGAAGAGCCTCAAGGGATGAGACAATATATACGAAGACTGCGAGAGATGAGAAGATGAACAGGTAACAAGCCTTAGTTCGTATATCGGGCATGGTCAGATTTCTTATTGCAACATATATGATATATAGAGCCAGTGCCATTCAACGTGGTGCGCACAGGGCAGGCATTCTACAGCAGATCAAGCTTCAAAGCTTCAAGGCTGGCGGCCCCATATGAATAAACAAGATTCATGCCAGATGCATGATGGTTCACGATAAAGGTCACGGTGTTCAAATCTTCCTGGACCGTGATGGACGCGACCAGCCAGGCGTCTACCGCTAAGGTAGACAGAGCCCATACTTACTATGAAAATACCTCTGTCTGAATATATAGAAACTACACGTCCGAGTTACAGAACATGGTCAAATTCACAATTCTTTGGCGTTTGAATGGATTATGTGACTTTTTCGAAGATGTTAGGCATTCATCGACATCACTTGCTGCAGCGCATTGACAGAGTTGAAGACATTGACAAAAGAACTATTGACTTTCACTATTAAGATCATACTGGTGCCGAGCTGGCTGTAACAACAACTTACAAGTCCAGACTCCCGAGGCCATCAGCGGTGGATATATCACATCCGACTCGTGATCTGGATGTAATGTCGTCTGGGTGGAGGATCAAGAATGAATCCAAAGCAAATTCCTCACCTGCACCTAATTCAACCGTGTAAGAATCTAGACACGAAAGGCTCATTTGTTTGGTAGGAAAATGACCGTAAATTGGTATCTGTACTTAGACACGAAAAGCGTAAGTAAATGTTTGAAAGGAATGAGTATCTCAGTTGTTTAGTACTGAGGTGTAAAACGCAAAACGAGCGAGTTTCGGTTTTATATGAACTTGAATTCGAGATAACGAACGAAGAGTAAAAATGTAAGAAATAAAGAAAATACTAACTGCCAGTGGATATTCAGTCACTGAAGTTGTCGGTATTCTAACAAACCATCGTCTTCTCCAGCACAAATATTATGCAGATGAGTTCGCGAGGGCTTTTTGGACATAAGTTCAAGAAAAACAAATTGTAAATTTAAACGAAAAATAAACAGGAGCCTCAGATTGGCCTCGGACGTCTAAACCCAACGCATTCGAGTTGGCTGTGTAGCGCGTTTGACTACGGCGCCCCAACCTAGTGCCTGATTACTTATCTCTAGTGATAAGGTTCGATATCGCGACAATGACCAAATAGATAAGAAATAAAAAGATCAGGTGCCAGGGCATTCTGCTACTACGATTTAGAAGAGCGCGTGTCAAGGGACAGTGTGAACGAAGCACAAACTTAATGAATAGTCCAAAGAAACAACTATGCAGTGGGAATATCCAGAATACGAAGAGTTATCTTGTTGCCTTGGAGAGATGTCACAATTTGCTCCCAGTCAGACTCCAAGGTTATCAATTGAGCATCCATCCGGTTTGCCGATGTAACCGAAGCCGATTGTAGGTGAGTGCCGGTGAGCGCTGGATTAGGAGGGACGAAGGCGATGTTGTAAGCTTCCGAAAGGGGTATCCCCTCCTGGCCGATAAATTTATTGTACAACCGTTGCCTGACATCTGCGAGGCCAATTCCTCGTGAGACTCGAAGTAAAATTATAGAAGTGTTGTGGATAGCTTTGATAGAAACGGAATCAACAGGGGACGAAGAAGTTGTTGTTGTAGAAGCCATAGAGCTGGACAGAGCGGAATACGCTGGGGAAGGAGGACGATTGAACGCAGTGCGAGTAGAGCTAGGACTGTCGGGAAAGGAAAAATCGCCTATTGGAGTTTCTGAACACTCATGTACGAAAGAGTTCGGTGCGCCTAAACGAATGGTTAATCCTCGAGCGACCACGTTAGGTAGAACCAAATTATTTACCTCGGACCGAGTAATCGTCGTCGTCTGAATAAACATCGACGTCTGAAAGGGACAACGGAGCAGAGACATTAGTACTCGACGCAAGAGAACGCGGATGACATGGTGTTGCAGTTTGAGGCGTTGGAGGAATTACAGCATCCGCAGAATTGGTCGTCATAAATGTTGAGACGCTAGCGATAGAGGCTCGGAATTTCTGCTCCTTGATTGGATGCGGTAGGATAAGTCCTAATCCATCCAAAAGATCATTCGCTGTTGAGTCTTGAGAGTCAGTGGTTTGCCAGGATTCTCTAACGGCACGGTCGCCTAAAACCGACAATCAGTCAAGGGGAAAGAAACGAGTAGAGCCGATTCTACCTGATTTATCTGCTAGGAATAAACTTTCCTTCAGTGACAGCCCAAAAATTGAATAGCTGCGGTTTGCCTTGCGCTCTATTGTTGAAGCTCTTGGTCGCCAAGCCTCTAGTGGTTTCGAGAATGTTTCTCGTTCTCGTTCCTCAGGTAATACCTCCAAAATGGAATTGGACCGATCGCAAGGGTTTAATGGGTTGTGCCCGAATACGATAGGAACTTCTTCGGCGATGGCTGCACCACTCGACGAGCTCAAGCTGGTGTCGGAGCTACTATCTGAGTGGGCCGAAGAATCAGACGAAGTCGAATGAGTACGAGTTCGAGACGTGCGTGGTGATCCGCGGGGGTACCTCGGTTCCTCAGAGATTTCAGTTAAGCTGATAGATGAGAGTGGACGCGGCGTAACAGAAGGCTGGGATCTTTTGTGAGGTGTCTTGGAGGGTGAATTGCGAGGAGAGGTATCCGACGATGGTAAATTCGGATGTGATCCGGAAAAATAAGACGAGAATACGCTGCTGGTCACAGAATTTCGTGGAGCCGTCTTCGCTTTTTGAGATTCCTCAGCGTATTCGGAATCTCTTCTCCAGTACCCGAAGAAGTCGGAGACAATAATACTGACTCTGATTTCCTTAATGAGAGCAGGCATGCTGTCTGAAAACAACGCTTCGATGAGACCAGTAAGTTCTGCCTGACGCTGGTCAATCGTTGCTTGGCTTGCTCGAAACAATGTGCCCCTTCTCGTAAGTGTTGGCAGATGTTGGTGAATATCTTGAGCAACAGACTTGGGGTTAGGACCAGGCGGGAGAGATTCCCAGGAGGAAGCCATGTCCTGCTTGTATAACCCATTGAAGCCTTTGACGCCTTTTCCTTGCATTAAACGCATCTTTTTTTCGCGGGCTGCACGTTCATACTCAACCTCCAGTGATTGTTGAAACCACAGACAATCGTCCCATGAGCGCCAGATGTCATATTCGGAAAGAGACCTGCGCGAAGAGATTGAAGTGCGATCGCCTTGGTTGTTCGAAGATATGTGCATTCCATGGTGATATTTACCATCTGTTTCGAAGGTTAGAAACCGATATTATGAGTTTATAGTCAGCTACTTGCTTGATTTGCTAGTAGCGAGAAAAGGATCGATGGAGAAGCGAGATGGTGGAGGACGCAGAACTGCCCTAAGATAGTTCTGCTCAACAATAAGAATACTGTGCGCTTATAGTTGAGTGGGACCGTTACCTGTGTGGGTTGTCTCAAGTCGGGTCGGACATCCTGAACGCAGAAGTAAGCTACTGAAAGGGAGAGAAATCCAAACTCAATGTCTTACTAAAATACCCTCTTGGCAATACATATTGGACTACAAGAGATAACAAGTTGTCCAACCTTGGTATTGGATATGCTGCAGCGTTAGAGATCGTTTGTGGTGGGTAGAAGGCAGTTGGGGAGAATGTAATTCAGAAGAACGCCTGATACTTGAGTAGGCCCTCCTTCTTATTGTCTTCGGCATTTTGGACTATGTATCCCCTTGATGGTATTGAAAGACAATAAGAACGGACATAGCCGAGCAGAGATAATCTTTTTTGTCAAAGCCTGATATGGAACATACTTCTGCAAGACCCCGGACATCCTTACAATAGGTTCGCGTCAAGCACCAGAATTTAATCCATTATTCATGTTAGTTTCTCATGAATTGCAGTCTCCTACATAAAATAACTGCATTACTTGGTCTGCAATGATGGAGCTACTATCAAAATATATTTGGCCTTGTTTGTTTAATGCGTTATAAGGAAGGACACTGCCTAAACTAGTCACGATCATTGGTGGATGAAACTCATATTGTTCAAAGGTCCAGCGGAACATGTATCCAAAATATTATATTAGACTCGGATGATAAAGGACGTCATTAATGTAATTGAGTCCGGACCTCCATTATTTACCGATGCCAAGTGTATGATAGGTCAGGTTCCCACAGAAGCTAAAGCAACCGTATGAATATTAGCGGAGGGAGCCCCTTGAGGTAACGGGGGTTTCGTCCAATCTGGAAGAATATTTTGGAAATTTGAAGCAGGATCACTCGATATGTCCATGCTATCTTCATTGTTTCGATTGGGATCATTCTCATCCCATTTTTCACGAGCGACTTCTACACCCCCCGTCTTGAGAGACCTACAAGTATGCCATAATTGATTGTATAAGACTGATGGAGAGGCATGACTTACCCGGCTAGTGAGCCGCCGACCCACGCAAGGGTAGCCGGAGAAAATGCAGGAGCCTTTCCTGCGTTAGCGTTGGCTCTGTCCGAAGTTGGCGGAGGAGGAGAAGGGTTATTCAATATCGCAAAATAGGGAACCAAAGGTCGAAGGGGTCCATATTTATCGTAAGGTGGCAGGGGTACTTTGTCGGTTCTGTATTGTTGCCTCGATGGAGGAGGTGCCGTTGATCTGAGAATTTCCGCATGAAGTCGTGGAATAAATCCAGGCAGCGTGGATGTTCCACCCGTTACAAGGATAGAAGCCGCCATTGTTTTACGAAGGTCTCGCGGAACCTATCAAATTTCTCAATACTTGGTGACGAAAAAAAATAGGAGACTTTACCTTGAGAAGTCCATCTAAGATCGTTTCTGCAAGACTACTTTCATCGACATCGCCACCTTCAAACAAGATCTCGGCAGCACGTTCCCTGATCCAACCAGGAATCAGGAGAGTGCCTCTACCGGTACCTGCCTGTTGGGCAGAAGGTGGTAGAACCCGCATCTGGATATCAGTAGCCGTTGAATGACGTTTATACATTGTCGACAGTGCTTGCAGATGACTTTCCCCCTGAGGATTTTCTTGATGACCATACTGGTTGGAAACCACCGAGTACTCAGAATCCTGCTCTGATAAACCGGTACGTGATAAATCAGATTCAGTGAACGAAGTGTCGCTTGGGGGTATTTCCATATCCATATCCTCTTCCTCCTCTTCCTCCGCAGGAGTCTTTCTTGTGGCTTCTTTAGCAAAACCAAGGAAATTGCCGACAAAACAACAACGAGTTTTAATTTCCTCGACAACGGCGTCTGTCAAGATTTCCTGAGGCACCCGAGTTGACCGGTTGGCAGCGGGAACGCTGATAGCAGCGCTCAGTGACGCCGGCGGAGGCAAATAGGTAGCAAACATGAGCAATAGAGCACGGAGATGTGAGGTCAACCTTGCGCCTGCAATTGGCGTCGTCTGTATCTGAGGAAACAGTGGTCGTGCAGCAAAAATCTAAGGTTAATCAAAGTGATCAGAGATAAGCTGAAGTAATTTGGTATGATCTTACAGGAAGGACAACTGACTCGAGATGGCCACAATCAATGACAAGGCCGGTAATTCGACCCATGGCAAAAAGGGATAATAGGTGACTCGAGGCAAAGGAAACTGAAGGAACCTAGTAGCATGGTGAGGGTGCAAATGACGGAACACCGACGCATGTACAAACTTGGTTTTCGAACAATGTTCGTGCCATTATCTCTTTGATATACAGTGGAAGAAGTGGATGCTCTACTATTATCACTTTACGCGCTTTTGGATCCGCCAACAATGAGCTATACAGAATGGTTAATAGCATTAATGAGGTGGAATGAGGAAGACTTACTCGTGAAATACAGATCGCAAGCAGTCCTGTAATCGTACCTGCAATAATTTATGTTCCTCCATTCTTTCCACAGGATCTGCAGCTCGTCTAAGTTTCCATAAAGGCTCTCCACTCGCGCCTCCTGCATAAAAGACATCCCTAGGTCTGCCTTCGCCACTGAATCCGACTTTCCAAATCCGAGAACCGGGGTCAATGACAACTCTATCTTCTACACCATAAAGAGAATGTCGCCTTGTGGTTGAATAATGGGGCGATGGATGAGGAGCATTAGCTGTTGCGACGCGAGAAGTAGCTGGTGTTACTGGAATAAATGCAGTTTTGCCTCGAGGAGTGACTGGTGATGTTGACATGATGAGCAAAATGGCCCGACTTTGTTTCCGCCAAATAATTCGGAAAAATAGCCTCAGGACTACGCGCCAATGTGAAGGTCAAGTGAAGGTTCATGATCTCTATGTATTTTACACCAGATGGTCGACGTCCACCATGATGCTCAAGGATATAGACTATATGACAGATACTCTACTATTCTTTACAGATAAACGAGCGGCAAAAATCATGATAGCAAGCGCCCAGTGCTCAAACTGTTCTTTCGACATGAAAAGTAAAGCCTGTGAAAGGACAGCTTTTGTGATCTGCGCTTGCATTCCCTACGGAGAAAGGTGAGAAACGATACCACATTATCGACATGTTAATAGTTCTTACTTGGTACCAGCCAACCAAACCTTGACGCTTCCAGATGCGTGCGAGGATATCGAGTGCGCCGACATGTTTACTACGTTGATGTCTAGATGGACTATTGGCCAAGTCCTCTGCGTCGGCGGAACGAGCCTGAATCCTGACTTTCGCCATAATGTAAGGATAAGTTACCTAGATCCGGTGTTAAATAATGACGCGAAGAACAGAGAAGGACTCACAATCGTTGCAAGCGTCTTGCTTAATGCACCAACCAAAAACGACAACCAAGGACCAATCTTCGTAGATGAGTCGCCTCTAGCAAGAAGAATCAAACTCTTGACACGTTCAAATACGCCATATGTGATAGCAGGGTTGATGGTCAACACCAATCCCGGCTTCAAACCGAGCCATAAACCTGTAATGCCCTCCTCTGCCACAATTTCGTGAGCAACGCCCAAGAAGGAATCGTCAACCACCTCAGGGATATCCAAATTTTTGGATCGCGCCGGGCGACCGACTTGTTGCCGTGTAGCAATCACAGAAACAGGAATCGTAAATATCTGTGCAAGGGCTCCAGCAACTGCACCCAACACAAGTTCTGCTGCCGTCGACAAAGGGGGTAGTTTAGCCCCTGGAGGTAGTTTTTTTGCAAGTCGGTTTATATAAGACGTCCTGACAAACGAATAGAAGAAGAAGTAAGCGTATTCTGCAAATCAATCGTTAGTGTACAGTTGAACGAAGTTATAAGAATGAAGTAGCCTACGCATGGAGAATGTGTTCAGCATAGTTGCGCCAAAACCTCGGTACAGGCCCAGTATGCCTTCTTGTTTGTATATCCGCGACATCACAGATAACATTGAAAGGTCGTCTTTGCCCTTCCCTTTTGCATCGGAAGGCAGAGCTTGGATCCTTGTTTTGGCACTTTAAAGATATACGAGTTAGACGATCCGACAGCATGAACTTATCAAAGAGGCATACACATCTAATGGATATACAACCCTGTTCTTCTGTTAATAATATATTATAATGATAAGACGACGTTACTCACGCACTACTAAAGCAACCACCTAGCGCTCCGGCCAATGCTGCTCCAAGAGGAGTGAGCTGCTGGACTGGTTTTGACTGAGTTGGCATTGGACTGTAAGGTAGATGCAGTCGGATACTCACTTACCTGGAACCGGATGTCAATAATAGAATATAGGAGACACGTGAAATTTGTACCTCACCTGAAATAAACAAGTGCAAATATATACCGTCTATGGAACTACACAACCCGAATTTTCCTTTGAATCTGAATATTCATCCTTCTAGTCCGATTACATATCAGCAACACTCCGCAGAATATGTCAAAAATTATTCATTTCAGGCCCAAGAACTAGCCATCCGTAAATACGGAATCGCTGGAAGAGTCTGGTAATTTCTAGTGTCGCGATTCATGCAATCTTCTGAACATCACTCTAGGGAGGCATCGTATGCCATGACCTTCTACATTCATCCATCATCCGGGTTTGAGTTTGACCCCCCTCTCATCGACGGGTCGAGGAACTCGGAAAAAATTACCATCGTAGAACTTGGTTCTGGTTCCGGAATGGTTGCCTTCTCCCTTGCAAAGCTGCTGAAGCCAGGTTATGATCGTCTTATTGTAACTGATTTGCCTGAGGTGTGACGACTTTCCAGTATATAGTTAAAATGTGACCTAAAGATGCACCCAGGTATGCCCTTTACTCCAAGCTAATCTGGATGCCGCAAATTTGCCCACTGGTTCGCTTTCTACGAACGGCAAGCTCGTATCAGTTAGACCTTTGTCATGGGGAAACCATCATGATGCAGTTGCGCTGGTCTCTGAACATTTCACTGAACAGTCTGCCCAGCATTCCGTCGTTCCAGTGACTCACATCATATGTAGCGATTTGGTAGGTTCGGTTTTGATGTTGATTCGTGACATCAATCCTCATATACCGCAGGTTTATTTTCCGGAACTTCTGGCGCCTCTTCTTCGTTCACTCTTGCATCTTACATCGCTTCTTCCTAGGGAATCAACGCCCTCACTAATCATTTCATACAAGATAAGAAGCCTTGCAAAGGAAAGCAGCTTTTGGTCGGCTTTCGGACTGTGGTTCAAGTTTCGGCCTGTTCTTATTAGGTGCAGATCCAGCAACAGCGAATGGCAACGGTTTGGTTCCGATCTTGACGATACTATTCTCCTTTTCGTCGCTCATCGTCGAGAAGAATCATTTGATTGGGAAATCCCCGCTCTTGATGATGAGCTACTTGGTGGTGTTGGTGCTCATGGAAATGATTCAAGGAAGGGTGATGATACATTCGAGAATTTACTAATCATGGCAATACAACAAGGTTAGGACGGCATAAATTTGTGGCAAGGTATGGAATCTTTGAAACGCTCGCTCATAATTAATAACATTAAGTTCAGAGACATATCTAAAAAGGCACTTATCGATGGTGATAGTCCACAAATCTCTTAGTACCATTTTCCACCAATCGTATTGAGCAAGAACCCCACCGAGTTGCCGTAATTCACTTCTTGGGGGGGTCTCTCATACCCTGGAGGGGCATAAGATCGAGTGATCAACCCAGGGATTTGTCTTGTAGTTAACGTCACCTGCTCTGATAACAGAACAGGATCCTTTCCTTCGTTCGCAGCTTCAACAAATCCCGCAGCTTCAAAAGGCAAAAGCTCCATCGTATACTTCCATTGATGCAACATAACCTCGTCAATGATTACCATGATTCCTATGGGTACAATGGTACTCACACTGATTGTGATATTTGGAAATTTGAAGCTAGGCTTCAGAGTCTTTACCAGCTCTAATTCTCCCTGCAATACACGCTTGTTTACCTCTTTACCTCCTTCCTTAGAATCCCAGAAGTATGCTTGCCCAGCAAGTACCTGAAAATGGGAGCCCTTTGAACCTGTAGCCATGGATCTCACTAACCGTAATCGAATGGCTGAGGGATTTCCCAGAACATCAAGCACTTGTTCATCATCCCCCGTAAGAGTGATGATAACTGGAATTGCAGAGCCAATAGCATATGAAAGCTGACAATAATTCTTTCAACGTATTATTCTGGCATAATCAAAGAACATAAACTCACCGGCAATGCAATGGCACACTACATAACTTGAGAATCAGAAATGTTGAACCCTCATGCAAGATGGTGAGTTCAACGTACGGTACATTTTACCTCAACCTGCTTGACTCTGAAAAGTGTCCCTTTCACTTTTACAGGAGCCAGGATTTTCCATCCTTCAGGATCGCCATCAGGGCCGATAAGTTGGCTATCTTCTGTGTATGCCAGACGTCTCAGCTCTGATGGGGGATCAGGGAATGTCTTGGGCAAGTATCCCAAGTTCATCAAAAGGCTACACGGACTTTAGTTCTGGAAAAAATGGTTTTGAACCAGAAGAACGCACGTTTGGTCGAAGTTCCACATTCCTCGATGCACAGTGACGACGAGCTTGTAATCAATATAAACTGGACTAGCCCGTTCCGTGAGGTTCGGAGGGATACGATAAATCGTCTCGTTCTTCTTATCATCTTTCATTAGGACCTCGTGCTTCAAGACGAAGCTAAAAGGCCAGGAATGTTTTCCCTTTAACTTGGAGCCATTTTCTGCAGTTGGTGTCCATAATGTCTGCGTCTGCTGTAAGAAAATGTTATGGTCCTGACCGACGAAAGTGGTTCCTCCCTGTATCTATATTGGAATGAATTTCTCAAAATTATTTCAAGGGGCGGGGGGCAAATCATCAGACTAACAGAGATCGTGACACCCTTAATACTCTCAGCTTTTTCCAGATCAACTTCAACCTGCCCCGAAATATCATCATCTTCGAAGAACACTGGCATCGAACCTGCATCCCTCGACGAACTCTTCACGGACAACGAGAGCCACTTGCGATATTTACCCTCTCCCAAATATCTCTCGTGCACTGAACCGCTTATAGGAGATTGCTGTGTCTGTACTCTTGTATAACTTGGAAGCTCAGCGTCATCTAGTGTCGGCATGCCGCGATCACTGTAGATATTGGTGATGGTGGGATGATAGGCTCCGTCAAAATGCACTATTCCTGCTGAGCTATCTTGAACTATACATTGGGGGTATGCCTGAGAACTGTAACTGAATGGCTTGTCGCTTCCATAAACTAGCGAGCATGGACATCATCTATTAATAGCAGAACTAGTGGGTGGGTGCCTTCGGGGGATGAAATCCGCCTGAGAGTTCGAACTCTAGATAACAATAAGATGATCTATTTTTTGTACGTATGAGATGCGTGGATACTATACAGAGCGCCCTCACTAATCATTTCATACAAGATAAGAGGCCTTGCAAAGGAAAGCAGCTTTTGGTCGGCTTTCGGACTGTGATTCAAGCTCGAGTTTCGGTTTGTTCTTATTACGGGCACATCCATGAAATACTTGCTCATAATTACAGCAAGGGGGTCCCGGGATTTTAGTCCGTGATCCAAGGAGGGGGGCTTAATTTTTTTCTCTAGTATCATTTTCAACACACATTTCCTGCTACTAGACAGTATTTATGCCCTTGTATCATCACAACATAGCTATATACAGTTCATATTTGCCCCCTGGGCCAGGTTATTTATGTTTTCAAGTGATAAAAGATTGTTAAAAACATATAGAGAGTCAGAAAACATATGGAGACCACCTATAACTGGATGATCCAACCACATCCCATCAAAACATACCTAATTTGGACGAAAACATACTAATGTTTAGTCTTTTATTTTCAAAAACAATATATCAAGCTCTCAATAGGATGTGGGATTTCGACATCTTCTGTCACGTGGAAGAACTTCCCTTTCTCGGCAAGTTGAACTTCTGGCTGGAGCTGGTTTAGCTTGGTATTTGTGTTGTTGGGGGAGAAATGCTCAATTTTATATATCTTGTTCTCTTTATACGCATATATACTTATCAGCCTAGGCCTGGAAAGACATGGGCGTATCTTTTATGGGAATATCCATGTGATATGAGAAAATAAAACTCGCGCGTTCACGCAAACCCTGTAATAACATAAAGTTCAGAGACATTTCCAGAAATGCACTTATCGATGATGATAGTGCACAAATCTCTGATTACCATTCTCCAGCAACCCCACCGAGTTGTTGTAATCCACTGCCTGAGGTTTCTCATATCCTGGAGGGGCATAGGATCGAGTGATCAACCCAGGGATTTGCCTTGTAGTTAACGTCACCTGCTCTGATAACAGAACAGGATCCTTTCCTTCGTTCGCAGCTTCAACAAATCCCGCAGCTTCAAAAGGCAAAAGCTCCAGCGTATACTTTCATTGTTGAAACATAAACCTCGTCAATGATTACAATGCTTCTTATTATAATGGTACTCACACGGATTGTGACATTTGGAAATTTGAAGCTAGGCTTCAGAGTCTTTACCAGCTCTAATTCTCCTTGCAATACACGCTTGTTTACCTCTTTACCTCCTTCCTTAGAATCCCAGAAGTATGCTTGCCCAGCAAGTGCCTGAAAATGGTTGTCAGTGCGCCTGACACCCTTGTCGTCCGTCGCCTCTGGACCTGTAGCCATTGATCTCACTAGCCGTAATCGAATGGCTGAGGGATTTCCCAGAACATCAAGCACTTGTGCGTCATCCCCCGTAAGAGTGATGATAAATGGAATTGCAGAGCCAATAGTATATGAAAGCTGACAACAACTTTCAATGTACTATTCTGGGATAACCAAAGAACATAAACTCACCGGCAATGCAATGGCACACTACATAACTTGAGAATCAGAAATGTTGAACCCTCATGCATGATGGTGAGTTCAACGTACGGTACATTCCACCTCAACCTGCTTGACGCTGAAAAGTGTCCCTTTCACTTTTATAGGGGCCAGGATTTTCCATCCTTCAGGATCGCCATCAGGGCCGATAAGTTGGCTACCTTCTGTGTATGCCAGACGTCTCAGCTCGGATGGGGGATCAGGGAATGTCTTGGGCAGGTATCCCAAGCTCGTCGAAAGGCTGCACGTCGGACTTTAGTTCTGCAAAAGGAGGTTTGAACCAGAAAACGCACACTTGGTTGACCCTCAACATTCCTCGATGCACAGTAACAATGAGCTTGTAATCAATGTAAGCTGGACTAGCCCGTTCCGTGAAGTTTGGAGGGATGCGGTACATCGCCTCGTTCTTCTTATCATCTTTCATTAGGACCTCGTGCTTCAAGACGAAGCTAAAAGGCCAGGAATGTTTTCCCTTTAACTTGGAGCCATTTTCTGCAGTTGGCGTCCATAGTGTCTGTGTCTGCTGTAAGAAAATGTTTTCGTCCTGACCGACGAAAGTGGTTCCTCCCTGTATCTATATTGGAATGAATTTCTCAAAATTGTTTCAAGGGGCGGGGGGCAAATCATCAGACTAACAGAGATCGTGACACCTTTGATACTCTCAGCTTTTTCCAGATCAACTTCAACCTGCCCCGAAATATCATCATCTTCGAAGAACACTGGCATCGAACCTGCATCCCTCGACGAACTCTTCACGAACAACGAGAGCCATTTGTGATCTTTACCCCTTTCCAAAGATCTCTGGTGCACTGAACCGCTTGTAGGAGATTGCTGTGTCTGTACTCTGGTATAACTTGGAAGCTCAGCGTCATCTGGTGTCGGCATACTGCGATCACGTAGATATTGGTGATGGTGGGATAATGGTAGGCTCCATATGTAAAAATGCACTATTGTTCTTCCGCTGCATCGCTATCTTGAGCTATGCAACGGGAGTATGCCTGGGAACTGTACCTGAGAATGAACGGCTAATTGTGGACTCGCATCTTGTCGCATCCATAAACTAGGCTGAACTGCAAGCATGGACATCGTCTATTAATAACAGAACTAATCCACGGGTGTGGGTGGGTGCCTTCGGGGAATGAGATCCGCCTGAGAGTTCGAACTCTAAGGTAACAATAGGATGGTTGTATTTATTGTACGTATGAGATGCGTGGGGGTATAGAGAATGCGTGTCAGACTATACAGATGGCAGTTAACAAAGCAAGATAAATAGCACGTGCAAAACAAAAAAGAGCGTAATTCCAGAGATATGTGGCTCGCACAAAGATAGACTGGCGATTGGAACGTAAATGCAAGGAAAAAAAGTCGAGAGGCGTAAAACGAATCCGGTCGTCAATGTTGTAAGATTTTCATGATAGAAAAGTACCAGTGTGAAATGTCGGAATATACGTATCGTTATTGCGTGGTGTGAGCGGGTCATAAGCAGGGGGAGCATAGGCATTTGGGCGAGGGCCTTTGGCATTCATGGTGGCGATTTTTACCGGCTCTGAAAGGAGAGTCGCGGCGTCTGATGTGAACCCCAATACATCAAAGGGGCAAAGAACGACAGTATACTAGAACGCGGGATCAGTATTACCATCCTCTGCTTTTGTTTTGGAACTTACGGATATGCTGAAATGGCCCATTCCGGAAGTTGGTCGGAGATCCTTTGCAAGTCGTATTTCTCCTTCAAGGTAGCGGGTAGTAGAGTCGCTCCGACTTTCGGATGAAGGCCACCAGACAGCTGATCCCATGTCTTCTACAGTCTCATTCCATGCAACATCCGGTCTTGATGAGGACGTCTGGTTGTAGAATCTGACGCGGCGTCTCAAGGAGAGAACAATAGACCTTGGTGCCGAAAGCAAATCCAGAACCTGTGATTCGCTCCCTGTTAAAGCAATGAAGCATGGGAGGACAGTTCCTCTTGCATAGCACAGCTGTTTACAGGAAAATATTATCAGTCGACAGCCTTAAAAATGGGAGGAGTGGATGTGGCTCACTGGTTTAGAAAGCGACAGCTGGAAAATGAGGAGATCATCATGAGTCTGTGAGTGCCGATAAACGAGAGCCCACTGCTTACCGTACACCTGGCCTCCGCTGGATGGGATTTGAAAGCCACGCCTCGCACTGCAACAGGCCTAAGCGTCTTCCAGCCTTCTGGATCTGTTAGGGGTCCGGGAAGAGGTAGGAATTGCTGGTATGCTAATTGTTTGAGCAATGAGGGAGGATCCGGCCTAGTACTAGGGACATATCCAAATGCCGTCTTGATCCTAGAAAAGATAATGTCAGAATAACGTTAGGAAATTTACGTCGAACAAAGGAGTCCACCTGTTGTCCGCTCGTAGCTTTCCCCGAGAAATGTTGATCGTGAGGTCATATTGGACACTAACTCTCGTATGTCTTTCCAAGAATGTTTCAGGCAGGCGAAACGAGCGAGTGTCTCCAGCACCCGTTGGAGCATTGACAGTTCTAGAAATGGGTATCGATAGAGGCCAGGCACAATGTCCAAGTAACCTATCACCTAGGACACCATCAGAAGGGGATGGAAGGCGGGGACTGTCAGGAGATTTGGACCAGATAGGCTGCGTATAATTCAGGAAAGCAAAAGAGTCGTCTATGTTAGAGCCAGTGATGATACGACCAGTGACCTGAAGTGGGGGTAAGTTCACAATGAGATTCATTCGGACAAAAGATACAAACTGTGGCTGTGATGGCCTGTATAGAATCACCCTTCTCCGCGTCAAGCTCAAGAAGACCGTTAATATTTTCCTTCTCAAAGAAGGTCGGAAGGGATTTGGAAGACTTGGCGCTACTGTACAGTTTGAGAGTGATCCAAGGTTTTCCCCTTGCATTGAAGACGTGGAAAAGGTGCTCTGTTGCTCGTCGAGGAGGAGGAACTTGAGTAACAGAACTACGGCGGGTATATGAGGGGAGCTCGGAGCCAGAGGATGGTGCCGGACCAGGTCTGGAGGAATATCTCCTGTAATGAGGGGGGGATGACGCGTCCATGAGGAGGGTAAGGAAAGCCAACAGGTCCGCATAGCAAGTTTAAGTACTCCCTTGTCCACGGATGGACAGTTTACAATAGGGCTTTAGAGTTCAATGTACTATCTAGAAAAGGATTGACTCTTATTATTCACTCACGTGACAAAGACAGGCCTCAAGTTTGAAAATTGAGCTTCCATCTTCGAAGAATTGACACTCTTATTGTTCATCGACCACAGTAAACAAAAACCCCTGCCGTCCATGCCCTGACAGTTATATATATAGCCAGAGGCGTGGTACGATCAGTGGGTATTAAGTGTACTCGAGTATGTAAAAGGGTACCCAGAGTAAAATGAGTAAATCTCGCATTGACACTGTCTATCTCAATGGATCACTGGATTCATATTCTGGTGGAGCGAACATTATTGGATGAGGCCCCAGGCCGAAGGCAGTGCCAATCTCCACAGGTTGTACAAGGAGAGGTTCATTATTAGCGGATTCAAACCCAATGATATCGAAAGGGAGAATGACAACAGCGTACTATCAAATAAAGAGTTCAACAGGGGCAAAACGGATGAAGAATTATATATACCTCCAGTCGAAAATGTGCCATAGCAGACGTTGGTTTGAGGTCTGATGCCAGATGCAGTTCCCCGTTGATATACCGTTTCGAGGAATCATCAGCAGAAGTCTCAGTTTGCCGCCACCAGGTTGCGAGGTGAGAATATTCAATGGCATCTTTCCATCCAGGAGATTCGAAGATTCGGTCGCCAGTTACCCAATGATACCTAATGAGGCGTCGTAGACGCACGACTATGGACGTAGACGATGAGAATAGGTCTAGCGCCTGAAGGTCCTGACTCTCCAATAACAAAACTAGGGGGATAACTGAACCCTTTGTGTAGCAAAGCTGAGAAAATGGTCTGAGGATGCAAAGACAAAACAAAGTGGTTTAGCTCACAGGTTTAGCAAGAAATAACTTTCGCGATATATTAGTTCATTGAGAAAACTTCCAGCCGAGAAATATGACGTACGGTGCATCCCATATCCACGGAACGACTCTTGAACATCTTTCCTTGAATTCGAATTTGTTTCTGAGCATGCCAGCCAGTCGGATCGATGGTAGGTCCAGGAAGCGGTGTTCCTTCTTCGTATGCAAGACGCCTTAAAGAAGAAAATGGTCCTGGTCGTCGTATGGGTATGTAGCCAAATGGCGCCGCAATTCTGAAAGGTATATCATCAAATCAGGTTCATTCCCATGCCACCGTACAGACCTATGGTCTGTTCTGAGTTTACCCCGGACGATTCGGACGACCACTTCGTAAGTGACTTTTACCCTGGTGTGGCGTTCATAAAAGGTTTGGGGAAGGCTGAATATATGGAGGTCATTGCGGAGCCCAGAAGGCACAACGACTTCCTTTGGGAGGTCTAGGGAGAAATCCCAACTATATTCACCTTCGAGTTTGCTGGTGAATCTGGCCGTACTCGTACCCGAGTTAGAGCCTGTGGCTGAATCGCTAATGCTCAAAGATCGTGGATTGCCCATAATTGGCGACCAAAGAGTAGAGGAAACATTAACAAAAGTTAACTTTTCCACAGCGCTCGCGCCAGTTACGATTTGACCATACGCCTGCATTCAAGTCGTTTTTGAGTCTTCAAAACAATGAGCATATAACATAGCTCACAGAAACCACAACGGCTTGGACTGCATCAGGTTTATCGAAGGTTAATTTCACCCTTCCCTTGATTGGCGAATGCTCCGGAAACGTTGGCAAGTGCTTGGAGAATGCCTCCTCCGCAATGATAGTCATAACAGCTATTGGTTTCCCTTTATATTTCAGCTCATACTCAAATGTTTTCGGTATTGCCTGGTAAGTCGGCCTCGTTGGAACCATCTGACTGTACGCGGGAAGATCAGACAGTCGAGAGGATCCTTGGATTATATTATTAATAGAAGGATTCGAGTATGACGGTGGTAGTGGGCTGCTTTGAATGACAGGCATGGTTGAAAGGGACGAGGGGAGGTAGTACTATCCGAATCATCAAGATTGTCACAGTAGAAGAGGGTCAAAATAGAGAACCCCTCAATGGAACAGGTTTCTCATCGGGTTGAGCTGATTATCATCACATGGCAGTACTCATCATCAAGGTATATATATTCATGATAGCCTCACTAGCCATACTAGTAAATCAATGCGGACTGTCGGAACACCTCCGCAGAATTTTAATTGTACGGTCCGTCGGTACCCGCAGGGTAAAATTCACACCGCAATGAGACTGGGGAACACCAATACCCACACTTTCAAACTGAGTGAGCTCACAGCTAATCACGGGCATGAGAACGCCTTCACAGAACGCTACTTCGCTCAAAGCGCGGACTGATGCGCTATATTACGGCGATATGAGCGTTTTGCACATGACTTCCTGTCTTCATATCGAAAGCTTTCCGCTTGCCCTCAGCGGCCACAAATTCTTTGCACTCAACTCGGCTTTTGTCGACATATAACATCTAAAGGAATATCGTGCTGAAAGCACCTCTGAAATTTTATCAAGTAAGAAGGAAGGATAAGATAAGGAGACGAAATATACGCACAAGCCGAATAAAAACGCGAATGCCATATTATCGTTACCAGACTTAATAATGGCACTGGAGATCAGGGGACAATGGACGCCGAGATTTTGGTTCTGGAATTGAGAAGGACCAAGTTAAATCCAAACAAGCCATTGTTTCCGGCATAGTACAGATAAGTAGTAGGACTGAATGAAGCTCAAGGCGAGTTATAATCGATTTGGAGATTTGCGTATCGATATCAGCGAAATTTTCCTCTCGCCCTGTAACCGGTTGGGTATCCATTGCAGTTCAAACCAAGTTCAAACTAACGAGTAGGAATCAATTCACGTGTTCGACGGACAAACCCGGAGTCTCGGACGTCACTTTCGTTCGTCAACACCAACTCAAGGGTTGCCTAAAAACCTGTGGGATGCATCGAGTTCTGCCTGTCTCGAGGCAGGTTGCCTCGACTTCCAGGAAACAAGGTGTCCGGGTCATTCGACGAGTAAGAACTTTGCAACTCCTCTCTTTTTTGTTGTTGCATTGCTCAAAATATTCCAGCGTCTTGCTACAGAGGCATCTCCAGCGACCAAAAGTACGAAAAGCATCGTTCGAAGAATTTTTTGGACCACCACGGCTTCCATTACAACATTTTACGTTGGCAGTACATTCGCTTCATTTTATAGTCAGAAATACTATGACTTCTTCTCCGACCACGTTCCGCTGGGTCAATCCACGCTTCAATATGGCGAAGCTCACGGATGGGATACGCTCACCGTTAGTGATATCATCGAAGGTGGAACCAACACAATTACGACGACGTATCAGTTCATAACCGACACTATCAAAGGTACATCTCGTCCTTCAGAGCCTTTGAAAAACGAGAAAGTTACCACGGAAAGTAAAATTGATGAACCAAAGCCCGTCACTTTCAAGGTGATAAAACAAACTACAACCAAGGTCGAACCGGAGGTCAAGACGGTTATCCGGGAGGCTGTCGTGAACAAGGCCGAGACTGTGGTGAAGGATGTTAAGGACAAAGAATACGCTGATTTGGTGGAGAGAGCGGAAGCTGCAATTTCTGGCAAGCCATATAAGCCAGCTCAGGAAGTTTCTCCAACAAATATTACCGCTGAAACAACCGTGACCGCTGAGGTCCCCGTTTCTGAAAGCCAAAAAAAGGTCTACGACGCTCCTTTGCCTCTTGGATTCGAACCACCGCCTGGGTTCTCTCGCCCTCCTCCTCCCAAACTTATTGCCCCTAAATCTGAACCGCAGCCTGCAGCACCTGAATCAAGGCCCGTCGTCCTTCCCTTGCTTGCACCCGCTGTAGCTTCAGTTTCGGAGCCTATCATCACACACCTCGCTGGGACCATTGACAACCTCGCAACTTACCTGAAATCCGATCCAAAAGCCGCCGAACAAGCCAGTGATGTCCTAGAATTGGCAAAGAGCGACCTGGCTGCACTCGTAGAACGAATCGACGTTGTGAAGGAACAAGAACGGACAGCCCTGGAAGCAAAAATGGATGAACAGAATAGAGAATATATCATTAAGCTTATGGAGCTGGAGATGGAGGGACAGGATAAACTTGACCATCAAGAACAGGAATTTAGGACTTTTTTTGACCAGGAACGGGCTAGGTTCGTCCATGCGTACCGGGAGAAGTTGGATCATGAATTAAGAGTTCAGACAGAGCTGATCAATGAACGGTATGTGACAGATTGTTAATCAATTTAAGTTACTGACCATCTATAACAGGTTAAAAGAAGAGGTGATCGCTCAAGGTATTGAATTGCAACGAAGATGGATTCGCGAGATCAAGGTCCGCGTCGAGCAGGAACGTGGCGGACGATTGGCCAAGCTTGATGAACTTTCAGCCAATCTGAAGCGCCTAGAACGCATTGCCCTTGACAATTCATCTTACCTTGACGAGAACATCCGAGTCCATGCTCTTTGGGGTGCCATCCGAGCTCTTACCAGTAACGCCATCTCTTCAAGTACACGAAAGCCATTCCGTGAGGAACTCCGCGTACTACGACACATCGCCGCAGCCCGAGAAGACCCCGTCGTTTTCGTCGTTCTCGAGTCTTTGGAAGGCACAGAAGTTCCAGATGTTGGAGTTGAACCTTTTGCTGATCTAGCAACTTGGTTCGTGAGTGAAGTAGCACCCAAGGTATCTCAGGTCTCTTTGGTACCCGATGAGAACGCAGGCGTCCTTTCGTACCTTGCCAGTCGTGCTCTTTCTAGTCTGAGATTCAAACGTCAAGGACTTGTCCCAGGGGATGACGTTCTAAGCGTCCTCGCGAGGGCTGAGTATCATCTCAACGAGAAGGACTTGGATAGTGCCACCCGGGAGCTCAACCAACTTAAAGGGCCGGCCAAAGTTTTGTTGCACGACTGGCTAGAGGCTGCTCGTCGAAGATTAGAGGTGCAACAAGCATTGGAGGTGTGTAGCCACAATATATATATATCTAAGTGATACTAAAACTAATTTTCAGGTCATACAATCGCAAGCTACCCTGGCATCATTACTTGTCGTATAGATAACAATTGTGGTAAAATCCTAATAAATGATAGATGCTGCTTTTTTCCGCAGGAAATGTTCCGGATATCATGCTCAGAAGGAACCTGGTTGAGGTTCGGCGATGGGAGCATTCAATGTCCCATTCATCGACGGGGGATGGGGCATATTCACAGCTTCGTCATATCCCAACCCTGGCAGGCAAGACCCGCCCATAGCACATTCGCAAATAACTTGCGCTCGTCTGACAACAGTCTATATATAATCCACGTCATCGGTCAGTCCCTTATATCTGAATCCTTTGAAACGGCGAAGAATATCTTTACCTGAATAGTTTCTTCCCTACCATTTATCCCAGTCGCTTTGGATACTTTAACCAATCCCGGAAAAATAGTAGATCCAACTCTATCAAGTTCCCCTCTCTCACTTCTCAAACACCTTTTAACAAGTTCGATCTGACGGGGATATAGCGTGCTCCCCAGTTCAGGCATAAAGGCGCGATAGAACGCGTCGCTCGAACTCGATCCAGAGCTATGAAGCATACGCGAGAATGCGTAAGCAGAATCGAGAATAGACACTCCACCTGATGCAGGTATCTTTCCGTTGAGGATTTTCATCAGTTCTGGTACGTGCTCGTATAGAATGCCAAGTGACATGTCGGGAGTGCAAGAATCCACCGCAGCTGAGAACGTTTGCCGTCGCCAGACACATGCAACGGTTGGATCACCTAGAGAGAGAATTAAAAAAATCAATATCACACCTGAAAAGTATTGTAAAAAAGAGGAACTCACGAGCAAAAATATGTTCATGGATCCTCGTCAATTGGACATTGGCCTCTGGGGAGTTGGTGACGATCAAACAATTGATAATTCCTTCCGAGATCGTTTCCGCCATCGCATGCCGCAGATAACTCTGCAGTTGTATCGCAGTGGCATTAACCCTCTCAACATCGAGTCCACCAACGATGTCATTTAAGAGAGCAGCACATACTTCCTGCATCGGAGCTGGAGGGTTTCGGATGACGTCTGCCGCCCATCGATTGATAAGTTTATCAAGCTGAGAGGCGGAATTCTAATGTAGTCCATATAACAAAAAAAAACACACGTTCAGTTATCAAATGGCTCCTACAACGGATGGATAGGTTCTAAAAACTTCACCTTGATTGAAAAATCGTCGACTGTATTCCCATTATGACTGCCCAAAGACGGATTTGAACCTCCTTCCAGAAGAGCGATCCGAGCACGAAGTTGAGCTACTTGTCGTTCCTGCTCCTCAAGCTGCTGCCGTTGTTGCTCGACTTTCTCATGAGCAATACGCTATACGGTAACATCCCTTGATTAGCCCGAATTGACCACGTACACACAAAAAAGAAAAGGGAATGAAGCTTGAGGAAAACGTACAAAGTTACTCAGTGCATAGCGGTACTGATCACCGGACACGACATCTTGCTGTTGTTGAACCTGCTGAACCTGCTGAACCGGTTGTTGCTGTTGGGGAGAATAGAAAGCCATAGTCTCGTAGGCTAACAATCGATATGGTGAACGCCTTTTGGACACTCAGTACTCGGGGGTCACGGTGATCTTGCAACTCGGCGCTAGATCCCAAACCAAACCACTGCGGGCCGCACCCCAACTAACATTGGGAACGTATCGCCCCCTATAATATGTCATCAATGGTTCAGGAGTTCTGTTTGAGATATTTACAATCACCCAATCGAGAAAAATGTAATGAAACAAAGGTACTACATGCAATTGGATATACATAGCTATCTAACATTTAAGCTACCCAAACCAAAATCCGCAGGCGTTTCAGAGCGCTTTACACTATCATTGAAAGGATCCCTGACACTGCCAGTCTTGGCTCGCCACAATTGAGTATACAAAGTCTTGATCTTCTGTAGCTCCGCGTCAACAGCTGCAGTCTTGCTAGCGAGAGAGATGAAGGTCCCATGTTGAACCTGAAGCGTCGCAGAAATGCCTGGTAAAGGAGGATAAAATATTAGGCCGTGAGGGATTGTACTTGGGAGTGAAGGGTAAGCGAGCAAACCTTGTGGTGTCTGCGCTGAAGTTGCGGATGAAGATAGTTTCCTTTCGATTTGCTACCCATGAAATGTCAAAAGGATATCTACTTTTAAAAGTAAAGACCTGACCTCGATGGTGGCTTTGTACCAAGCTAATCTTTCCTTCATCTGGTCCGCCACGCGAGTGAAGTATCTAAATTAAAGTCAAACCTACATGAACAAGGATAATAAGTGGGATGAACGTACTCCAGAGGAAAGGACGCATGGTCTTTTAAATACGTATTCCCACTTTGTGGATTCCGGAACCCGTCTATTATCCGTGTCGCAACGATGGTGTCTTCCACAGCTTGATCGACTTTGGCTTTTACATCTTGTGTAAGATGCAGATCGTTACGAATAATAGTCGCAGTATTTATGAGGTCCTGCAAGCCAGCTAAAACAGATCTGCAAATAGTAGAAGATCGATGACGTACCTTATGAAGCGCACGGATAGACTCATGTCCTTTTGTTGCTTCGTCTCCTAATTTCCTTTGTTGGAGATCTTTAGAAATTTGTACGCGGCCTTGAATATATGAACTATTCGCTTATCAGGTGCAAGGTCAGATCAGAGGTTGAATTGAATATCTTACTCTAGTAACTCTAAAATTCTCTTAATGTTATCGGGAAGATCATTAAACTTGGTAGATTTTGTGAATGGCGGTGGTTGGTGTGCTAAGGAAGAACTGGTCAGGCTTGAAGGCTGGCCCCAACTGGAAACACCCATTGAATAATAGATGAACGTCAGTGTGGATGATGGGTATGATGTGAGAAAGTTTACATACGTTGTGCTACAGAGAGGAATGTATATATCAACTTTAATTGCTAGAGAAAAATGAAGTAGAGAATACGTACCTTTGTTGTTGTTGCTGAGGCTGTTGAAATCTGTTAAAGAGGGGGTTTGCGCCCATGGGACCAAAGGCACTCGTGCCAGTATTATTAGGTCCAAAAGGTCCCAATTGCACTGTCGGCTGGGCTAGGAGATTTGTGGGATTCGTGTTACTGAACAGACTCTGTTGTTGAGGTTGCTGCTGCTGCTGCGTATTTGTTCCGAAAGCACCAAGACTGAATGCATTCTGTTGTGGCTGCTGTGTATTGTTCGTGTTTGTAGTCGATCCAAACGCACCACCTGTAAAAATGTTTGGTGGCTGTTGTTGTTGTTGCTGCTGCTGCTGAGGTTGTCCAAAGAGACTTCCAGGAGGCAGGGCTTGTTGGTTTTGTTGTTGAGGTTGGCCGAACAAACTGCCTGCAGGAAGCGTCTGATTTTGTTGTTGAGGTTGACCAAACAAGCTACCCGGAGGAAGCGTCTGATTTTGTTGTTGAGGTTGGCCAAATAAGCTACCAGGAGGAAGCGTCTGGTTTTGTTGCTGAGGTTGTTGTGGCTGTTGACCAAATAGACTACCAGCAGGAAGAGTCTGGTTTTGCTGTTGGGGTTGTTGTTGGCCGAATAAGCCGCCAGTAGGAAGAGTCTGGGTTTGGGTCTGGGGTTGACCGAACAGACTGCCAGGAGGAAGACTCTGTTGATTTTGTTGTTGTTGTTGACCGAATAAACTTCCTGCGGGGAGAGTCGTTTGTTGGTTTGGTTGCTGCTGGGTGTTCTGGCCAAAGGTACCAAAGATATTTTGTTGTTGATTTTGACCTAACGGTGGGGCGTTAGCAAAGCTGGATGTGCCTGTCGATGGTTGTTGCTGCTGAGTAGTAGTGGCAGGCTTTAAACCAAAAGCAGCAAGACTATATGAATATCAGCACAGAAATTGACTGTAAAAGGATGTATACAAGCCTCGATGTGAACGACATCTTGTTGGTTCAGGTCAAAGTCCGTGAGAAATGCTAAAAATACAATTACTGAATAAAATTGCGTTGAGAACGGGACAGTTGCGTTTGAAGGAATTTTAAGATCCGGCGGTCTCTAATTATAAAAGAGGAAATGTTCCAATTTCAATTTCAACTCCAAGCAGCATCGACAACAATCTAGTCTCATCGGTATCGACAACCAGCTTGACTATATCATCATCGTTGTCTATTTCAACCATCGACTGAGTGCAGCTTTCATCGTTCAGAAACGGTCGACTAGCTCATCTAGCGTTGACCCAAGTCTCAGATACAATTTCGCCACGTACTATATTGTGGATTAGCCGAACCACAGGGGTCCACACTAGTCAATCCCAAGCCCCACATTCACCCCACTCCAGCCCACTCCTCCGTGACCACCGTGACCACAACATCCATACAAACTCTCCGCAAACCATCTTTATTATACAACATGGCACCAACTTTTACACATCCAGCGGGTGTTACTTTTGTTGACGAGCATGCTCAGAAACCAGTAGATGTCGATGCTGCTACCTATTATGGTGGTGGCGAAGCCTATGCTCGCTCGCGAACTTACAGTCAAGTAATGCATCTCTACCACCTTACACCGCTAGCATACGTACTAACTCACCTTCTTCCAGTCCCACCTCTATGGATACAATCCCAAAAGATTACCCGCCTTTCAAGAAGACTGGCATTTACGTCCTCGTCGCATGTCCCATGACGAAAAATCCGTATCAGGCCCACCACGTCGTTTCCTCATCGACGTAGAGGAAACCATTCGTGTAGTCCTCGAACAAGAGGATACGGATGGTGACTTTCAAATTAGTGTCACCGACGCCGGCCCAAAGATGATGGCACTTGGAACTGCCACCAGTAACGGTTTCAAGACCTTTGACATCCGAGTATGCAATCTTATCTTTTCTTGTCCCTTCTATATCCCTCATTGACGTATATGTCCTCCAGGGCACATATATGCTATCCAACCTCTTACAAGAACTCGCACTCGCTCGCGACCACAACCGAAAGCGGATTGTTCTTGACGAGGCTAGATTGACTGAGAACCCAGTAGACAGACTATCCCGCATGATCAAGCATTCTTTCTGGCACTCTCTCACACGACGTATCGATGGCGATGGTCTTGAGATCATTACCGCTGACCCTAAAAATCGCACAGGTCGCGTAAATCCACGTATATACGTCCCTCACGGAGAACCGGCCATGGCTGAGTATTACCGGAAGGTGGCCAAGGAGAAACCTCATATGAATCTTGACGTGCAAGTCCTTCCGGAAAAACCTGATGATCCGATTTTTGTGAAAAGCTTAAATTCAAAACCGGGTCTGTTAGCTTTGGCAATGAATGAAGTCGATGACCCTGTTGTTGGGAAAACTTTGAAAGGAATCCCATTCATCGTCCCTGGTGCTCGTTTCAATGAGGTTCGTTCCGTTATCCCCTTCTATTATTAAAACGCACAGACATAATAATCCTCAAGTTATACAACTGGGACTCGTACTTTATCGCACTTGGCCTCCTTGTCGATAATCAAGTGGCTATGGCAAAGGGTATGGTCGAGCACTTCATATTCGAGATCAAGCATTACGGCAAGATCCTGAATGGAAGTCGAAGCTATTATCTCTGCCGTACTCAACCTCCGTTCCTAACTGACATGGCACTCCAAATCTATAATCGACTCGATCGCACGGATCTGGATTCGAACCAAGATTGGCT
Organism: Phlegmacium glaucopus; assembly: GCA_015039465.1. Lineage (NCBI taxonomy): Eukaryota > Fungi > Basidiomycota > Agaricomycetes > Agaricales > Cortinariaceae > Phlegmacium > Phlegmacium glaucopus. The sequence goes on from MU130548.1 coordinate 201,322, forward strand.
TAAACGCGCAATACAAGCAGCCATCAAAGAGTATCACACCATTTGGGTGGCCGAGCCTCGAATGGATCCAAAGACGGGCCTTTCGCGATATCGACCAGATGGTCTGGGTATTCCTCCCGAGACCGAAGCGACACATTTCACGCATATCCTCGAGCCTTACGCAAATAAACACGGACTCTCCGTGTTAGAGTTTAGCGAGAAATACAACGACGGCGTTTTGAAAGAACCCAAACTTGACGAATATTTCCTACATGACCGTGCCGTTCGTGAATCAGGACATGACACGACATATAGATTTGAAAAACGTTGCGCAAACCTTGGTACTATCGATCTTCAATGCCTTCTATACAAATACGAAGTAGACATCGGCACTGCCATTCGCGAAGTATTCGATGACGAATTGGAACTTGAAGAAGATTTCCCTTTGGCGCCTTTCCCTCCTTCCGTCGAGTCGTATGCTAATCCTCATAGGGAGAGTTCGAAGAGCAGAGTGCAGAAAAGTGAGGAATGGTTCGAGAGAGCAGAGTTTAGGAGAGAGATGATTGACAAGTACCTTTGGAACGAAAGCAAGAGTCTTTATTTCGATTATGATACAGTCACGGAAAAGCAAATCTTGTATGAGAGTGTGACTTCGTTTTGGGCACTTTGGGCTGGGTGTGCAAGCGAGGAACAGTGCTGGAAGCTGGTGTACGTCTTGTCTTCTTGTATGACATGGTTCCGGCTGATTGACTTGCATGATTGGATCTTTTAGGGCTCGTTCTTTGAAGAAGTTTGAGGTTCTTGGTGGATTAGTCTCTGGAACGGAGGAGTCTAGAGGAAAGATCTCGTTAGATCGACCAAATCGTCAATGGGATTATCCGTATGTGCCTACTTGGTCCTTCAATGATGACTTTCTGATGTGATTCATCTCTCTCTCTCTCTTTCTCTCTCAGATATGCATGGTACAAATAATTCTTCCCAGGCTCTCATGGTCGTTTCTAACCCTTGTCATTGTAGGCCTCCACATCAAATTATGGCATGGGTTGGTTTGGAACGTTATGGATACCTCGAAGAGGCACAACGTTTAGCATATCGGTTCCTTTATATGTTCGCCTCTCTTATCATCCTGAAAATATCTTATTCTGATGTTGTTTTAGGATGACCACGGCGTTTGTAGACTTCAATGGAGTTGTGCCGGAGAAGGTGTGTATTTCCCTTACAAGTAACAACACTATGCAGAAGCTAATATATCAATCATCATTTCAAAAGTTTGATGCAGTTAAACTCTCGCATTTGGTAGATGCAGAGTATGGCAATCAAGGTGTTGATTTCAAGATGGTTCCTCGAGAAGGTTTTGGATGGATGAATTGTAAGTTACCTATCCTTGTGAGCCTTGCTTTATTTGCTAAACTGTCGTCATTTCAACAGCCGCATACCAAGTTGGACTTTCATTCCTGACGACTCACATGCGACGTGCCGTGGCGGCTTGTACGAGCCCCGAGGTCTTCTTTGGTGCTGGTGTGAGTGGAGTGAGCGGTGATGCAGGGTTGATGAACAATAGCCAAATGCCTACTGATCCTCTTGGATTAGCGATGGAGAATCTAAATCTTGCGACTACCTTATGATAATAACCTTAGTTATATAATTTAGTAATCCTTTTTAGATAGATACCTTACAATTCATCTTATTAGTATTCATGTGACATTTTGAATGTTGTCTTCTCTTGTCTTGAACCGTTTGGCAGCCGTGAGGCTGCACAACCCTTATTCATCCAGCTTGTGTGGATACATCTCCTATGCCTGATGTTACCAACATTAGTGGCGGGTCTATTCCTCCATTTATTCAGCATTTTCACTGGAAATTTCAATCCACAAGAACATCGTGACACGCTCAAATTCGAACTACGGCATCTCCACGCAGTTTCTTCATCTTCTCCAACTGTCATCTTCTCAGACGTATCATTACCAGCTAGTTTATCCGATCCATCAGGGTCCACAAAAGCCACCTATTCAATACAGACTAGCTCGACCAAGACATATAGACCTTCCTCCCATGCTTCATACTCAAATGCGCGATTGCGTTCACTTCGGTTTGGTGAGAATGAATGGGTGGATTGGGAAGAAGATGAGATTATAGGACCCAATGTCGAAAGTCGTGAAACCTTGTTGGAGTTGGCGAGGATGGCCAGTAACGGGTACCTTCAACCAAATGGGACCGGGTGGTATAACTTGAATGGAACCTTCAACACTGTTCGTCGTTTTACCTTTCCCCCCCCCCTCAACTCGACATATCAAAACGTGTTTTATTATAGTCTCATGCTTTCGGATGGGAACCGGAGGCTGATGGGTTCCGCGGCCACGTATTCGCCACACCCGACAACTCAACAATCCTCGTTTCAATAAAAGGCACTTCTACAGGTGTATTCGGTGGAGGCGGGCCTACGGCAGTGAAGGACAAGATTAATGACAATCTACTGTTCAGCTGTTGCTGTGCACGCATTGATTGGACATGGACGACCGTATGTGGATGTTATGTGGATGGATGGAAATGTCGCCAGAATTGCTTGGAAGACGCACTCATGACTGAGGATCTGTTTTATCCAATTGGCACGGTTCGTATTTTCATTATTGGGTTTGGTTGTACAATACTCATGATGTGCGCTCTGACAGAATTTATACAATAACCTGACCTACATGTAGTAAGCATCCCTATAACAAGCTGAACTGTCAATCATCACCTCATTTTTTTTAGCCCTCACTCCAATATTTGGTTAACTGGGCATTCTCTAGGTGGTGCTTTAGCCAGTCTTGTGGGGGTAACGTTCGGCGCACCCGTAGTGGCCTTTGAATCCCCAGGCGATAAATTGGCCGCACGTCGTTTGCATCTACCGTCGCCTGTAAGCCTATGACCCGCACCCTATCCCTGTCCCTATCCCTGACATCCTTTGATAGCCATCAACACATCATGTCACACATGTATATCATACCGCTGATCCAATCGCAATGGGTACCTGCAATGGCGTCCTTTCTTCCTGCGCATTAGGGGGATATGCAATGGAAACACAGTGAGTCATCCACAGATCCATCATTGCACATTGAATCAATCATTAAATATAATTAGTTGCCATTTAGGAAAGTCTATTGTCTATGATACTGTTTCAAATTTTTCGTGGTCAGTCAATGTACGTACACACAGCATCCAAGGTGTTATCGATCGGCTTTTATCAGTTCCCTGGCCTCCAAGTGTAGAGAAGGGCCGGGAAGTCCCAGAAGCTAATGTTGAAGTAGATTGCGTGGTAAGTCTTTTGTGTCTCCGTACTGCATGCACGAATTTTGAGTCTAACGGTTTTTTGCTTTTTCAAAGGAATGTTACAGTTGGGAATTCGGAGAGTTTCCTCCTGCATGATTACAACCCCCCTACCCTATTATGTTATGTATCCCGTTTATCAGAATCTGTAAACTAATTTTGCATGACGTAAAATATATCACCTACCACATCATAAATTGACAAAGGACAAACAAACTGAAGACAACAACGCGTCGCGTCGCGCTCATAATTCGATTTGAGGCATTCAACTGACCATTTTCCTTTATAGGTTAATTCCCAAAAGTTTTTAATATCATATCAAAATGCTTATTCCCATCACCATCACATCTTCCTCCCTCTCTAACCCCAAACTACCTTCGGGACTAGCCAAAATCTCACACGACGAGGTCGTCCTTGTCGAATTACAAGGATCACTTGAAGTCGAATGTAACCACCCCAACGAACGTAATGGAAAATTAGTTGGGCAATTGAAGATAGATGACTCGACGGTATGAACCACAAGAGGTTTTTGAGCTTGCATTCAATTCCGATTATTATTATATGTACAGGGCAGACCAAGCCTACTCATCGGGCATCATCTCTTAGAGGGGACGATTGCATCGCTGCCAAAACCATTTGCTGTGCTTCTTCGTTCTGGGAGTTCGGAAAACGAACTTGGAAACGATGCTATGGTCCTAGATTCGTCTAGTACTGGTCCAGGTCCAGAAGGTCTTGGAGACTCTATCTCGTCGAGCTGGAGTGTAGTTGGCATCGTCAAGAAGAAAATCGTGTTCTCAAAACGACCAATGCCAGTCATGGGAAAGCTATTGTGATTTCCCCGACAAATCTACTATAAAACGGAGCTAGCAAGGATCTTAGCCGCAAATTGATGTTACAAGTAGAGAGATAAATGGATTTGTATTGGTACATAAAATTCATCTGTTTCATAATAGTACAGTATGAACGATTTACAGCTACGTGAGGACGAATAGAAATATTTGAAAACAGACAGGAAAAAGGAGGGAGAATACAAACTACAACTTATGTTATTACAATATGGTTTTGAAAAACGTTTTAGCAGAGGGCGCAGGTACTATACGGTCTTCAACGGTCGTGAGAAGCGTTCCCATCCATAAGAGTAGTTTAAAACTCACCCATTTTGAATCAATCTTGTGAGAGCCAGCCGACGACAATTCAAAAGAGCGGAAATGGAAAGAGATATCAATAAGACGCCCCTGCTCATTATGACAATTATGGATGAGGGAATGCAGGGTTGCCGTGCGAGAAACTCAGGATGGGACAGGCGCAGCGGATAAGATAGCCATATTGGATGACGCAGGATCCAGGGATGGCCAAGTATGGGAAGAGAATGTATCCCGGGATGTGTGTGGGGTGTTTATCGACAACATAATTCACGAAGCGGTTGCAGGTATCATGCTGTGAATAATAATGGAAGGAATGACGCAATAGCCGAAAGAAAAACTTGAAGTCCAACCCAAGAAGAAGACAAGAAAGAGATAATGGTGCAAGATTAATTGAAGCCATCGAAATGACCTTTAAGAATGCGTTCTCCCATAGGAGATGGGGCCCTGCGCGGCTTCCCACCGTCGGTGCTAATAGTCGCAGAGCGGTGGGGCTTATTTGAGAAAGGGACATTCTTGGGAGTGGGGCTAACGGCTGTATTTGGTGGGGGGCTTGGCGGTGTTACTATCCGAGTTGCGTCAAATGGGGGCTAAAAGTAAGGCTTAACGCTATGATTTCAGATTCGTAAACAAAGGAGTAGTTACCTTGATGAAGGCCGAACTACTTAAAGAAAGTCTTCGTAAGAGATTAGTACCACGTTCGGAATGAGCGTCCGAAAGCGGTGCGGTCGGGTTTTGCGAAAACCGATTAGCAACTGTAGCACTCGCCCTACGGGCGTGCGCAGCCACTGGGATCTCTTTTTCAGTCTCTTCGTCTACTGCGTGAATTGGTGAGATAAATTCAGTTCCATCCTTTTCTAGAGGATTCAAGTTTGGAGTCACCTTCGAACACAGGAGCCGTACCAAACTTTCGCTTGAAAGGGAATGTAGTAGTAGTCCCGGGGGTCTTGGTGGGAGATTGGGCAAGAAAGTATGAAAGAATTGGTGAAGTTGAAGGCGAAGGGATGTTAATGCGTTGATCGCTTGTTGGGGAAGCGGGGGTTGTTGGTATAGAGCTAGCTGAGCCGGACGATGCCGACGAAACGGAGAGCGAACGCGCTCTGTTTCGGGCAGTAATGGGAATGGGGGCCGAATGGGTGGGTTTGTCGGTGAATTTATCGTTTGAAGACATTATATTACTGTGGTAGAGAAAGTTAATCAAGAGGATGGAGGGGGGGAAAGAAAGGTGCAAGCTGCATACATTTCAGACTTTACTTATATATATTATGAGTCTAGCCAATTTAATTGTTCACGTGACCCCAATGACCTCTAAAACCGTTAACGTCATCACAAAGTTACGGCATCAATACCATCGCAGCTGTTATCTGCTGTCCTCCTCCGCTTTAGGTCACTGTAGACTCTTCTAGACATGTTCATATGATCTATGGTTAGTTCTCTATACATTGAAGACGGACATTGACCTTGCAGATCTAGATTAAGTTTTCCACGCACCTAATGATCGATGATCACTTGGCTATCATTCCCCGCAATCCAGGGTCATATTATTAGCGTGCAACCCTTGATTGATAAGATACGTGACTAATTCGCTCACTGTTCAGGATAACCTTCGAAGCTTCGCAAGACTCCAATAGCTCCAATGAGGCTCCAATGGCGGTCGTCGTCCCACTCATCCGTGATCGTGCCCTGAGAGAAGACTCATCTATCCTTTAACTTCACATTTCCAATCCTTCCAAGTCACCAAGTGAAAAGCTCTTCCACATGATGCATTTCAAGGATTCAAAATTCGTACACGAGGCCATCCGGTCGAGCTAATCAAACTCAAGCTTCTGCCTTCTTGTATGAGCTGGGCATCTTTCTCCAGCTTGCGTCAACTTTCGTAGGCGATCGCATCGCGTATATACGCAATGGACAAGAAGTCTTGCTTACATAAAGTTCCGCTTCTGATTTTGTTCATGCTTGTAAAATTACCTCATGCGGTGTGCTAGGGGTGTGCTATGACCAAAGAGATAAAACGGGGATGAACGGGATCCCGAGGTGGCATGACGAATAGTTGCCGTTAGAAACTGTAGTACTAGCTGTCCCTGGTCAGTGGTGCCCATGAGTGCCCATGGTTTATGTAGTGATTGAAATGAAACAACGATGGGCAGTTCGAGTCAGAGCCGGGACGTCGGTCTTCTTTAAAAGTTACAATGTGATTTCGTGAAATCCCCATCTGGTGATTTATCAGTTTTTTTCTTACCAATATTTGAGATGTCTCGGAGCCGTGATGACGGCGATGCTAGATGAAGAATTTTAAACTTCTTAGTAAAAAGAATGTTGACGTTGAAGAACCGCGACTCCACGAGGCATGAAAAAAAAAACGTCAGAACTTGCTTTGTGTTTTCCTTTTTTATTGTCCCCAAAAATAGCAGATTTGTCTTGCGATGAAAGGTATTTTGGATTAAAGCAGTACAACGTCAGTTGGAAGTACTTGAGGGAGCATTGTTTCATCTAATCGCGGTGCAGAGTGTGGCGCATGCCTGCAGGCAGCCCGATCATTAGTTGTGGCGCATATCTGATCAACGCCACACTGGGTACGATACTGCATTGCGCCTCAAGCTCTCAAGCCTCAAGGCATCAACTCTCGCTGATTGTAACTACTAAAGCAAATATTAAATATTATCTTTTATTCATTTCTCTATTATTACACGCCACAGCCATGCGAGAATGGTCGTCTGACTGTATGTATTATTCTAAATAATAGGAACTGAACGTGCCATTCATCAAGATCAGGGTTCGGAACGCGCTTTTTTAATCTTTTAGCTGGAACATATGACCACTCTCGATTGAGGACTCAAAATAGAGGTTTAACTGAGAAGGCCTAAAGTGACCTTGGGCCTTCTCAGTAGAAACAAATACATGATCATGAGGTACATAACATTCTGATAACTGCCAGTTGCAATCGAGATCTACTGGCAATCTCCGAAGTTTTGTAAACGATGAGATTCAACTTTATATTGCTACTAATGTGTCTACTTGTACAAAGGACAAGGGGGATGAAATGATACAGAAACAGAAAAGAAAAATGTATTGCTGCAGAGATGGAAAGACTTGTGGACTGAGAGAGAGGAAAAATGTGTACACATAGAAAAGAGGGTGAGTTGTTGGATGCGGTCAATGATTGTTGGATGAAACGATAGTGTGGGGGGTTATGCCAGTAAAGAAGAGGTGTGCGTGCAGTGGTATGTATCCAAGTCGATATAGTTGAAACCTAGAATATTATGCGAGTGGTGTAGATGTAATTGCTAGGGTAGTATGGGGAAAAAAATCTAGACGTGGCAATATGAGAGAAGGTCAATGATAGAAACAAGGAAACAACAACAACCCAAAACGTTCAAACGTTCAGGACTCAGACTCGCGAAGGAATTTTCAAGTCAAGAAAGCCATTTCAGTCACCCGCCTCGATTCTTCGTCCTCAATATGGCTCGCCTCCATCAATATATGGCCTCGACTATACAGCATAGGTGACACTGCTCTTCTCATCGGTAACGACTCTCCTCCTTCTTCCATCCTAACACTCGGTGAAGTGTAAGAAGAACGCGAATTACCGAATGCCAATGGGAGAACAGGCGATGGAGGTAGATGCGATGCATCGAATTTTTTTCCTCCGCCACTATTTTCAACCGTCAACTTGCGAGAAAGTGTGCCAACCACGCTTCGACGCATATTGGATAATGATGCTTTGACCGAGAGTCGTCTTGGGAATTCACCTGGAGGGGTTATCGAATGGTCTCCATTAGCCGAATTTCCGCGTCTGAACGGATTCATAACCATTGATTTCTTTCGGTCCAGACCGCCGTTCGTAGGATCCGTCCACACCCTCCTTTTCATCAGAGGTGTACTCAGTGAAAATTTCGTTTCATTACCGCTGATAGGTGCCGTTACTCCTTGAGTACCATCAAAGATGACCTCAGCTACCACATCTTGCTCTTCCAAGAAGCTGTCCTCAATAGGACTCTCGACGATAACGGGGATGACGTTGCTTCCTTCATGACTCTTAATCTTCAAGCCGCCGAATCTGCCTCTGCCACTGATGGCAATTGATTCCGAGGTCCCAAGGGTAGAGTCAGTAGTTGTATGTGAATTGCTGTCAAGTGACGGTGTCTGAAAAGACGCAGATTCGTCCAGCGGTGAAGAAACTTCCGTTTCCTTGTGAAGCGAAGAAGTAGTTGCATCATTTACTGAGACTGAGTTGCTTGCACAAGGAGTAAGGGCGATAATTGGAGGTGTGGGAGTGGGAGTGAGAGATGTTTCTCGGATATCCAACGGCTTGGGAGTACACACGCCACTTGCGTTCCTGAGAGACGTAGTATCAAATACACTGCGTACCGAGGGAGAGGGGGGTAAAGGAACCGAAGTAGGTGAGAGTGGAGGGGAACACGAGTCCAAATTTGGTCCCGACACGGATCTTGGAGAAGGGGGGAGAGGGAAAAGATACGCTGCAAGTTCTGGGGGTATATCAAGGAGTGGTGATACTGGTCGACTGCTAGGTTTACTGATGGGTACTGTGCTCGGGGGAACAAGTGGGACCGTCAAGGATGACGCCTGAGTATATGATGCTTGTGGGGCAGCGATCTCCGCTTGACGTGAAGGTTGGGGATCGGGCGTTGGCAGCGCCGTAAAATCAAGAGCCGCCGGGTCAGCGGACTCTGGTGGGAAATATTTTGGTGAACCAGGTACAGAAGATGATCCTCCAAACTTGAAACTGTTCATTCTCTGGAGCTGAGTATATTCCAATGAACGATTCTTGGCTTCCCATTCCTTCTTGATGAGGTCTGCGGCGGAAAGAGTGTTGTTGGCTTCTGTCGGACTATGTGGGTCGCCCGTTGGATTGACTATTGGAATAGCTCTGTCCTGCTCCTTCTCTTGGGCACTTAAGTCTTTGTTTGGCTCGAGAGGAGGAAGGAGGCCCCGTTCGCGCAAAGCAGCCTCACGATTTTCTTTGGTGAATGCATTTGGACCAGGGGGGATGGTGGTCAAACGAGAAGCCAAGGTCGATGGAGTGGGTAAACGAGGGTTGAACTTTGTAGTTAGCATACGCATGATAGTCCGTGGTTTTGACCATGGCTGGTGGGCATTACTTGAACTACTCTTGGGGGGTTCTTGGACCTCAGAAGAACTAGTTATGTGAACGAATGAGGGGACCCAGAATGATGGAGAGAAAATTATACATACGTTGGTGGGAGAGCCATATCGAAATAGATAATGTCTTCGTTACTTGGGTGAGATATAAGATCCTGGATTGTTGGTTCTATGACACGGCGGCTCGACTTGAACCTTGTTGAGAAGGAAAGAGGACGCGGGAGTTTGAGAGAGGACGCCTTTAAGGAAGAAGGGGGAGCATTCACGCGGAAAGATCGTAGGCTTAGAGATTCATCTGTAAAAAGGCGAGTGCGCATGGACGTGGATGCCATATTGAGTGTGAGTGGAAGGAGTAAAGTAAAACCATGTGAGCAAACAATTTTAATTGACAACTGGATCCGAAGAACGATCGTGCATTACATATTTCCGACGGTCCAGAGGTAAAAATGCCCGAAACATAAAGGCGAGCCAGGGGCCAGGTTGTCCACTAAATAAAAAATGCCGTTAGTGTCGTACATATAACATACTTGGCGATGGCTGCGCAATGATACAAGGCGATATTCTAAGCTGTAAGGAAGCTGGATCAATAACAGTGACAACCAACATTTGCGCGCAGCATCAGCATCATCTATCGGCGTTTCAACTGGTTAAGAAGCGCCCATTTCTGGTAACAATCGCCTCGATCACTTTCTGGGGTATATGTACAGGACGCACCCGGCAGTTGGGCGGTGTCTGTTTGACAAAGTCGGATCGCCGGGTCATCAACGGCCGGAGGTCCAAGCCACGCAGAGTCAGGTGTCCTTGTAATGCCCTTGTAAACTCCATATAATTCGTGAATAGTTGGAGATAGTGCCTAGACTTGCACATAACGCGGAAATCAAGGAACCAAGAGTCGAGAAAGGTTCGCTTAGTGATGATAATTATATTATAGCTTGACATGATTGACGCGGAGCCATCCTTCTCTTTATCTGTGGTCCCCCATTGGATCGCCTGAGTCAAACCTTCTTGGACATGTTACACCACCCGACCTGAGCTTGGGCGTTAGAATGGAGAACAATCACACACTTTGCATTCAAGGACAAAACAATTGACAGTGCTCACAGGCAAACACCGAAGCCATACCTAGCTGAGCAGACCAATACATACTGTAAGAAATGAATCAGACATGAAATATAGTTTATTAGCTTAGCACAATCATCAATGTATAGGCCAGCGGTATAAGCTATGAGTATGATGTGATGACGGTACGGACAAATGCGTTCGGCGATCTCAAGTGATGAGATTAATCATTCGCAATGCTCAGATGATCTTTTGGTATGAACATGTTAGTATTGAGCACGTCATTCGCAGACGTTTTCGTTCCTGTGGAGGTAGAGAGTTAATCCGAACAATTTCTTGCGGTCCATGTCATATCATACATATCATACCGTGGTTGTCGAAGAGTCCAGTTCCGAGCAGAGTTGACATACTAGGGCCCGAGGTAGTTTGAATTATTTGAGGTTCCTGGCTTTGAAAGCATCGAGAACCTCATGCAGACTCCAGAGAGATACATCGGGGCCAAAAAAAAAAAGGCGACATGAGCCATGCCAGTTGACAGAGCACGAAAGCCCATGACGAGGGACAAAAAGTAGGCATCCACAATACCCATCAGCAAGTTCCTAGAAATTCTTGGTTTCACAGTCACTAGTTTTCCCACTTTGTTCTCTCTCATCCTTCCAAGTATTCTTGATCTGACCGAAGATGAGCCGAGATGTACCGCCAGATGGAAAAATAATTGTTCCCAGGTCATGTCAGGGTAGCTGATGAAAAGCATCATGATGCAATGCGTTTCAAATGTTGAATCGATTGAGGAGTTGGTGTTTTGACGCCAGAGTGAGATGAGTTGAAACGGGACTCGGCACAACTGATGAGTTACATAAGCGGCATCGCAATTGCAAAGTGTTACGCTACACTGACTCCATGACGACAAAGTCCGTGTAGGTCTGTGTCCAGCGTCCATCTGGTAGCACACCTTTTCAAATCTACTGTGACCAACAAGATCCCAACGAATTTGAATGGCGCTTTATAAATATGGTGGTCCTTCAGATGACAAATCTAAACCTGTTGGAATCACCGAGTTCGAAATCCTGAAAGCATCACACAAGTAAAGTGTTTCGGTTAAATCAGGATCATAAAAGCAGTGATTTTTTTTTTGTCTAATGTGTTCATTTCCAGATTTCTTCGGGACGATGATGAGAAAGCGTCTTCATGGGATGAACAATTAGCAGCGAAATATTATACCAGTCTCTATCGCGAGTTCGCAGTATGTGATCTCAAACATTATAAATCCGGCAATGTACGTCCTATCCTCTTCCAACTTCCTTCTCTTTCTTAACTAACAGGTTAATCCACTTCTTTGAATGTTAGTTTGCACTACGTTGGAGAACCGAAGAAGAGGTCCTGTCAGGTTCGGGAGAGACAACATGCGGAAATACACGATGTCAACACCACTTCGCACCCCGTTTCCAAGACGAAGATTCCAAACCCTCATTGACAACATTAGAACTTCCGTTTTCATACGTGGAACAAGGAGAGAACAAATCAGCTTTGGTGAAAGTGGCTCTATGTGGAAAATGTGTAAAGAAGTTGATGTGGAAGCGCCAGAAGGAGAAGGAGAAGGCTGCGACAGAGTTGGATTTGCAGACACCGACCACCGGCAATAGAGAAGTTACAGGTGCTGGAGATGTCGTAGATGTCGACAAAGAAGATCCTCTTGCGAAACGTCGGAAGAAGGGATCGAGGGATGGAATTCCTGAAGTTTGCAGACGACGAAGTTCTCGCTCGCGCTCTCCTCGCCGTCCGCGTACATCTGATATCTCAAGAAGACCACCATCCATTCCAAGGAGACGTTAAGAACTTTCCACTGAAGATCTTTTTTGCAACAACATATCGATTGTCATCGATTGTCATACCTACCATGGAGCTCCCGCCAACGACACTTGAATTCGATATTAGATCATTGGATCAAAGCAAAGCAACGGAAATTAAAACTTGGGGAAATTAAAAGATGTGTACTACAAGGTTGGAACAGCGCGAATCCTATGGTTTCTCATCAAAGAAAGGCCAGACCACCGTGTCCACCGACTCTTCAGATTTAGGAAGCTTATTCGTGATGCCCATTACCTGATACTCCTTACCCATACCAAGAGGGTCTATCAGCCTCGCCGCAGCTTCCCGAATTTCTTTTCGCCGTTTGTCTGTCTCTGCAGCTTTCAGGAGAGATTGCAGCCGGAGTTCGAGTCCCATACGTTCTAAGAAGGTACCTTGGGAAATTGGACCGTATGTTGTTACTATTGTGATTTCATGAATTGTTGGTATACACATTAACAAAACAATCAACATACCGAGGCCGCTCATGGCTTCTTTGAGGTATGCAAAGTCGACATTGGAGGTTAGATCACAATTTCCCGGTTCGTGGAAGACATCCACAATTTTGTGTTCTTTGAACGCCTAGGATCAAGGATAACAATCGCGTTCTATTTTCGCAGTAATCTAAACTCACTCTGAAAGAATCGCCGAAGGCTTTATCACCTCCATAATCTATTATCAAGCCACATCCTCCCAAGGATGTCTTTTTGGCTCCAGAATTCTCACTGGAAAGCAATTGACCGATCTTGTGCGCTATTCGGAAGGCCGTGGGTGATACTTCCAGGGAGGAACCAACGGGGATGCCTTGAAACCGAGGAGAAGAATACCCCAGAAGGGCCGATGCCGTTGAAGGATTTCGCGCTAGCACCCTCTGGAGTGCAGTGGCAACAGCAGTTAGTCTAGTTTTGTCAACGTTTGACTCAGCCTTTTCTTCTTCCATATTTGATGCAACAAGAACCTCATGCCAGCCAGTCTGCATTTTCTGCAGCAAAAGTAACTATTTGAGGAAGATGGTAAAAGTAGTTTGTATGGGTATTGCCGTACCTGCAAAATATGGATTGGTAACGCGTCGAAAAATTCATGCGCTACTAACATAGTGTATTCCGATGGACTAAATGTAACTTCGTTGATAGAATTATGCCAATGTATTTTGATGTTGAATTGTTCGTCAGAACTAAGCTTTGCTTGCTGCAGCGCACGCATAGCAGGGCTTGTCTCTACCAGATGTACGTCGATTGTTTTTCCAGATGGTACAATCTTGGAAACCACCTGAAGAGAGATTCAAAATCAAAAACAAGATTGAAATTTATGTAAGTTTTGTTCTATGTACTCACCCGTAAAATGTCATCCATTAAAGTCCCTCGACCAGGTCCAAGTTCAACAAGCCTGAAAGGATGATTTTTTGCTGAGTTGGCCCATTGTGAAAGCAGCCAGATACCGATAAGCTATTGAAGGTTCACCAAGACGCATTCGTTATCACGTCCGAATCCGCGTCTGAACAAAATCCGCGTACCTCACCAAATACCTGGCTGATTTCGGGGCTGGTGATAAAGTCTCCACCAGATCCAAAGACTTTATTAGATGAATTCATGTAATATCCATGGGTGGGGTGCGAAAGGCACAATTGCATATACGTCGAGAAAGGCAGTGGACCTGTTGCCTTTTGCACGTTAGCGGAAGAAACATTCGAATCGAGCACGAACTGACCTTGATGTTGTCCAAAAGAATTTTCTCCACCTTCGTCGCGTTCGCAACCACATTATGAGTCAGACGAATCTTCAGGGAACCCGAATGTACCGGTTTCTGTCGATAGACGGTTCTCGGGAAGCAGGCCTGGCGGTGACCAAGGCGAGTCAGAGTACTAGTTGACATTTCGGGCCGCAAGATATGACTCCAGAATAACCAAGGCAATTTATTCCCAGGTGCTATGCACGGCAAAAGATTTGGAAAATTTGGAAACCCTGCGTCCAGCGCGGAATGACGAGGTTGTCTGTAAATAATGGCGAGCGTGACCGTTAGCAGCTGACCGCGGCACCGGTGACTGCACAATGTGACGTGACTCGTAGTTATCTAATCGTATAAAAACTGTTGATCATATCATCGATCTACTAAGCGTCCAAACGACCACCCCTCCAGCATCATCTATATCTCCAAATAAACTCTCCTTAAAACACACATATAACTCTCCTAGCCCAGTCAGAATATCCACACACACATCCAAAAGAAATGGCCACCCGTCTGTACCCTTCAAAGCGTCTAATCTAAATTCCCTACTAAATCAAAAAATAAAGGTATCCAATTTGAAAACCACAGCGACATCGGTGTCTTCGCCAAATTGACGAACAGCTACTGCCTGGCTGCTATCCAGGGCAGCACGAATTTTTACTCGGCTTTCGAGAGTGAACTGGGTGATGTTATCCCTATAGTTCATACCAGCATTGGTGGAACGCGGATTATTGGTCGGCTAACTGCAGGTCAGTTTTAAAGAGCTCATGTTAGGTTGTACATTTACTGATTCAATATGCGATCCTCAGGTAACCGACATGGTCTGCTTGTACCATCAACAACGACAGACCAAGAACTTCAACATCTACGTAACTCCCTACCCGACTCGGTCGCCATCCAAAGGGTAGAGGAACGTCTATCAGCACTCGGAAATGTCATAGCATGCAATGATCACGTCGCTCTCGTTCATCCAGACGTCGATCGCGAAACAGAAGAAATCATCGCTGACGTTTTAAAAGTAGAGGTTTTCCGCCAAACGATCGCAGAAAATGTTTTGGTAGGAAGTTATTGTGCGATCACGAACCAGGGCGGTCTCGTACATCCTAAAACCAGTATACAGGATCAAGACGAGCTAAGTAGCTTGTTGCAAATTCCTCTTGTGGTGTGTATCTATCTTGCAGCGACAGGGAGGTTCTTTCTTTATCTGATTTGATTTTAAAAGGCTGGTACGGTAAATCGTGGTTCAGATGTCATCGGTGCCGGTTTGGTGGTCAATGATTGGTGTGCTTTTACCGGACTGGAGACTACAGCGACGGAGATAAGTGTTATTGAAGCGGCTTTCAGTGAGTCTTTTCTCCAGAGAACTTAAAATCATCTTTATTTCTAACACTCCATTTTTAGAACTGCAAGGACAGGATTCGGCTGCTGTGATTGGAGAGATACGAGAGGCGCTCATAGACAACTGGGCCTAGTTGTTCTGTGTTCCTATTTGATCTACTGATAACAATCACACACCCGTCCGCCTTATATATTGAATCTTTCCACATACCCTTTTTTGACAGAAATTAAGCTCCGGGATATTGTGTCAAATTGGAATCGGAGAGAGCTGACATATACAGCTAAGGCCACAAGACAGTACATCAAGGTAAATATAGAATGATCATTCGGTGGTACAAGTAAGGTATGTAAAAAAGTCCACAAAACATGTGATAGGACTAGTATCCATATTCAATATTCAATGTTCATGATCCGCAGAGTCTCCTTGCCTCTACGCATGGGAATCGCGAGTGTCAAGTTGATGAGCCACCGTGCTTGCTCCCTGATCAGCCGAAGCGTTCGATGATGTGTCTTGCGAACCTGTTTTCTTTCCTTCTCCCTTCTTCGAATCGGCTTCGACTGCGTTTTCAAATGGATTGGATTCATCCTTATAATTCGAATTTTAATCTCCAACTCTCCAAATAAATAAAAATAAAAATTGCATACTTCTCCAGTGAGCTTCTTGCGTTTTTCCTCCCCAGTCAAAATATCATGCCCATGTTTGACTTTTTCCGGGTTTCGAGTTAATTTCCCTGCTATCTCCTCCTTCAAGCCCATTATTTTATCTCCAAGTGTCTTCAAAAAAAATCAAACCATGAGAATGAAAAATCTTGACATAATTAAGTTAGAGAACTGACTGGACCGGTGGTAAAAGTTGGGCCATATCCCACTTTTCCTGCGTGACGTTGTTCTGGAAGACTATCTGTAGCATTTATGCTCTTGTTATTCTTGGGAAGGCTTGCCATGGGATCAGCTCGATTATTTTGGAAGAGGGTTTGATTTTTTTTCTTGATAAAGGATTTGAATGTGTGAATGGATAGCGACTCCGCGATTTAGCAATGGTTTTATACGCATTGCGCACCACAGTGATTTAACAATGACGCACTTGGGGAGAGGGTATTTTTAAATATCTCCAAGGATATTTTTAGTTCATGGTTTGTCACATTCAACATTCGTAACGACATCAATTCAAAGAGCAGCCAAAGACATTTATCACACTTATACTAAGCCTCAGCACCTTTGCAGCTTGATACAGTGCAGTGGCAAAGGTCTATGCTACTACTACTTTCTTTTCTGTGCAAAGATAAATATAGTATATCAACTGTTTGGCAGGGATTTTCGGTCACAGTAATGTAAGATTAATATTCCGTCCAACCCGGAGAAGTGTATTTACCACATCTCCCACACTCTTGTCAGAGTCGTCCCAGTGTGTGGGGGTCTCGGAACGATTTAGACTACATAGCGGTTCCGACGAGCGCATCCCATCTACACTACGTAACTTGGTATTGTGAAATAGTTTCCTTTTCGAAGGGTTTTTCGGGGTTTCCGGAAACATAAATCCTCAATGTGGGAACTTTAATTAGGGTTTATGTAAATGAATTATTTCTTTTATGGTCAAGTAGAACAGCGCCTGTGCTCCGCCGTGACAACCTGAGGTTTCTGAGAAATCGAACATGTTTTTAGCTTGGTTTTTAGCTCGTTTTTCTACGGCGTCAAAACCCCGTAATGACGTTTCTCGTCAAGTGCTGACCAGTGGATGCTCCCAGAGATCCGACAGTAAGCTGACAATGGCAAGTTCAATAAAACCTGTTCTTCAAGTTTCAAGCCCACTGTCTGTCTATCACAAAGAATTTACGCCAGATAGATAGGGCTTCGAGACTACTTTGAATAAGTAACCCCCATTAAGCTGAGTTCATAGGTGCTTGCAAGAAATGAATGCACAGTTCAGCAATATGTAGCTGTATTTGGCAGATTTTTTGAGTTTGGGATGCTATGTAGATGGCTCAAACTAAGTTTTTTTTAAAGAAATTCAGAGCATTCAAACAGAGTCCAGTACTGTAATTTCTTTTCATCTCAGAGCTTAAAGTAGAGAGAGATTTCAATCGCGGCCCCGGAGGTCTTTTCCCAGAGAGAAGCTGTATCGTGGGCCCGCCAAAAAGTTTACCCAAGCCTTAGACTTATTCATGATAAGCTGGCGAGGTATCACGGATCTACCTGAGTTATTATGCAACATAGTCAGCCATACATTATTACCATTACCAGTACTATCGCCACATTTCGGTCAATCACGTTGTCAGATTGTCAGCTTCTGATTGGCTCAATCCTTGGCTTGACCGAAGTGTGGCGCATATAGGGTGATAATGGGATGGGCAACGATGGAGTTGTCAGCCTCGATTGCCATGTTTGGCCACATCTCTGAAAACATATGTTAGAAAGTCGACAAGTCTGATAGAAAGAGATCGGATAAGGAAAGATTCAATAGAATCGCGACTGTCAGGCTCGCGAGGCTTTGCATTCCTCCTTTCTTTTTTGTAACTATTTAATGCTCCAGATTACCTGGACGCCCTCAGGCTCTTGTTTACACGCCTTCTTAGCGTCTTCTGCTCTTGTTGTATTTATCGCTCTCTTCCGAGTCGTGTATTCAGTCCTTGTCCTATGTCTCCCCAAACCCCCTCCAGTCCTGATCCCATTCAACATCGAATGAGACGCAAACCCCCTCCGACTCTTGATATATCCGAAAGATATCCATCTCCAGACCCTTCGGACCCCTTTGCTCCTCTTTGGGTCCTAAGAAATCGCACCACAAGCGGCTTGTCTAGTCAAGATGTTCTCGAATCCCGAACTAGATCGAGTTATATATACTCGACCACTGCTGCTCAGGTCTCATTTAATACGAGTATATCGCCCATACGCACCCCTTCCCAGAAAGTAAAGATCGGCCATTACCATCCCTATTCTCTTGCCTCTCAGCCGGATCTTCTCCATCGAGGACAGCCTTTAGCTGATCGACACAAAAATGTTCGCTCACCTCGACAAACTTCCGACATGTATGATAGCAGTGGGACTGAAAGTGACACCGCTTCTGTACGCTCCCCATCTCACAAAGCAAAGTCCATGCGACCCAGGCGTACTGCGAGTTCAAATTACCGGTTCCCCAAGCTCTTGTTACTCAGGAAAGCAAGTTTCTTGGGCAGTGGCAAGACAGTCGCCGGCAATCGATCGGGCATGACAGAGTTCGAACAGATTCAGAAGTCAAGTATCTCGCCACCCGTTATATCTACCGTCACTTGGGGACCTGATCCCATTAGCAGAGCTTCCATGTATGGCCAATCTGCATCCAAGCTTGCTACGCTTTCTGGGGATTTGCCGGACTATGCAAGCGATAAGGACATTCATCATCGGCATCACAAGTGGTACCCTGCGACCCCCGACGGCAGGAAAGACTTAAAGCAGGACTTTCCGAGACTACGCAAGGTATCTTGTATCCCAGTCTCTCCAAAGTTGTCGAGGAAGAAGATACCATCATTCTCGCCTAATAACCAAGTCTCAACTAGGACTCGTTCTATCTCGTTTTCTTCGAACGTTCATACATCGAAGCCAGCCCCAGTCCTTTCTTGTTCGCAACATACTCCAGCAGACACATATACTTCACCTCCAGAAGTTCAAGTCCCTCTTCCCATCTCCGTTACCGTACAAGAGCAAGCTCCAGAAGAATGTCCTGACAAATCTTGCGGAGGTAACTGTACTCATTCGACATCGTCGGAATGGGTTATGCCTAGCCCTGCCCAGCTGAACTACGCCGCAAGCCTCCCAATTACAGACGGCGACGGGGAACATATCACATTTGGTTCCTTATTCGAATCCCAACGCACCATCGTCATTTTCATTCGACATTTGTGGTGTCCCCTTTGTCAGGAGTACATGTCGTCTGTTAAATCTCTCGTTCGTCCAGAAATGGTTTCCAACGCTTGCGAAAGTGGTGATGATAATGACGATCATCGAAGTCAAAGCCAAAACCATGGGACTACCGAAGGCGATGGTGATCGAGTTCCACGGACACGAGTCCGGTTTGTGATGATAAGCAATGGCGCGCATGGCATGATCGCGAAGTATAGGCAGATTTTTAGGTTGCCTTTCAAGGTGTATACAGATCCGACTTTGGCGGTTTACCAAGCGTTAGGGATGGGCAGGGATAGTGATGTCCAACATCATGATCATAATCTCCAGACCCACAGGCGTAGTACATCGGAAAGCAGCTCAAGCGACGTAATATCAGAAAAGAAATCTGATATCATCAAAAACGGTGGGCATGTGAAGTACAGTTTGATGGGTGGAATCACGATGGTGATGAGGGCGCTGAAAGTGTGTATGCCAGTGTCAGAGAAGGGTGGTGATATTAGTCAGCTGGGAGAGGACTCACTACCCATAGGTAGAGTGTCAGTGTCGGAGAAGGGTGATGATACTAGTCAGTTAGGAGGGGAAATTTCGCTACCTTTGGGTAGAGTGTGTAGTCCAGTGTGGGAGAAGGGTGGTGATACTAGTCAGTTGGGAGGGGAATTTGTTCTTGGACCTGGGTGAGTACTATTACACGAACGGATCTCCACTAGTTATGCTTACCTGGTTTTTTCCATCTAGGTTGACTTGTACATATGCACATCGAATGCAGATAACAAGAGGACATGCGCCGATACAAGACGTCTTGCAAGCCGCTGGTATCTCAGCAACTAATCGTATCATCAGCCGCAGGGCTAAGAGCCGCCGCCCCCAATCAGAACCAACCGTATCAAACCGCCCCACATCGATAACCTTCGAAAAAGGACCACAAAGGCGACGCGAAAGCATGGAAGCTGTCAGAGACAAAGAAAACTTCGAAAAACTTTCAAGACGGTATTCTATTGGTATGATGTCACGAGAGGAAGAGGACCTGTGGATGGAAACGCGAGCGAACAGTATTGAGCGTCTCCAGGAGAGAAAGAATATAAGGAGGGGGGGTATGAACCGTCCTACGAGCTCGCATTCGCAATCGAGTCGACAGTATCACCAATCCTTGGAGACGATGGGTGAAGACTACAGAGAGGAACGCGTCATCGAGGATTCGGAAGGTGACCAACACTTGGCAACACCAGTTGACGATGTTGCATGACTTATTTGAAACGGACTATGTATCATTGTATGTATCATTACTGTACCACAATCCTTGATTACCGTCTTATACCTGTTGGATTCGGTTCACCATCCCCGTCTCCGAGAGGAGATGTATCATGATAGCACGAAACCTGAATGTCCTAAACCCAGGAGCTGGTTAATTGTATAACTATAGTACATATGAGAATTCTATCTATGTCGACATTATTGTCCCTAAAGCCTACCTTTAGATGTGGGCGGTCTCCCATTCATTTAGGATGCCATTCAGCTGACATGAGTTTATTTCGTCCTGTGGATGTGCTGGACCCATAGTAAGCATGTTTTTGGAACCATAATTACTCAGTTCACGCAACATACCTCCCAGCCACCGCTGCGTTATTTGGAAAACTGTGTCCCAAAACCTTGATGGTTGTCTTGAAAAGTCTATATAGGGTTCAAGTTTCCCAAGATCAATCAGCGTCGAATGAGCTTGCATCGTCAATGTCTAACCCAGGAACCTCTCGAGAGTCAAGAACCAACAGTGGAATGTCATTTACTAAGCAAAATTAATACAAACGTTTCAAACGCAACATAGCATATAGGCCTAATTCTAGTCGGCCAAAGGAGGCATGGGTAATTAGAATCTAGTTGTGAGGCTCTGCGGGCCTGGTATTTATCTATTCCGTGGTAAGCAAACTCGATGGTTGCTCCATCATCCTTCACAGTTCTCGTAAGGTGAACTTCCCGGACTGGGCGCCATCATTAACTGCCCCAAAAATGAAATAAGTTGGAGAAAAATCGGTGCGTAAAGCGAAAAAAAGAACGAACCCGTAGCGTTTGTATCGTAGTGTACGCAGCGGCAAACAAACCAAAGACGATCAAAGCGATATCAGCCAACTTTTGTTTGCGTGTTCGCGATATAGCCTTATAATGCAACATAGCTGGATAAACATAGCAAAGCGGGACACTAAATCGTTTGTAATAAATCATTTAGTAATATTGAAGGTGGTCATAAACACGCACCAAGCAAAACAGCCAATAAAAGCCACAAACTTATCCAAGTCAGCAGCTCCTACCCAGCTGATAATGGTGCAAATGATAACCATGGAAAATCTAAACGCGTTCTTTTGCCATTTGACACGGGGATCCGCTTTACCGCTACGCGTGAATAGACCGTTCTCCATGATCCTGACCGCTGGGAAGAATTGGAGAGGGACTGAGAGTAGAATCGCAAGCGCATATATAAACTGGACCTATTTAGTTGGATTAAAGATAGGTGTCAAGGAGAGTAGGTGTTATTTTTATCAGACAAAAACGTACGGACTGCACTGTCCTGTTCTTAGGATCAAGATTGAGGAAAATGACAGTCTGGATTTCGGATCCGAAAGTCAGGTATGCAAGAATACCAGCACCACCGAACAAGACTAGGGGTTTTTGATGGTTTCAGTTGATGACCCACCTATTCAGAGAAACAAATTCATACATAGCAAGAAAGCCATGACTCCTGTCAATGCTGCCGGGAATTTGTGCGGTTCTTTCATGGCATCCGTAATAGGAATCACCTAGAGTAGAAAGAATTCTTAGCCAAACGCGAGCATTGCGAATAATGACGCCATAACATACCAAGCCAATCCCTTCGAATGAAAATACGGCTGTCCTAAAGATAAAGAACCATATCGGCTCAGTGGGTGCCAAACAGCTACAGAAGAGAAAGAAACTCGTACCCGATAAACAGAGCGAAATCTTTGGGATTAAAAAGCTTGACATCCGCTATTCCTCGTCGTGCAATGACCGAGAACTCGCTTCCAAAGATGTATACCAAACCCACCAGGATGAACCCGTCGGCAATGAGCGCAGTTGAGCTTAATTTGGCCAAATCACGGACAAGGGCGAGTGGTAGGAAAACAATTAATTGCACCAGGATGAAGTATTGGACGGGGAAGAACGTCGAGCAATTTGTAATACCTAACACGAAGGCCTGAAAAAAGGAGGGTTGGTTAGTGAATGAGTGGATATTAGATGAGTTTACTTGGAGATTCTCCGCAACGAAGATCATGTAGGCAGCTACGAAGCCCAGTTGAGATACTACAATTGACCCCAGAATGAGGTAGCGCATCCACGGCCCGTACAAAGTCCCACCAATGTCTAACGAATAACTGTCAGTTCATGTAATTTACAGAAGACATAACTTACATACCTCCGAAACTACCTGAAACAACAAATTTGGTTTTTACCAACAGCAAGAATGAATACAGAGAAATGCAAGCGATGAAAACAAAAGTGATGGACGAGAACAGTAGGCCTCCATTGTAAAAGCTGCGTTGAAGGTCAGAATCTAAGGGGATGGGATAACAGCGTCCTAAACGTACCCCTTTCCAAGGAAGAGAACACCCGTTCCAATGAATGATTTCAGCAACTAAGGTTATGGTTAAATGAGCCAATGATCATTATCGGGAAAAGGTTACCATGAAAACAGCTTGGGTGACAGTGGCAGTGCCTTGTACACCGACAGAATTTCGTCGACGCCTACTCTTCGAACGCGACCTCGATAGAGACGAGGAACGTATCAGAGGCGTTGTCTCATTAGTATCAGGTAATCCTGTTGATAAGACAGCCTGTTCGTTAGCATTGGCTTCATCCTCATCCTTATCCTCCTCTTCCTCCTCCAGATCTTCACCAGCCTGGTTCAACTAAGTAAACAAACTGGTCGGGAAGATGAAGATGAAGAACGTACAAAATGGCCGAACAGCAATAAGAAGTCAATGAAATTATTCAACATCTGAGGTTCTTCCTCCCCTTGATCATTTGCACGTAACTTGACGAAATTCCGCCTGAATCCCCCTGGTTCATGAATATGTTCAAACGCAGGATGTGGAGCTTGGCTCGGACCGGCGAAAGATGCAGCTCGGACTCTAGCAGCTTGTCTGCGCTGATCTGTATGCCACTTGTATATATCATGGCTTATGAAAATGAAAAGATGTATTTTAGAAAAAGCTTTCTTATTTAAATATGAAGATGAATGGTGACTTACGTCACGTCCGCGCCAAGCGTATCATAAGGTATAGGAAATGACTCCGGATCTTCTTGTTGGCGGTTAGAAACGCCATTAGAGGAACGTCTCGAAATCGTATGGGGAGAGTCCGGTGTCCCAAATACGCCGTCGGCTTCAAGAAACTTTCCATCGGTAGCGGCTTTCATACGCTGTTCCTTGGGAACTAAATGACGCTCTAAAACCTTTGCCTTCTCTTCAGCTGGCAGGTCATCCAGGTCAGCGATGGGTGGAGTCTCTGAACTCGTTCCCGCAGGTTGACGGGTCGCAGAAAGTCCGGATATCAATTGAGGACTCGGACGGGGTGCGGACCTATCGGGAGGTGCTTGCAGTGATACAGTCGAAGACGCTGGACGGAGCGAAGGAGTCACTGAACCCCTTGGAGGGATATTCGGTGGCAGACCAGAAAACTGGGCGCGTATTGCTCGAAGATCCGGGGTACCAACGGAAGGTGTATATGAAGTCGACTGACTCTCTAAATCACCTGGACCACTTCTGGTAGCCTTTATGCTGAGGGGCTGAGAAGGAGGGGTCATAGTTCAGGATGGCAGTAAGAATAGAGAGCTAGCCTCATACAAGTCGGTCGAACTCTGACACTCGTGACGGTGCCATATATTAAGCTCACGTGCACAGTCCGCCCTTCGGTTAAGACTCAGAGGGCGAGAAGGAGTGATCAAGAAAGATAAGATCCCAGGTATTTAAACATCCATACATCTAAAATCAGCATCATTGACAGTCCAGAGTCCAGCTGTTATCAATGCCCTTCAAATCTAAAATTGTCCCAAGCTATCATTCCAATCTGCTCTTCATTCCACCAAGCTTTCACCCATTCAGTCACCGTTCCGGCCAGTTTCTTGCCCTCTTCCTCCCTTTTATCGACGCCGATCCCATTCGCCATTTCATATCTCTTCCTTCCTTTCATAGCTTGGCCGCTGATAAAAGCTTCTGTGACGGTTGAAGACCAATCCCCAGCTTCATACTTCTGCCGGGAAAGCTCTATACCTATGCCTTCTCGATCCAAAAGTAAACGCAAACCATGTTCTTCGATGAAGAGCGGTCTTGAGACTAAGTATACCGATAAGACGATAAGACGAGAGATAACCAAAGATAAGGAAAGCAACAAACCATATACAAACGGCGTACATGCATCCACACATTCAGAAACAGTTCCATAACCCTTTTAAAAAATCGAAATTAGTTGGGTCGCCAAGATAAACAGCCAAACCCTGGCTCGATGGGAAATAACCCACCAATTTCCCCAAAAGCACGTCTCCAACAGCTGTAAGGTCGGGCATGTACACATCCCGAGGGGCAACGTAGAATCCTTCAGGGAGTGCGGAATCCTTATCTTGGCTTTCCGACGCCCATTTTTCCTTCGAAACTCCACAAACGATAGCTATCCATGAAGAATCAGGCAACAATCGAGGGACGTCGGAGCTCAAGTCCTCGGCTGTGAAAAAAGACATATCTGGCGTCGGAGGCGTAGCATGGATGGTAGGCAAATCAATAGTTGGAGATTCCATAGTGGATGTTGCTGATGCTTTGAAAGCTGGAGGGGCGCCTGGGATCCATAAATGGCATGGGGTCGCCAAACGGGTAGGAGTGACGCAGTTGGCTAGGTCGTCGAAAAATATCGTCGGCGGGGTAATGTGCAAATCAGAGTCGATAAAAGTCAAGTCTGTTTTATTATACATCTGATTCGTAATGTTGCCAAATCCTAACCCATTCCTGTGCTTTAATTTGGTATGGGACGGCTGTGTACGGAAGTTGAGGGGATGAGGTTTTGTGTCCGCATCTGGTACAAGTTCTCTGCTGACAGATCTACTCGGCGTTCTGCTTCCTGAGCAGCTTGGCTTTCGGAAAACCTGTCCGCCAAAAGATACAACGAGAATTTTAGTTTGTCCCGGATCATGCAGTGTAATAGGTACACCCATAGATGAAAGAAGCTTAGATCTGCCTTCCCTAGTGTAAACCGATAGCGTTGACGAGGGAGGTCTGACAAGCAAGGGCGCCTGCACCACAGAACGCTTGACTTTTCCTCTCTGAGCTGCGGCTGAAATCGGCACACATGGATGAAGTTCGTATCTAGCTTGAGAAGCAGTCAGGTCATCAATGATGTTAGGCCACATTCGTTGGGACTTGACATCAACCCATTTGAAGGAAGGGAGTGACGGTTCAATGAGGAAAGAAGGTATTGGGATGTACCCAGGTAAGCGCACCAAGAGGTCTGCGCAACGATATCCAGCGTGGATTTGTTCTACAAGAGGAGCAAGCTCTGAATAAGGAATGGATTCGTCCATGGGAATGTCCAGGGCGGCAGGAAGAGAGTCCGTGTGATGCGAAGAAGGAGCTACATCGAGTATAGGCGTAGATAGATAGGAGTAGACCGAGTCAAACGAGAAATTGGTAATGAGGATTGAAGGGATTCCGACTTCCTTTGCTGCTAGACTGGGTCCGTTCGTAACAATGCAACGGAAAATATAGAGGAAGCTCACCATCCAAGAAAGGCGGCATCGCTAAGGACACTGTGTGCTTTTATTTCTTGTAGCCATTTAGTTTCTTTGCTCAGTAGCTCGTCCTTTTTTCGGAGAAATTTTTTCAACCCCTCCACGCTCTTTCGGCGATCAACGCGATAGCTATTGGCTGGGATAAGTTTCGGAGATTATTAGGTTGGAAAGGAACCTACGCCAAAGGCTGAACAATGACAGGATCAATTTCTGCGAACCGATATCGTGCGCCACATTGGATGCCATCGGCAAAGATATGTTCTGGCGCTGAAGACACTATGTATACAATGGGCCTTTCATCGATAGGGAAGCTCAGCAAATAACGGGAAAAAGCAGAGACACGCGTTGCATGCCCGTATCCTGAGTGCATGATCATGGTTGGCAGCAGTTGTGAGCTCGCGGAGACAACTTACCATGTCCAGAGCAGTAGTAAGCGAAACAGAGCACGCCTGCGGCCATGTACAAGGCTTCTTTGTGTACGGCGGGGTGTCGTTAAAGATAAATAAGAAATAAAGATAAGATAAAGAGGAAGAAGTGACGTCGTTGATAAATTGTGACACTATAACATCCATATATGTCACACCACTTGTATACATGCCTCACCTACAGGCGCCTCAAGTTTTTGATGAAGTTCGCCCGTCCTCAGTGCCTCCACCTCAAAGACACTCCGTTACTACTTCACGTCCTCAATCTATACCCCCTTCACCCAAGAGTCATGGCCGCACGAAAAGTGACTCTCAGCCAGGAACGAATCCTCTAGATTTGATGGATCTCCTACAACGCTCTGAATCATCTGTGGTAAAGACACGGTCCGGAAGCGTATTATCTCGAGGATTTATTTTAAAAACGGATCATTACCCATCAGGCGTGCATTCATTCTTGATCGTCAATATAGTGTCTGATGCTAGATGCAGGTCGTGCTCTTGATCTTGACCTCAATGTTCATGGTGCGCCAAACTTCAGGTCTCCTCGACAAGGCGATCTCAATGTCTTCGGAGTCGCACAACCTCGTACTCAAGGACTTCGGGCCATACTTTCTATACTACGTTGCCGACCCAATACTTCCAATCCATCCCATGTAGTTTGGTTCTGTACTCGCGAAGAGCCTATCGGTATGTCCGTCGTATCACCGATTTTATGTCCAAACGGATCTACAGGGATCCTTGCAAATTCTTTACTCGCGATTGTCTATCATCTATACACAAGAAAAAACCTATTCTCTAGAGCAGATGTTAACTTCTATTTCCATTTACTCAGTTTATATTTCTGGTCGTCCATTTGTCCTACGTGATGCGTCTGAACCACGACATACACTTTCAATTTCCGATCGTGCCGAAAATCTCGAAGCAATCGAAAATAGGCTAAAGAATGACATCTTGCAAGAAGCCATCAGGTACGTTTGTTGAAGCACGTGTAAGAAGCTGTCGTAATTTATTGGGGGTTTCGCTAGATATGGAGGAGTAGTTCTAACTCATAATGAAGTTGGTAAGCTGAGGAACTTGCCTATATGACCAATAGATTGAGTGAAGTATATAGCCGCTGATAGTGGAGACGGGGCAATTTTGCCAACATGGACGGCAGTTGACACCGGAAATGTCAAGACTTCTCGGGAACTTTGGGAATTCATGAAAAAGAGTGGATGGAACGTTGATGTGTGTCAGATTTCTAGCTCATCTCCTTGAGATTAAAATGGTTACTGAAGCAAGTCTGTCTAAACAGTACCATCGGTAAGTCAAACAAGGCAACCTATGATTAAAGATTCCAAGCCTAAACTCGCGTGTCAGCATACCGATCTCTCCAAATCGACCAATAGAGGTGGGTGGACAACTATCACGCGTGCCAAAGCTCATACCATAACTTCTAGGATAATTACCTCGATGCTTATCTTCGCATCATCAGAGAAACTGACCCTATCCAAACAGCCCTGGTTTTCTCATGTGGTATGGGAGCCGTTCGGACAACTTTTGCCATGGTTGCTGCATCTTTAGTACGACGAAAACAAATGATTGATAGAGGCTTTCCCGATCCATACGCCCTGAAGTCAATGAACAACGCAATACCCATTTCTTCAAGTCCTGGAACTGGAAGTCCTGGCACGGTAAGTATTTCTATACTCGAGTGCAATACAACTAACTTCCTACTTCAAACGCCCAGCCAACTAATTTGGTTAGGCTTCTCCCCACTCTTCAAATGTATCACACCTTCCTGACCTCATCTTCCTTTCAACTATTAGCAAACAGAAGGCCGAATCCTCCAGTCCCTCGAACAAGCAAACGCTCAACAAGAGCTCAGCAAATCATTGCTCCGACTGACATATCTGCTACAACAATGTACAGTTTAAATTACTTTCAACCCATATCAATTTTCATGATTGATCGAAAATCAGGCCTTCAAAGCAATAACACGCAATCTGCGATCGAGCTATTGACGACACAACCCATACTCCTGGAAAGCTTGCGCAAGGCCCACTCGGGTAATTATAGTGTAGTCCTTAGCTTGTTAGGATGTTTAGACCGTGGACTGCAGGCCAAGAAATTGGTGGATCGTGTTATTGATGCAAGTATGTGTTAACATCTGTCTTTTTCATGCTATTATTAACGTAGTGTTCGTTTTTTTTTGAATAGCTGACCAAGTGACGAATCTGCGTGAAGATATACTTACACACCGTTTGCGATATGCACTCACTAGCATGGATGAAGCGCGAGGGGAAGATTTTTTGAACCAAGCAGTTAAAGCCTTGGAAAAATAGTTTGTCTCCACTTTACGCATCGTTATATCGATTTGACTAGTTTTGTAGTTTCTTCATCATCGCGTTCGCAAGCTTTGTGGAAAGTTCAAATCAGGATTTCACTCAAACCTTTTCGAGCTGGCTCAAGGTAAGTAAATCGTCGTCAAACACTTGATTATAGCTAACAACACTCGTCGTGGTAGGCGAGGACTGAAATTTGGACGTAAGACCACGACCTGATCATTCTTCCAAACGTATCGAATAACTCGCTACTCTATTCTAGCCAAGTCTCCTTTTTACGCAAACAATATGGATCGCGGTTGAAGTTGAATGTATTCGCTCCAGTAAATGACTTGTCGTCGCTCTCCAAATCGGGCTCTTCCAAAAGGTCGCTCCTACCTGGAAAGAAGAATGATGTAGCTATTTCCGGCGGTCAGATTTTAGGGGATGAATATTCTGATCATGTCGTAAAGGTACTTGCACACGTGTCTTGCTCATGACATTTATAAATTGACTCCAACAGAATCGAAGTGGTATTATCTTGCGTGAAAGGTCTGTTCAAATATCTGCGCCCCCGATTTGAGTATTGTTAATAAATTATCAGCACTCTCCTGAAAACCGACCAATGGTTACGTGAATCCCATCACGTCGCTCATGGTGTTCGAGGTGCCATCAATTTCCGACGAGTTCCCGAGACCAGCGTATATGCGCTCGGTCAACCGACTATTGAGGCTATAGATGAAGTAGTTTCCCGAATCAAGAAATCTCACCCGACTTCTTCGAAGATTGTATGGGTCACGCTGCGAGAAGAGCCTATAGTGTATATCAATGGTGCACCTTATTGTTTGAGAAGAGAGAATTTCTCTCTGAGGAACATGAAAGGTGAGGGGGTTTTCTACACGTGCATAGGTGTTGGTTTCCTGACCCCAAGACAGATTATGGCGGGATCTCAGCCTCGCGGTTGGAGGTTTTGGAAGACAGATTGAGAGCTGATGTTATCGCAGAGTTGAACACTTTTGGAGGACGGTGAGTTCAAGTTTCATGCGTTCTCCGTGACTCAATGAATACCTTTCCTAGTCTTTTGTTGCATACAGAGGCCAACGATGGAACTGTGGTGCCCGTATGGGAAGAGGTGCAGAACGAAGACGTCGTCGTTCTAAAGGACATCATGGTTGCTCGCCGAGAACTCGATGATGTAATCCTCCAATACAATCGAATCCCGATCACTGCCGAAAAACCACCCGACTATTCAGACCTCAAAGAACTCATCGAAGTTGTGTTACGCAATTCTCCAGATACCCCAATAGTTGTCAACTGCCAACTTGGGCGTGGTAGGAGCACGTTGGCATCGGTGCGTATATGCGAGACAGATTTGGGCAGCTTTTTTTGAGCAAAGAACAAAACACATGTAGATTATACTTGTCCTCATCCAACAATGGCTTCAAATCCACCGCCCAACAACCCCGACAAGCATCAAACGATCCCTGTCAATGTCCATGACATTAATTGGACCCATCAAACCCGCCAGTCGTCATTCGTACCAAGTAATTAATAGTATGCACCCCTTCATTGATGTTTCATTCTCTGGACTTATTATGATTCAACAGACCTTTTGAGAGTCATCCGCAAAGGTCCAGCAGTAAAAAGTGCCGTTGACGACGCCATTGATCAATGTTCGGCTGTGTACAACCTTCGCAATGCTATTGAAGAGGCTCGTTTAAAGGCAGAACAAGCTACAGATGAGAAGCAGAGACGGCTACACACATCGAAAGGTTAGTTGCCAATATCCGATGACGCCTTATCCAATACTGAGTATGATTGCAGGCTTACAGAATCTTCGACGGTATTTTGAGTTGATCGTTTTCCAGTCTTATCTACAGTCGATAGAGCCGGATACTATCCAATCTCTTGAAAATGAAAACGTTGAGACTTATGTGAAAAATCGGCCTGGTACGCGTCATTTACTTACTCTCTCATAACAATCAAAGTTCATTTTACTTTAGTGATCAAGACATTCGAAAAGGAATTGATTGGCGATGGTATCGACGCCCTGAAACCACTTGAACGTGCAGATGATAAAACTGGAGTCGCCGATCCAGACGAAGTCACCAAGATCGTTGTGAACCGGTCTGGTGGCATTTTATCCGCGTCGACCATCATCAAATCCGACTTTTTCTCCAATCTGCAAAAAATGACACTTCCTGAGTAAGTCACACCCTTCATTTCAGAGCCTCTAATTATTTGCTTATTCATTGTATAGGCGCATTGAAGGCGCACCAAATTTCCGTCGCGTACCTATGGTATTACGGCCTCTAGATTCAGAAGACTCGTCCTCTGACGAAGGAAGAGAATTTGTCGTCGAAGGGCATGAAAAGATGGTGTGTGGAAGGTCAGTCGTTTTAACACATTTCTTCAGAAATATGTATGAAGTCGTGTGTATCAGTGGAATGCCAACGGTCGAAGGGTAACTATCGCTTCTCGCTTTCTCTTGACCGTAGTTGACGAGATTCATAGGTTGAAATTTGCGCTCGAGCGAGTTGATGCAGGTCCCGGGGGAAATAATATGGTATACTGGACATCACTGCGAGAGGTGAGACCAAACAAAAGATTTGAAAGTGCGTATTTCTTTAATGATTTTGATTCTCCTAGGAACCGGTGATCTACGTTGCGGGAAGACCACACGTCCTACGTCTCGTCAACCATCCACTTGAGAACGTCATGTAGGTACTTTCTATTGTTATGTTCTTCATAACTTGCTTACCACAAGAGCAGAGCAACTGGTGTGACCACCTCCGTTGTAGAGAATATGGAAAAAAGTTTTAAGAATGACGTTTTACGCGAACTCCGTGAAGGGAATGGTCGGATCCTACTTCACGATGAAGTGGAGGAAAGACCTGGCGTATTTTCTATTATTCCTATATGGGAGGTCGTTGAGGACCATGAGATCATGACGCCACGAGATGTTATCAATTTAATCACTAAGCTGGGCTATCGGGTATACACTTCTCTGTCTAAGAGGTTACTCAACACTCACCCGTTTTGTTAGATCGATTATGGCAGAATCCCAATTGTTTGTCGCATTCGCATCCTCATTTTCAAAGGATACTGATATTCCCGTGGGTAGACTGACGAACAAGCCCCACTCCCCGACGCACTTTCTCAGCTACTCAACAGAGTTCGTGCCGGATTATTACATGCAGGCGATTTCGTATTCAATTGTCAAATGGGAAGAGGAAGAACGACCACTGGCATGGTCACTGCCTGTCTAATCTCTTCAACCATGGATTGGCAAAGCAATGAGAATAACAATTTGTCGGATGATGATGAACTCGCATTGGAATTGTATGATGCGATCGATGGGCCCTCTGAAGAAGAGGTTTATCTCGCTGGTGAATAATCTCCTAATTTTTTTTATAAACTTGAGCTGATTTTTGGTGAAGGGGAGTACAAGACTATTTTACAGCTCGTTTGTGTTCTCTCACATGGAAAGACGGCAAAACGGTTGACAGATAAGGCCATTGACCTCATGCAAGACGTACAGAACTTGAGAAAGGCAATATACGAGTTCGTTCTTTTCCGTTTTGTTCAAATTTTAAAGTCCATCCTAATGGTCTTTGATCAGCTACAAACTCAAGGTAGACGCTTGCGAGAGAGGTAGCCTCAAGGAACAGAAACTGCGAAAAATCACAGTTAATTATCTGTAAGTCGGTTTGATGCTGCCTATCTCCCTCGGAGAATATGGTTCACTCAAAAAAATGTTTGCGTAGATACCGCTATGGAACTCTTATCGTCTTTGCCAATTACTTGATTGAGATGCAGGAGGAGAAAGGACCTCAAGTCACTTTTCCTGAGTGGTTACATGAGCATACGGAAATCACCAAGTTGCTGGAAAGAAGGTCCTTGGACTAATCATTTCATAACCAGAGGATACCACAGGTTGTGTCGACGTTTAGATAATCTTAGCAGGAAATTTTGGAGTGGCCCCCGAGGATAGTACAGGCCCTTGAAGGGCTAGCTAAGGTACTGTACAACTTGCTAATGTATTTTTGCTCTCATAGTATCATGTATCAATCTTTGTGCGGCAGTTTCGCTTATCAGTCTGATTCAGCGTTTGGAGTCTCCCGTAGTCATGATTCGTGTTTTGTGTATTTATTACTATAACAACCATGAAGTCTGAACGTTTTCTACTACCCGGGTCCGGGGATATGACAACGATGGATCGAGGGTAATTGTGGGTACTGAGTTCAAACCAGTCCGACATAAATACTATAGAGTGAGTGATAAGTCCAGGGCGTATGAGGGATATAAAGTCCTTCAAGTTGAACGAAGCCAACAGATAGTTTAGAAGATGGCCCGAACCAGTCCTCCTCCAATTGCGGCGCCTACGATGATAATCAATCAAATTTTTAATCATTTATCTAAGAATATCCAGATACTTACCAGCACCAAAACCAACACCTCCAGCAGCAGAGTGCGCGAGCTTGGTATAATGTGTAAGCTTGATTGAAGAGTGGACGAGAAATCTCTTACTGTATTCTTATATGCACCAAATTTATCCTTCTTGGCCTCTGTTCCTTCCTTCTCTTGGAGACCGACGGAGTTAACGCCTTGACCGGGAGGAGGAGGAGCATTCATGCCATGATATGCAGCCCCGAAAGGCTTGTAAGGTTTCTTTGCTGGAGCAGCAATATCTCCATGGCTGGCAGCCGCAGGAGCCAACCTTTCTACATAAGTTGAAGGGAAAAGACCTTGCTTTCCATTCACTCTGCCCGTCCACCAGTCAGCGTTGGTTTCTTCTACGATTTCGATTATATCTCCTGCAGCGAACGATAGATCGTTGGGGTCCTAAAGTGGACTTTTTTAAGTGTGAGTGCAAGCAATAAATGGGTTGTCAGGAATACCTGTCCATTCTCGTTGTAACCCCACAACGCCCGTGACTGAGCGCCTGTAGCTGGAGCGGGGACTGGGCGTGGAATAACAGGGGGTGGGATATTACGATTTCCAATGCCCAGGTTGGCTGCGCGAGATGTGAGCCCATTGATGCCGCTTGAGTTCTGATCAACATTAGGGAGTCTAGTTAAGATGGCTGAAGCATCGCCATTTGAGATGTAGTTCTGAGAAGCGAGGAATTCAACGTTCTGCTCTATTTGAGAGACGATGTGGGCAAGGAGAGCAGCATTCTGAGGATCTTGAGGTGACATGGTTGTTGCGATCAAAAGCTAAACGGAACCCCTGAGATACTAGACCTCTTCAAGCCAAACCATGCCTTCCATAAATCTCATCTCCACTTTGCCAAATTTTACCTCTCAAGATGAGCATACCACCTTGGTGGGATCTACCCCAAACTCTTTCACCGATATCCCACCAGTCATAAGACATAAAGAAGAAGGCGTATCTGTGTTTTTGGAGCCTCAGTTGGCAGGTTTTTCCAACGAAGATGCTGCCCAAGGAACGCTTTACATTTTGACAAGGTCAGTCCGTGTTCAATAACTTACTTGGTCCACCATAACTCTTTCTTTTGTCGATAGCGTACTTGTCTTCATGTCAACGACTGGCGTTGGATTTCAGATCGAATATCCAGCAATCACTTTGCACGCAGTATCGCGAGGTGAATCGGGACCATCCATATACTGTCAACTCGACGAAAGTTTTGGACAAGTAAACGGTAGTCCACCTGCAAATGAAGACGAAGATACCGAAATGCGTGAACTCACCATCGTCCCAAAAAGCTCTGACTCTCGTATGTTTCTTCATCACCTCCTTTTCACCCATCTTCTCTAATTCTTTTTTTTTTTAGTGGAGCCCATTTTTGAAGCACTATCTCAATGCGCTTCTCTCCATCCCGACCCACATGGCGAAGAAGACGACTTAGACGACGCGTTCGTCGATATCAATGGTGCAGCTTTCGATACTTTTACTGGAGACGAAAATGAAGAGCTCAGTGAAGTTGGGAGGGTGCGCAGCGATTTTATCAATGACAACCGTTTTGCGCCCTACTAGACTTGTACGGTTACAGGCAGCCTTTGCCCATCTCAATTCCATCATCGACGACCCACACAACCTTCTACCACAAAGTGATGGCGAAGACGCCCCGGATCACCCAGAATCCACCCAGAACGCGACGTGATTAGAGCTTGTGGTGGTGAGCTGCTGTTGGTCGAAATAAAGATTTCACGCTTAGCCATTTTTACAATCTGGTCCTTTCCTGTTCCATCGAATAAAGTTTACTCCGGAGCTAGGTTTATGTATATCACAAACGGTTATAGTTCTAGAGTTTTGATCATTATATTGAGGTTGGGTTCAGCAAGATAGTCTCAACTTGCTCAAGGGCTGATATCTACTATCATCCTCGGCATTTTTTGAAACCAAAAAAGTCACAGGCCGGCGTATACACAATCTTAAGGTCATAAACATATCAAAAATCGTATTTCGAACTTGACAAGCTAATATACAGACAACCCAAAAAGCTCATTGCAAATTACTTTCTATGTCTTTGGAGGCGTCTTAATAGCAGACGATATGGACACGAACGCGGTCGGCATCGTTGTTTTCGCCGTCCCCGGTGAAGGAAAAGTGGGCAACGGTCCCCAGTCAAACGAGGCCGCTACTGGCGTAGATGTCGATGGACCCGTACTTCGTTTAAGCGGAACTGATGGATGCTTCCTCTGCCCGCCACCACCGCGTCGGCTTTGTGGCAATGGCGAAGCATTAGGATTAAAGTTATCCTCTGGAAAACTCGTCCAGTCAAGCATCGATGCTGATGACGACGAAGTTGGTGATGGTGGTAACAAGTCCGGGAACGCAGAAGGTTGATTCAAGGGTTTTTGTGGAGTATTAGGTATTGCATTCGGTGCCGAAGCTGCTTTAGTATTCAGTAGCGGTTCTTTTCGAACTGCAAGTAGCGCTTTTTTGAGTCTTTGAGCAGATCGTTCCGCGTTAAGAGCAGCGGCTGTCGTAACGGCCACATCAGGCGTCACATTGTAAGGTCTTCCAGATCCCGAATCTTCCAGACGGTAATCTCGTTGAGGAGATGCAGCCACATCTTTAACGTTGAGTCTCGAAATTCGAGCAGTCAAATCCGAGACTTGATCACTCCTCTCTCGGATGATCCTGTCAATATTTTGGTAACTGCGGTTGATCGTGTCTAGAGATGGTGCCCTGTAATGAAGACAGAGAACTCAATTTGGAGATAAGGAAAGGAAGAAAACATCACTGTACTTGAAGCTGGGTTTTCCTGAGATGGACTCTGCTAGTCTTTTCTTTTTTTCTTGAAGACCTGTTTCGAGCTTTTGCACGCGATCATGGGCAAGCTATAACCACGAAGGTAAGTCAATTATGATCTTTTTTCCGATGAATCTAAGCCACGCACTCTAATGTGTTTTCGCAGTTGCATTTGGGTTTCACTGTGCTCAGGCCCTAGTGTCCTTGCTTTCAGGATTCTAGCAAATTCTTGGTCTGTTTTTGCCCTGGTAAACCGTGCGATCTCTTCTCGCCTTGTACCAGCTATCAAACAAATAACATAAGCCCCGATACGAATTAAGTACGCCTAGTAAAGTGAATTACCTTTGAGCATGTTGCTTTGTATTTCTCGCAGCGCTTGCGTTTTTGTTTCATTTTGGGCCGCCAAGTTCTCAAGCTCTTCTTCGTATTGTAGTAGGACCTGACCAAATTGTGCGAGATCACTCAGGCCCCACTTGGATGGATTGCTAAGATCACGTCTGTTGCGTGAGCCACCGTGTGAAGTACCTACTTCTTCGAACTTCTTCCTAGTGTTCTTGACAACCGCATTCATCTGAAGGAAATTAATGGGAAGCCCACAGAAGAGGAATCCAAAATACTGACTTCTTCAAGCTCTTTATCAGCCAAGGTCACCGAATAAACACATTCTTTCTGCATTCCTTCCTCCAATGCTACTTGCGCGGCTGTTGCTGCTGGAGGTTTTTGTGGGACCAAAAAGGCTGAAGATGAAGCGAATAGATCAGCCGGGGGAGCCTTGAGCGCAGCACTGGAAGGCATGGGTTGACTTGGTGTTCCAAAAAAAGAAGGCGGCCCCATTGAAGGTGATGGTCCAGATGAGCTTCTAGTAGGGGTAGAAGTTGGAGGGAAAATCGGAGGGAACACCGAAGGGTTAATGACAATATTGTTTTGGGGTGCTGAGGTCAATGGTGGCGTATTCGTTAATGTTTTGGGGTTCACTGGAGGAATACTGAACACAGAGGCACTTGGCGAAGAGATTGCAGGCGCCGGAGGTGGTGTTCCAAAGAAACTGGGGTGGGTAGGAGCTGGTGTACTCGCTGGACGCTGGATGTCAGGCATTGGTGGGGAAGGGGATGGCTCGGGGCTAAGAGCTTTCCCAGGTACACTTGGTAACGATGCCATCGCGGCAGGCTTTTGGAAGTTAAATGGGGCAGGAATTGGAGCGTTCGCTTTGGCGAGTGGGCTCTCTGCAGGCTTTTGGAAGTTAAATGGGAGAGAAACCGGAGCGTTCGCTTTGGCGGGCGGGCTCTCTGCAGGCTTTTGGAGGTTAAATGGGACGGAAACCGGGGCGTTCGCTTTGGCGAGCGAGCTCTCTGTAGGCTTTTGGAAGCTAAATGGGAGAGAAACCGGAGCGTTCGCTTTGGCGAGCGAGCTCTCTGCAGCTGTTGTCGAAGGCTTCGGCGCATCGCTCGAGCTTGCTGACGCAAAGAAGGAAGTCCCACCCATCGTAGATAACAACGGGGGTGTTTTCGGTCTTTTATCACTTGACGAATGTCCCTCTAACGAGTCGGTGTCATTCACAGGTAAAACATTGAAAAAGGAATTAGGGGCGACAACTGGCGGGTGAGATGGTTTTAGTTTATCTTCTCCGTCATCATCATGTCCTGACAATACTGCATTTGCTAGGGGCGAACTCCTTGTCGGCCTTGTACTAGGTCGTCCAAGCCCGATCCCAAAGGGTGAAGGAATAGGAGCATTACCAGATGGAGAAGGGCTGGAACCGAATAATGGCTTCGATTCTTTGGCGGGTGTTCCAGGGGGAGTTGTGCTGGGCTCTCTGGCCGGAGACAAATTTGAAGATCGAGTGGATTTCTCTTCCGAGGGAGGCGAAGGTAATGCCTCAATCGATGGGGCCTCAGGCTGGGGAGTAGCTGAAGGAGAGCGAGACATTGGTAGAGGTACAGCAGCAGGTTCTGGAGGTGGTGAATCTCTCGCCTCAGAATCTTCTGTAGCCGAACTTTCTTCTGCAGATTCCTGATCTTCATAAGAACCGTCGCTAGATGCATCTTCTGAGAGAAATGCGTTGACGTTCTCATCATCAGTATCCTCTTCAGCGTCACCGTCAGACCCCTGGTCTGCCTTAACGTCAACAAAGGAGCTCGTAGCAGACGATCCAGAAATAGTCCCATAAGATAGCTCATCCGAAATCGTACCAGATGATACAACTTCATTTGTTGAAACTGGTTTCCTGTCATCATCAGGAACAGCAGCATCCGTCCTGCCTTTTCCCTTCTTATCAGCTTGGTCTAAAGATTCTTTTTCTAGAGAGGGTGCAGAGAGTACAGAAAGAACGGCTTTAGGAGTTTTTTGTTTATCGTCCTTAGCGTCGTCTTCTTTCTTAATACTGGAGTCTGATACCATGGACGGCAAGCCTGATATAGAAGTGATTGCTTTCGGCGTTGTCTTCTCCTCCGGTAGATCCTTGGAAGATGGAATCGAAAAAGCCAGGGGAGTAGAAGGTTTGACTGGGTCAGCATCGCCTATCTTCAGCAACTCCGAAAATGACTTCGTTTGCCCTGCAAATGCGCTGAATCCACCCGTAGAACCACTAAAGGCTCCAAATCCATCAGATGTGGTGTTTTTCAGTACAGTTGGAGTCGGTGGCGATACTGGTGCAAAAAATGATTTTGGTCCTCCAAGAGCTGAAGGCGAGCCAAATGTGGGTGTACCGACAGGCGTAGTCGAAGATTTTGCTTGAGGTAAAAGATTGTTAAAGGCCGAGACAGGCGGTTTGTCTTCGGGTTTTTTGAAGAAGGGAGAAGTTGGGGGAGTTACGGCATTGCCGAAAGCTCCAAAACCAGCTGCCGGTTTGAATGCAGATGGAGTCACTTGGATATTGCTGAACGCATTTGAACTTGGTGCTGGGGGTACGCGAGGAGTGGAAGGGTTGTTGCTGTTCTCATAGGGTGAAGAAAATGCCCGAACACCGGGCTCTGGTGATGATGGAGGTGAAATAGCGAACGTGCTCTGTGGCGAGCCACCAGGTGTATTCATAGTATTGTGAGTTAGCGCTGAATCGCCAAACGATGCTGCTTTGATGGTGGGCGATGCAAACGGGGATTCTGCAGTTGCAGAGAAACTCTTACTTCCCGTAGGGGTCCCGAACACAGAAGTCCTGGGTGCACTTTCGGACGTTTTCAGTGCTGTTCCGAAAGTAGTTGAATAATTCGAAGCGAAGGAGGCAAACCCTCCAGCCGATGCAGAAGCTTTGGGGGTATTTTCAAGCGTTGTTGATGTTACTGAGGCTGTACCAAATGCTGCTGGCGTTTCCGCAGCGAACGCACTAAATCCACCACCAGATGGCTTTGAGGTACTGGTTGCTCCCAAAGGTGATGTAAAAGTCGTCGGAGTACTCGACGCAGAAGCGCTGAAAGCACCGCCAGAATCTTTGTTACCATCAGCACTCTTGCTTGCCTCCAACGCGGAGCCAAAGGTCGTCAAAGACCCAGATGCAAATCCACTAAATCCACTTGCAGTTCCTGAACTTGAAGCCTTGGCTTCTGGTGAAGCAAAGGCCGATGTTTTCGCTGGCGCCGGCGGGTTTGCAAAGGTAGTTGGAGTGTTAGCGAAGGCAGCAAATCCACTGGCGGAAGTTGATGGTGTTGTACCCAAACTCGGTTTCCCAAAGGCTGGCTGTCCGAATGAGGATTTCCCAAAAGCAGGTAATCCGAATCCAGACTGACCAAAGCCTGAAGAAGTAGAGGGCTGCGGAGCAGCACTAAAGGCGGATGTGGTTGTTGCAGGTTTATTGGGTTCGAAATTGTCACTGGGTTTGAGATTATTGAAAGCTCCGAAACCGGTTGCCGGTTGTACGATCCCACCGAAAGCAGACTGGATAGGAGTGCCAACAGGCGCCGCTGCAAATGCTCCAAACATACTATTGACAGGATTCGAGTTGGTAGTAGTTGCAGTCCCGAGTGACATACCACCAAAACCACCAGTTGAGTCTGACATGGAGGCCTCTCGAGTCATATCTGACAAATGAGATGGAGATGCATTGTCCGAGTTTACATTGTTGGCTCCGAAACTCCCCTGTCCAAAAACGTTTGTGGTCCCTGAATTAAGATTACCGAAGGCGCCCCCAGAAGATGACCCAGATCCAAAAGTGGGGTTATAGACATTGCCGAAAGCACCAAAGCCTGGTGATGGTTTCACAGCAGAACTGCCGAATGAAGAAGCTGCGGAGTTTGTTAGACCTGCCTGGCCAAACGGACCTGAAGCTGACGGCGAACCTGACTGAGTTACTTGCCCAAAACTTGATTGTCCAAATACTGGGGTGTTTTGGGATGGTTGTTGCCCAAAAGGCGACTGCCCGAAAGTGCTACTTTGCTGTTGTCCAAATGACGAAGTAATTTGTCGTCCGAAAGGTGTATCGGTGCTTGACAATTGAGCAAATGGGGAGGTGTCAATGATGCTTGATAGACCACCCATGTCAGAGTCCTTTGAACCCGAATCCTGACTTTGGACCGATGATTGAGAGAATGTGGGAGCCAATCCTTGCGTCGAAACCATTCCGATGTAAGGCTTGGAATGTTTTACTTGCCATCCTTGCAATGTCCCGTCATTGAGATATGCGTACATGACGGGAGTGCCTGTGTTAGCATCTGATAGATCAACATCAAGGGCCAGAAGCATGGTGTCATTCATGGATTTGTCCAACGGTAAAGTCAAAGGATTCTCCTGGGACTGCCGGTGCCATTCATTCCCGATGTTACCCAATATTTCCAAATCCACCGATGAGATATCTCCAACAACAGTGAGCGACTTATTTCCTTCCCCAGACGCATCCTCATCCCATCTCGGAAGGCACAGGATGTATGCGCTTTGTTGATTACGGTCGAAGGATGGAAAAGGATGGTCTGGGGCAATGTATGTCGCCGTGGAAGATTTGGTATCTAATGTGATGACATGTTGCTTAGGAGGAGCATCACTTTGAGCGCCGTAACTTGTCCGGAAGGTGTGGCCAGGGCCAAGCCAGTTCAAAGATACAAGGATGGCATCAGCGGTAGGAGGAAGGTGTTTGTGTGGAGTAGATTTGTTGTTCAAAGGAAAGGTCAAAATGTCCCCCGTTTGTAATCCAATTGCAAGATGCTTTCCTTTCGGTGACCAGGTAACTAATGATTTGATACTGTAAGTCAAAAGTAGAAATCAGGCAATAAGCACACAAACCAGCAATAGGTCGTGTCAATGAATCGCTCGCTGTCCAACCCCCCTGAGGTTCCAGTTGCATATCCAGCAGAGCCACCTTCCCATCGCCGACTACCGCGACCAAGCTACTGAGATTTTGTTCTGTCCCTG
Source organism: Phlegmacium glaucopus (assembly GCA_015039465.1). Lineage (NCBI taxonomy): Eukaryota > Fungi > Basidiomycota > Agaricomycetes > Agaricales > Cortinariaceae > Phlegmacium > Phlegmacium glaucopus. The sequence continues at coordinate 242,782 of MU130548.1, forward strand.
GATTGGGCACAATCTGTCGAAGAGGTCCCGACTGAAGTTGGGTTATCTTCAGTGGCTGAACCTCACCCGAGCCAGAGGCAAATAGCACCGCTGTGTCGTATATGGCTACGGCACCTTGTTCAAGCCCTACAAGCAGTCGTGTGTCGTGGCAGGCAAAAGTAACGATGTTGGCTTTGCCAAACGCAAGGGGTAGAGTTCTTTTGGGGGTAAAAGTTTCCTGGTGCTCCTCCTTTGCTGCAGTAAATGCTGAGCGGAGATCCTCAAGCGAGGAGAAGATGAGTCCTAGGCCATTTTTGTAAGCGCAAATTAAAGATAGAAGAAACCTGCGATACCTGAGGATGATGAAGAACCCTCTGTAACCGCAACAAACCATCCTTTAATGTTCGCAGTTGCAAAAAGCTGATATGATGTAGAAGGTTCTGGGCTTAATGGTTGTGAAATTTGTACACGAGCTTGTTTGTTTAATTGGGGAAAGGTTGGATACTAGATTGTAATTCAGTGAGGGATAGAGATTGACAAAATTGTTGACATACATTAAATCCTTCAGATGGACAGTCTTTAGCTACGGGCTGGACTGTAACTTGCGACTGCAACGGTCGAGTTAATGGCGTCAAATCATTCATGGCAGAATCGTAATAGTTCAGACCACTGTCCGAGTCAAGACCCAAGAACTCCAGACGCGCTTAGCCTTGCTAACAGCCGTCACATGATCAAGGGACTAACGTGGCACGTGTCGATGTTTCCCTTGACTCGACAGCATAATGAGTCCGACCGTTGACCAGACTACTGAATACATCGTCGCTCAAACCAAGAAAAATATTCAATTCTTACACTCTATCAACCAAATATCATCGGAGGATGCTCGTCAAATTATATCCAAACTGCCTGGCCCAGACTACAATTTAGAAAATAGTTCGCGTAGTCCATCTCCGTTTAGCATCCGAGTCGGTGCCAATTCTCCATCAATTCCTCCTCGTTTAGGCGGCGCATCCAATTATCGGGCGCTCTGGGGTTACAACGAAGATGGACAGGTAAATCTTGGCTGGTTGGTTTCTCTCCACCATTTCTCAGACCACCTAACTTTGAATAGGAGGCCGAGGATCTTACCTTCAATGAAGGGGAGGTTATACAGGTCATTGACCAGACAAATTCGGACTGGTGGAGAGGGCGGTTAAATGGTAGAGAAGGGTTATTCCCGTCATCTTATGTAGAGAGAGTTCCAGATACTCCCCAGCCACATCTCCGCCCCCCGCCGCCTATACCTCGACAGCATGGAAACTTCCCAAGCTTCCCCACCGGACCCCATCCTTATCCTCAACAACCGCAATACTTTGGGCCTCCTCCTGGGAATATGTATCCTCCTAATCCAATGCCATCCCAAGGAGGTCCCAGACCTTATCTAGTAGGCCATCCCGGTCCACCCCCACAACAAGGGCCCCCACAAGGACATGTTGTAGTCGTGAATACTGAACAACCGCCAAAGAAGCAGGGATTATTAAGCGGAAATCTTGGCAATACAGTAATTTATTTCGTTGCTTCCTGTCTGGTCAACTATTCATTCGTTTCCTCAGCTTGCTCATTCAGCTGTGGGCGGAGTAGGTTTTGGTGCAGGTATGCAGTGCTTTCTTCTGAAGTCCGCGTTTGTTCCTCATATTCGTTTAGGATCTGCTATTGGCGGAGGTATCATAAATTCTTTGTTCTAGGATAATAGACGACACATTCGTACTTTCTCATGCTCCTGCCACCGCCATTAGATCGCTTGACTTTTATAGTAGCTGCAATCTCCGTCTACTAAATTCTCGTATTCACGGGGTGAGTGCTGCACACTCTTCCAGCTCTAGCTGAATCGTACAACCAATTTCACTTCCTCACTAACTCACTGCGAGAAACAAGTACCGTTCATTTATCTTATTTTAAATATAAGCTTAGAAGCCTGATCAGTAGATTTCCTGGGTTCAAACCCAATTAACCAAAGGAATGAGTAGTGTTCGGGCCGTAAGTCGAAGCACTACAGGTGTCGATGAGATAATAGATGGCATGTCACGAATGCCAATGGGCGGAAATTTTATTTAGATAAATCCTCTCCATCGAATTTCAATCCAACGGAAGAGAAAATACAGGAGAGTGCTGACCACAAAGGCAACCTCAAACCCGATATCTCCCGTCGTACGGGCAATGGGCCCTGTAAACCATATCTGGCTCATAAAAGGAATCAACATTGCAAAAGACAATACACCTGCAGCCACCGCAGCGATTCCAGTCGGAAGGCGCTGGGGAACGTTCCATGCCGTTACGTCGTATAGTGAGGCATCGTTTTTGCGGAAGTGGAGATGTTCTGTCATAAGTATGGTAAGGTAGACAGTGGACCAGTATCCGATTATTCCAAGAAAGTTGGTTATGGTATCATAAAATCGGTGGGCGCCAACAATCGAGATCGGGACAATGCTATTAAATAGACAGACATCAGTGAAGTTAACCATTAATACAGGATGAAACATTACCACTTACATAGCAGTTGCTACAACCGAGAACACGTATCGTGGTACTGCAACCAAGATAGGTATGAACGCTTGGAGATTGATTGAGATAGAGTAGAATGCAGCAGCGTTGTTGCTAGCAACGGAGAGACTCAGCAGAACCATAAGAAATTTCCCGAAATTCCCTACGGGCTGAAGCACAGCTTCAAGCAGCCCTCCTACGTTGCCACCGGCGTACCCCTGCTCCCAAACGGGGACGGAGGGTACCGCAACAGCGACGGCTGCTCCAAGACATTGGAGCGGTACCTGACAAGTAGAAAATTTAAAGTGAGAAAAGGTCAAGACAAGGTTAATACATACGATGGGTAGTAAAAGCCCTGCATAGGTAGATAGAAAGATCTTCCAGCTAGCGAATCTTTGAAGTCAATTTTAAGTAAATGACTTTTCAAGACTTTCGCACCTTGAGACACTTGGCCGATAGTAGCTTGTGAAATCGCAACTGAGCGAGGAGTAACCAATAGAAAATCCAGCCAATGTTGAAGCGAAGCCTAAAATAGTAGAGAGGGTCGCCGGTACGGCTGGAGGGGAGTTGGATAGATGCTTGCCACCGACGATAGAAACGATGAGGAATGTAATTAGGACAGGTATCCATGATATTCGTTCGTACCTGTAACATTCGTTAAAAATTTTATCTCATGATAATATGTTGAGCATCACCAATCAAGAACTGTAAATCCACAAAACGATACCAGAAGAGATATCATTGCAATAACGACGATCCCGACGCTGGCGCAGGGGATACGTGAGACCTTCGATACCATACCAACAGGATAAGAATGTACCTCCAACTCAGGTTTCCATTGGCGACACTTGCCATCGCCTGTCCTGCCAAAATGCAGTTCAAAATTGCGAATCCGACCAAGCCTAGTAAGTCCAGAATACAAATAAGCATGACCCCGTAATATCTTTGGGAATGATTTCAGTAAATGAATGTAAATTCGCGAGCAATGCGTTACCCAAAGCTGTATCGAGATATTATCATTTGCCTCATTCCCAGCTTGGGGCCCCAGGTCGCGCTGTCATGATCATTTAGATATATAAATATATAATCTGTACGCCACACGAGTCAAAAACTTACATATAAGATGGGAAAGCGCAACAAAACAGGTTAGCGAAAAGGATCATGAGGCATGAATTGCGAAGTCCCAATCCGAATACCACTGGTCCTAATGTCCCAGAAGAGAACCTGAAGTAGCTCAACAGAAGAAGCTCGAAGCAAGGAACCCTTCGTACGAGAGAATATTGGAGTTCATCGAGAACCACATGAAGAAATTCTTGATGTACGGTTTATCAATGCGCTCATCCACAGGAACGGGTAGAATCCCTAAAAATGAAGGTGATATCAAATGTGTAGTGAGGCAATTAAATCGCTTACCTCTCGATTCTATACCCAAGGTTGATAATTTCTTGGACACCTGACGCCATCCGAGTCGATTGGGATAAATGCTTGCTACCTCTTTCACACCCATATCTATGGTCAGTTAAAGGATTATGGTGGGGTGACTGCGTCACGGAGATGGAAGGAGAGAGGATTAAATATAAAAGTTGGACCCAAGCTAGACCTGTTAACGCCGGTATGGGTGACCCACCTCGACTTAGGTACTAAATTATAGTGCCGAAAGTCGCTCATTATTGGTGTGCTATGTAATGCGGAACATACCTTCGAATCCCAGTAGGCTTCTCATCTCGAAATTTCAAGTAACATCGATGGCCAGGGTCAGGTCTGTATTTGGCAAGAGCCGTCAAATCATCGACCAGTATCTGGGGTACTTGGCAGCGCATAGCAGAAAGGAATTCTTTACAAATCGTAGTCTCATCTTCCTGTTGTTATTTCTTGTGAATTAGATTTAACCTCAGCAACGGGATATTTTGAGCTGTGACAAAGTTACACAATCCACCGATGTCCCGTGAAGGCTCTGAGCCTGATGTGGCGTCATGAGAGTCTTGCTTTGTTGCCACCGTGACGATACTTAGTATGGTGAGACTCAAATATTTTATGATAAGATCCATTTGGAGGTCCCGTTTTGACCAAGGTCCAGGAAGCACATAGGGACGGACGTTCCATGTTACGAGAAGAGAAGAGAAGTTGAAGAAATTTTGAGTTCGCCACACGTCCTCGGCCAGCACCGAAACGTGATCACGAATAGGCGGGAGCCGTCCCGATAGCACGGATGCTCCGAGGAACTGGCCGGTCCTGACCGTACTCCTTTGACCTCTCATCCTCATGACTCGTAATTCCAGCATACGTCTTATACCGAAAGAGGCTCTAAATATTCTCAGTCAAAAATCTAGAACTTGTATCAATAACTTGATCGATTATCTCGCGACCTTGGAGCCCGCAGACTTGTCCGTCATTCGCCTATTATTAATTTGCTTCTGGTAATCAAAACGAAATTCTTGTACGGGTAGTTCCTTTCAGCCACAATCAAAGCTCGCAGCCGTTCTAGTACTCTTATATGAACAGGACGATGAACTGCGGGTACTGCTTACAACCAGATCGAAACATTTGAGAACACATGCCGGACAGACAGCTTTGCCTGGCGGGAAACAGGATCCTCTCGATAAAGATCTTATCATGACTGCAGTGCGGTACCATTCATATATACAATACTTCAGAGGCCTTGTACTAATCACGACATTGAAAGTATCGCGAAGCACATGAAGAAGTCGCACTCCCAATGGATTCTCCAGAGATCTACATTCTCGGTCGTCTTGAACCATTTATATCACTTCACAGACTCTTCGTCACCCCCATTATTGCATTCCTTGCACAGCCCGCAATTTTAAAATCCCTCGAGGCTTCGGAAGGAGAAGTTTCCCATATTTTCAGCCATCCGCTAGAAGCTATATTGGATCCCACTCTAGTAAATCGCGAGACTCTGGTGGCCATTGGCAGTGGCGATTGGCCTTATGAATCCGATGTATATGTACGGCTCTTTTTTATCTGCTTTAATCTTCTGTCTTTAGCCTAGAATTTGGACAGAATACAAGTGACTCAGCCGTACAGATGCCCGGCAACACGGCCTACCGGATGCATCGCTTTCGCACCTCGGCTTCACCAATAAAGGGTTTGACTGCCGATATCTTGGTTCGTCTCCCACTTCCCAATTTCTTGATAAACTTCATCATGATATGTAGATTAAAACGGCAGAGATAGCATATGCGACATCGACAATGTATGAACGCTATGCTCCGGAACAGTTACAGAGCTTTGCGGATATTGCCCGGGCATTGGTAGACAAGGAGTCCTCGACCAAAACCTAACGACAATGGTAATCTATATGATTTGAAAATAACGTATGTATACAGTATGATACAAAGTTTCGTACAAGTTCTAAACCAGCAATGAAACTTTAGCGCGAAGCCCAGCCTGTTTTTCGCTCCAACATTCTAACTTTGCCGGTCTGCTAGAAGCGTTCATTATAATTTTTTACTATCATTGATCTTCGGAACCTAATGACTTCAAACTTAGTGTTTGACTCAGTTTGAGTGCCAAGCGTTATATGTGGCATTAAATCTATGCAGATTATCGCGAATTTCGCTAAACGGGGCTAGATAATCTTAACGTGCTGTTAAAAGCGGTAGTTTAAAAAAAACACAAGTCCAAGGCGTCTAAAAATCTTGCGATTGCACCTCCACCACCTCCACCATCTTTGTGTCATGCAGGAAGGCTTTATGTTTACCGATCCCCATTCACGTTCAAGTTCATCCCCTCTCTCCCAACCGCAAAGCTCCCGCTCCCCATCCCCCGATCTCCCAACTAGGTACAGGTCATCTGGCGTGCCGCCTTGTCAATATCCGGGCTTTACCCGAACGGACAGGCAATCATTCACTTCCAGTATCCTAGAAAATCCTCCTTCATACCAGTGGGGTTATATCCCTTCATTTGGTATAGTCCACCGCATGGGCTGCGACATATGTATGCATTTCATCAACCATATGATCGATGCGCAGTACTGCGAAGATTTCCAGGTTGCGCTTATGGAACGCGACAACCAGCATGATCGCCACTTCTGCGATGGCATATCGGAGGGCCGACGCAAGCAAAAGCAGGACACCAATGAAGAAGTCCAATTTTTCCGTGCTGCGTCTCAGAACGCAGAAGCGGCCTTGGCCCGCGCCCTTGAAGAAAACCTTACACTTGGCAGGGAAATTGAGGTCCTCAAACGCCACCTGCAGACGCAAGCACTGATGAAGCATTTGACGCTTCCTGTGCGTTCTTCAACGTCGATCCGGGGGGATAATATATCACCTTCCCTCTCTTATGCGGCAGCCGCTTCATTTAAATTAGCCTCGACTAGCGATCCCACTATCCCGATTCAACATCACGGTCAACAACAGACCGTCCCGTCCAGCATCAGTGGCGTACCTCCCCGACCGAGTCGTCCATTTCCGACATCTCCGTCTACTACGCTTCGTGCAGCCATAGTCCAGGTTCCAGGTCCTTTGAGGAATAATTGTTTTCCTCAGACCTTGCAAGATTTGTACTGGTTAATGAGGATTGCTCATAGACCAGGCAATGATATATATCTAGCAAAGGTCAAGGCACTGTGCGCTGAAGCACATGCCACACCAAGAGAAAGGAAGACGGAGCTTCAAAATGTTTTGTTGAGTAAGTGGAGAAATCCCGTACCCTCGGGCAGCGCAGGACTTCGAACCTTAGGCTCGCAATTATGTGGAAACATTTCTCGCGACTCCCCAACCCAACGCAAGCCCTTTGTGGGAATGAAATACAAGACAGAAGACAACAATAAAGGTGAAATATAACTTGAATTCCGAAGGTGATCATGTCTTCAAGGTTCAAAATTCGAACCTGTTTTCCCAAATGTGATTTGTGGACCCCTTCATGTATTTCGACACTGTACATTATTGATACTCCATGTGAATTTGCGGATATGTTTGTCCCATCGGAAGCGTTATGAACCCAACACCCACACTCACAATACATAAATAAAGACCCAGATCGGTACTTGCCTAGTTACTCTGGTTACCAACCTGTTTATAGGCACAAACTTATGTATGGTACGCGTGCAACAGGATTGTGATGTCTTCTCTCTATAAACACTTACGCGTTCACCAAATCTTCGGGGCAAATACAAATGTCGGGAAGACGATTCTCACAACGGCACTCGTTCGCGCGTCCGCACAGAGGGGAAAGAATGTTTTCTATCTAAAGCCTGTCAGCACTGGACCACTGCAAGATGCAGATGACCTGTAAGGAATCTCTGCCTGCTACTGTCATGTGTATTCTCTTGACAACATAAACTTCATATTTTCAAGTCATGTAGGTCGATATACCTCCAGATTCAAAACATTAGTCCGTTCGGAATGCCTCTTTCGTTACGACGAACCCGTCAGTCCGCATCTTGCTGTCCAGATGTCTTCTGAATCCGTGGAAGTAAGTCGGTAGTCCTAAACTAATCAACCCAACTTTTGTTGATGAAGTTAGATACCATCTGACGAGATATTTGTTAATTCTATCGCCCACCAAATCCGAACACAGGCGCAAAGCCTGACTACTTATGGACATATGTATCTAGAAACAGCCGGAGGTGAGTTATTACCTACTTACAACGACAGAGGTGAGCTAACTGATTCAAGCATATGCATAGGCGTTCATAGTCCCTCTCTGGCTGGAACTTCTCAGGTCGACTGTTATCGACCGCTCTTTCTTCCAACTATACTAATCGGCGATTCAAAACTTGGTGGCATTTCTTCGACAATAGCATCTTACGAATCACTCCTCATACGAGGCTACATCATCGATGCCGTCTTATTGTTCCGCGATGAGTATTATAGAAACTGGGAATACCTGGAGAAATATTTCGAGGAACGTGGCATCTTCCTTGCTACTGTCATTTCTCCTCCCGCGCGACTGCCAAAGCCTTCTGAAGATTTCCTTGCTACTGAGAAGTACTATGATCATATCGTGACTTCTGACAATGAAGATGGTGTACCTCGCATGGTGGACCATCTCGACGTTTGTCACACTCGTCGCCTTCAGGAGTTGGAATCACTACCGCGTCGAAGCCTTGACCATTTCTGGTGGCCTTTTGTTCAACACGGTCTAGTGAAAGGGGAAAAAGACGTAACGGTGATCGACAGTGCATACTCCGATTTCTTCAGCGTCACGAATAAGGAACTCTTCAACAAATCATCCGACCGCGGCAGTCTTCTCTCGCCTCAATTTGATGGTTCTGCATCTTGGTGGACTCAGACTGTCGGGCATGCACACCCTTCTCTGACGCTTGCGGCTGCGAAGGCTAGTGGAAGGTACGGGCATGTCATTTTCCCCCAGGCAGTACACCTTCCTGCTCTAAAACTCGCCGAGCGACTTATTCAAGATGGTCCTGGCAAAGGATGGGCATCTCGTGCCTTCATTTCCGACAATGGATCCACTGGTATGGAAGTTGCTATCAAGATGGCTCTCAGAGCTTTCACTGTCAGGCAAGGCAGCAAGTCGCCACCGGATGTTGGCAAGCAAGACCTCGGGATTTTAGGTCTGAAAGGAAGCTATCACGGAGATACGATTGGAGCCATGGATGCATGTGAAGAGGGCGTTTATACATGTGAATGGCACAATGCTAAAGGATTTTGGTTCGATCCCCCCTCCATCGGCATCAAGGATGGCGAAGTGCTCATCACAGTCCCATCGGCCTTAGCAGGCTGTGCCGATTCTCAAATCATCAGGATGCCATCTCTTTCGTCGACATATGATATCGACAGCCGGTTAAACACTCCACTGGCCAGAGCGTACGCACTATATATAACACGTACACTCGAATCCCTCAACCAGCGTGGGGGGATTAAATTCGCCGCACTCATTCTAGAGCCCCTGGTAATGGGAGCCGGTGGAATGATATTCGTCGACCCTCTTTTCCAACGAGTACTGGTGGACACAATTCGTGGGCGACGCTCAGGCACATCTTCCCAATGGTCAGGACTTCCCGTTATCTTTGACGAAGTTTTTGTGGGCCTCAATCGCATTGGGATGGAGAGCACTGGATCTCTCCTCGGTGTCCATCCTGATATTTCCGTTAACGCCAAGATTCTCACAGGCGGTCTTCTGCCCCTCGCGGTGACACTTGCATCAAGTTCCATATTTGAGGCATTCCTCAGTGACAAGAAAGCTGATGCGTTGTTACATGGTCATTCTTATACAGCGCACCCCATTGGATGCGAAGTTGCCAACGAGACCCTTTCCCTTATAGACAAGCTGTCATTGAGCGACGACTGGACTACAGCTCAAGCCAGTTGGGCGAACTCTGACGGTTCCAAAAGCAAAGTTTGGAGCTTGTGGAGTCCGGATTTCATTAAAGCGATATCAAAACTTCCGCAGGTGAAAGAAACTATGACGTTAGGCTCCGTTTTATCTATCAAAGTTCAAGATAACTCAGCTGGTAGGCAGCTAGTTTCTTCTTTTTTTCCCTTCGCTTATCTTGACTCAACCGCAGGATATACGTCTCACTCGGCGCAAGCTGTCATGCAATCCCTAAACCTCTGCTCTCAAACCGACTCCAATTTAACGGTAGCACCAGGCGGTGCGCCATTTGGCGTGCACTTTAGAACTTTAGGCGACGTGGCATACTTCATGACAAGCCTGAACACAACCTCGGGCGTCATTAGATCTATCGAAGATAAAATCTGGAAAGCCCTAAATGTACCACACAAATGAAGTAATTTATATAAAATACACTGTTTAACTGCGCCAATATTGTGCCAAATCATGGAACCGGTCGAGTACAACAGTAATGTAAGAAGTTTCGTTGAGCAGCACCTCAAAATGTTTGATTGCTTCCTCCTCGGTTAGGTCTAACCGAAACTTCTCCTGTAGTTGCTCATGTACATCCCGATGTTTAATATCTGGGATGTTGGCATCTACCATGAGGGTAACCAAGTTCAGAATCAAGTTGGTACTCTTTCGCAGGATGGTGAATGCTGTGAAACAAAAGTTCTTAAATCGTGCATAGTGCGGTGACTGTGCTCCACCCATTCCGTCGACCATTTCTTTACAAACCTTGACTTGAGGCGGAAATGGTTTAGGGTCGCGACCGAGGATATAGCCAAAATCAACTAGCGAAATGTAAATCAGAATTGGCAATAGTCAACCTCCACAGAAATGCAACCACAAACCATGGAAAAAGTGTCCTGATCAACGAAGTCAGAAATTTCATCGGCAATATTGATAGGAACAAGCTTACCGTCAGGAGCAACCAGTAGATTGTCTAGATGGCGATCGCCTACTCCAAGTAGATATGTCACTACACAATATCCAGCTAATAGGAAACGTTAAGAAAAAATACACAAGAAATGATTCAGCTTTCCGCACCACAACTGCGCACAAAGGTGTCGATAACACTTGGCTCAACACCCGAAGTTCCTACACTTCCCTCGTCAGGATGATGCGCCCGGAGATAATTCAACAAATTTCCATGTTCACTGACGATAGCGGCGATGGTTTTGCTTGGAATGAACTGAGCCATGCCCTGCAACGGACCTGTCGCAAGGACATCGTATGGGCTGAGCTTGAGATCAAGGTTTTCTTTTCGTAGCAGTTGATCCATGAGCGTAAAAAGTTGAATCACAAGCTGGTCCTGTCGCATATCGTCCCCATCTTTGAATATAACTGGGAATTCAGTGCCGTCGGAGCACTGGAAATATAAGAGTAAGGGGTAAAGGTTGGATTTAAACACAGATGATTTTTCAGCGATTATTCCGGTAACCTCTATCCCGGCATTTAGAGGAAGGGGCAAAGCCTGCATCGATGAAAGATTGTTTTTAGAATCTAAGATCATAGAACGAAGCTTTTCGATTTTCTTTGGTCTGGGATCTTTCGATGTTCGAAGCTCGCGCGCACGTTTTGCTAAGGTGTCAACCATAAGTCCTTGGCGACGCATTGTTTCACGACGTTCAGAACCATTCTCAGACTAACAAGAAGAAAATCAGAATTGTGGCTTGCATACATGTGAGAGCGGTTACATACCTCGAGAATCTTATTCATGAACTTAAATACCACCCGCCCATACATCTTGGCCATCACTCTATCTTCCAATGCAACTTCCACCATGAGATACCAGTACAATCTGTTTCCAAGAACAGGATCCATAACCCCGCGGGCGATGAGAAAGTCAGACAGACCGCTATCATCATATGAGATAGCACTGGTCGTCGATCTTGATGATCGCTGATCGCTTGCTGTGCTCTCGAACTTCAGCGCCTGCACGAGCTGCAAGAGATACAGAAGAAGCTCCTGGTGATGCTATAAGTAAATTCTTCACCCTTATGAAATCGATTACCACATACGTCATCATCTGCTCTGCTAAGCTGTTTAACGGCAAATGCTCTGACACGAGAGTCAACAGTGCCGGGCCCAAGCAGCTCCAGAGCATCGTCTGTGTCAATCTCTGTCCATTGGGGCAACAATTCTTCCACCGCTTGCTTGACTTCGGAAGAATCCCGCCAGGCAACGGATTTGAGAAATTTGGTAAGACCTCTCTTGTCACGAGCTAGATAAAACCTGAACTTCCAGATGAGATCCTTTTCTTCAGATGTCAACGGCTGGCTGGGAGAGTAATTCAGGATATCCTGAAGATATGGTTCATAAAGGATGGTCGAGGATGAAGAGGAAATTCAACTAACTCCTAGTTCATCCCGAATTTTAGCATTTGGCTTCAATTCTCGATCGTACGGACTGCTGCGATGGCTTCGGACCAGCCGACGATGTTTATCTTCGACTGGATTTTCATGAGTAACATCTGGATCTACCACACTCCATAAACTGGTGTCTGTAATAAATGTAGACGATATTGATGGCGTGGCAGGAGTATGAACAATAGCTGGTACGATAGTGGTTGTAGATGATGCAACAAGAGATTCCTAAAAATCAAATGAGAGGGGGTTGTAGTTGCGACAAACTCACAACGTACTTGTTCATTGAATATCACGGGAAAATCGAATCTCGGCAAGTCGATGTATAGGAAAAGGTTTTCAGATTTTTCCGTTTCAGCCTATTTATTTCGTATGTCAGTGGATCTGTGATTGGCACTTGAGGTTAACTGAAACACAATACCGCATGTATTTCTTCCATTTTCCGGAACGCCATTTTGTCAAGCCAGTCAGATTTCGGAAGGTCTCCTCTCTCGTATTTCTTCACGAGCTAATCGTACATTGTCAAACCAAAAGGGAGTCTGAAAGACGCGTAACCTCTGACCTTTTCTAGTCTTCCCATCTCGTCTTGGCTAGCAAGCTTGCTAGGCGTTGTTGATTCTATGGAGCCATCCGCTTCTACACCTAGCCAAAGTAAGAGACGATGCTTTCCACGCCGTAAGGACCTAATGGAAGGGTTTAGTTTGGAATGACGGGAGAAGTGGTTAAATAGTTAAATAATTGATTACCATTTCTTGCCAAACATCCGAAACGTCGACCCTCCTACAGGGATGGCGGCCCTCGGTCCTCCGATATCCCATACCGTGAATGTGAGTTGAGAGCTGAGAGGTAGGTCGCAGTATCGTATCGGAAGTGTTATCCATTCATTCCATCTAAAATAACACAGAGTTCAAAATCAACACAAATGAGGACCCATGTAAAAAACAAACGGACGTATAGGAATTCTTGAAAGCCTTGAAGGAGGTACGGAAAGGAATAGTCAAGGGTTTGTTGTCCGCAACAACCTGGCATGTAACATAAAGGTCTGAAAGGGTACTTTAAGCTTTGAGGTTATTTCTAACATATACGATATCATTACCATGTGGAAACTCACGAAGACTGGACACCGTGGAACTGGAGCTCGGGTTTCTCTAGCAGTTCAGTGAACGACCTAGGTTTTCGAGTGCCTTCCAGTTGTGATCTAGATATGATGGTCAGCTGGCACAATGGCAGGACAGTGCTCCAGACAGACAGACATTCTGAAGGTTACAGGGAGTTTGAGGTCTGATAGCTTGGCGAATGTGAAGTCATCGCGATTGTCCTTGTCCATGGTCTGTAAATGCGATTGTCTACTTCATAGATATATGGGTGAAAGCAGTGGAAATGCCTAACGATGCACTGGCGTTGAGATGGCCAAATATAGACTCGGATTTCAGCCTGAGAGTGCACAGTCAGCCTTGGTGCAACACAGGAAGCTAGTTCTATACACGTCCGATTACAATATAAATAGTGTGTAAATTCCCCAACTCAAGGGAGGATGCCAAGCTAACTAGTACGAAAAAAAATGGTATAAGATACAGGAGCAGATCATCAACAACTGGTGACTGCCAAGTACTTTTGATGAAGGCGGGGTCCTACTTTACTCTGACTCAGGTTTGTAGTCTGGGCGCAGCGACCGCACAACCTTGCCTATTTAATTTGCAAGATGTTTGATCAGCACAAATTATCTAGAACGTTGGAGCATACGACATACCGGTACGCCATATCTCTTGGTCATTGATTTCTGCCAACTCTTTGGCGAGATCCTGACGGTAAGAGGCACGTCCGTTGAACTCGAGGGATTTGCGAGTTTCGGTACCGTTCTTCACACTCTCGTACAGTTTCTCAAAGATGGGGACGTTTGCCTTTTCGAAGATGGGAGCCCAGTCGAGGGCACCGCGACGGGCGGTGGTGGAGCATGCGTTGTACATGTAGTCCATACTGTAACAGACTTGAGTGAGTAAAGAAAACGAGGATTGAGATTGAAAGAAAGCCGGACCCTTTTTGGCCTATCAAAGGATAGAGAGATTGAGTAGCTTCCTCAACGGTCTCATTGAAGGCTTCTGATGGAGTATGTCCGTTTTTGCGGAGAACTTGGTATTGGGCCAAGAAAAGACCCTCTGTTGGTAAAAATCAGTGGTTGAAGAGACATACTTATTCCAAAGAGGCTTACGAATTCCTCCCATGAGCTATAAAAAAGCCTTATTTCAGTGGTATGATTCATAGATATAAATTTCTACACTCACGACACCACGTTCGCCATAAAGGTCGGAGTAGACCTCTTTCTCAAAGGTGGTCTCATACATGTAGCCAGAGCCGACGGCAACACCAATGGCAATTGCCTTTTCTTTGGCATGGCCTGTGACGTCTTGCCACACAGCAATGCTAGAATTGATACCCCGGCCTTCTTTGAAAAGAGTACGAACGGTACGACCAGACCCCTTAGGTGCTACAAGGATGACATCAACATCTTTGGGAGGAATGACGTGGGTGTCGTCCTTGAAGACTACGGAGAAACCATGGGAGAAATAGAGGGTCTTGCCCTTGGTAATGAGAGGTGCAAGAGCAGGCCATGTCTGAGACTGAGCTGCGTCGGAGAGGAGGTTCATGATGATAGTTCCCTTGTTGATGGCCTCTTCGATGGGGAAAAGAGTTTCACCGGGCAGCCAACCATCTTCTAAGGCTTGTTTCCAACTCTCACCGTCCTTGCGGACACCGACAATGACCTTAAGGCCGTTGTCGCGAGCGTTTAAACCTTGGCCATGACCTTGAGAACCATAACCAATCAATGCCAAGGTGTCGTTCTTGAAATAATCCTGAAGTTTAGCCAGCGGCCAGTCACTACGTTCATAAACGGTCTCTTGTGTGCCCGCAAAGTCAAGGGTCTTGACACCGCGAACACCCTATACCAAAAGAGTATTATAACTTTGAATGAGTTACTTTTATGGCCATCATACCTGGACAGCTGCAGGTTGAGCAGACTTGGCCGCAACAGCTCTAGCAAGAAGGGAGTAAGAAGCAAATTGTGCGGGTTTTATTGATTTTGCCAATGCACAGGGTGCACGACGAGAAGCAGCACGAAGAGTTTGGGGAATTGAGCGAGCAAGTGAGGCCATGATGGTTAGCAATAACAAGTCAACCCTTTTTTTTCAAATTTTTTTCAACACTTGATCGGCCGATGAAAATGATGGCGGCAATTTGCTATTGCTACTTACTCGCTCAATTATGACCCAAGCTCTGTGGATAAGAATTGTCAAACCTGTGTGCAACTCACTACAACTTCTTAAATTGCTTTTAATCTTCCTTGTAGTGCGCATCACCTTTCCTGGCACGTAGATATCTATCAACCCATCCTGCACCATACCACTCGTTCCATAATGGACAATCTCAACAAATGCCCAATGTTCAGACCGACGACCTGCCGATAATTAGCCAAGACGCCGGAAAAGTTGCTATCGGATGGGATACTCGAACATGGTCTCGATTGTATGTATCACCCACTCACCGACCTAAGCCACAGTTTGATAGTGCTCTAGCCACAACATATGGCTGCGCGACCATTGTCGTTGCCCAAAGTGCTTTCATCCAGTCACAAAGCAGCGTTTGTTCAATACTTTCGACGTAGGAACCCAATTGTCGCACATGTGGTGTTTTCTCATGCGATAGATACTTCAGATTCCCAAAGATATCGCTCCTATTCTCGCGGAACCCCAACCTGCGGGCCTGGAAGTGAGCTGTGTGTTTATATACCCTTCAATATCTTGTTATCTGGCCCTAAGCTTCGTTAAAAAGGGCCATCGAAAGAACTACACACATCATTCTACCCATGGTCATGGCTTCAACGTAACTCATATGACCCCCCTCTAAATAGGGGACAAATATCCAATGAGTGAGTTTTCTCACTACAACTCTCCCCTTCATTCTAAATTGCAAAACATCGCTAGCAAAGTCCTTTGGGGATCCAAAATCATAAAATCTCCACCCACTGTTGCATATGAGGAAGTCATGGCAGCAGATGATTCCGGACTTTTCAAATGGCTTTCTAACGTCGTAAGTCGCCCCTTTCCTCGTTGCCCATGTTGTCTCATTGTCTAATAGTACCGATTTGGATTCTCCTTCGTATCTGGTGTACCTGCAACGCCAGAAGCCACGGAAGAACTTTCGCAGCGCATTGGATTTATCAGAGAGACGCAATGTCTGCGCTTACTTGCTTTTTCGAATCAACAGCCTCTAAACTTTTAATGTACCTTAGATGGACGATTCTGGGACTTCACTGCTGACTTGGCCAAAGGAGATACAGCTTATACAACTCTCGCGCTCGGAGCGCATACAGACAACACATATTTCGTTCGTCTATCCGATCAAAAAGAAAGCAGTGACCAGATTCCCTGATTTGATCTTTCCAGACTGATCCCTGTGGTTTACAACTATTCCACCTCCTTTCACACACGAACGGGTCTGGCGGTGCTACACTTCTCGTTGATGGCTTTTACGTTGCATCCATTCTCAAGGAACTGCATCCGGAATCATACGATTTACTCTCCCGGATCCCCGTTCCTGCTCACGCAGCTGGTGAATCAACCGCTTTGTATACTCCATCTCCACCTTCCGGTTATCCTGTGCTGGGGCACAACCCCCTTACAGGAGAAATAACTCAAGTCCGGTGGAATAACGATGACAGAAGCGTGATGAACTGCCTGCAGCCTGATCTTGTTGAGAAATGGTGCTATATGGTTTATGCCTTTTTTGTTCTCAATGGGAATTAAATTATTTTGTCTAGGTATGACGCTATTCGAGCATGGAACGAGTGCATCACCAGCCCAGACTCCGAATTTTGGATACAGCTTCAGCCTGGATCCGTAGTTTGTACGTCCCGTTTCGCTTCCTATATAAGAGCACAACATATTTAGCCCTTTCTAATCGTAGTGATCGATAACCATCGTGTCCTTCACGGCCGCGCTTCTTTCGATGGCAAACGCCGAATGTGTGGAGCCTACATTGGCGTAGACGAATATCGTTCCAAGCTGGCCGTCCTCACTGAGAGATTTGCTCCGGATGCCGTGGTAAGGGCAACGAGTGGGCTTCCCGATGCTGTTGTGAATGGCAGAAGTATCTGGAACAACGCTCTTTAGCTGCATAGCCTGCAGATTATGCCTCTTCCACCTCGCTCCTCATTCACAACCTCTAGATATTTTCCAAGATACATTTATTCGTAAAGTTTTGAACAAAAAGCGTGTATCATACGTTAATTTGATATGGGGAAATCTAAGAGATGGAAGTCGTTGTCCTCCATAGATAAATTGGCTACGTTTGAATGGGTGGGATGATATGGAGATAGAAAGATGGGAAGGGGGGGAGGAACACAGCGAAGTCAATAAATCACTTGAATAGTTCAATCAGAGGATCTTTACCGAGACGCGCGCATATGGATAACGTCGCAGTTTGCGTCCCCTCAGCTGGTGCCTTGAGCGCTTAGCGTACCGTTGTAGATTCTATTGTTTACATACACATTACTGAAATCGAGATACTTTTCTGATTGCCCCAACCTAGGCATTAAGCACTCAGTACTCCGTACTCGCTCCCTTAATCTCCTTTAGTATATAACCCTCAAGTCCACCACACAACCACAACTCTTGGACACTTGCGCCAACGGGTTTCACTCGATAAACCTTCTCCGTCCTCAACGCACCCACACTCACCACCATCCTACCATCCGCCATATTCACAGCTACATCTATTCCTCTATCCACTGTCAACTCACCATCTTTACCTCCAGCTCCTCGTTTACCATTCTTAGCATAAGCATCAGTAAGGTCTTGTACGAGTTCAGGCGACTCAAGGCATATGAGACCGTTGTTGATAGCGTTGCGTTTGAATATGTCTCCGAAAGAACCTGCTATCACCAGAGGAATACCAGCTGCCTTCAAAGCTGTGGCTGCTTGTTCCCGTGAAGACCCAGTGCCAAAATTGTATCCAGAAACCAGAATCACGCCTTGCTTGGCGTTTTTAGATACAGGGCCATCAACTAGTGGTGTGCGGAGGGATTCGACGAGGGTAGCGAAAGCGGGGTCGTAATTCTCCATGACAACTTCAGCTTGACGTTGAAGCGTTATATCGTCTTGATAGGTATATTTGCCCGGGTAGATTCCATCCGTGTTTAGATTATCCTGAGGTGCGAAGAGGAGAGGCCCAGAGAATAAATGTGGGAAATCAGGCAGGAGGGGTTCATTTGATGTAGCTGGCGATGAAGAAGTGGCAGAGGGGCTAGACGAATCCACAATCGAAAAAGTAGGCGCTCGGACAGGGGGTAAAGCTTCTGGATCCAAAGATGCAGGTCCACAGATATACCCGTTAATAGCGCTAGCAGCTACCACAGCCGGACTAGCCAAATAAGCCTGCGCATTCGGATGACCCATCCGTCCTTTATAGTTCCTATTCGTAGCACTAATCCCAGTCTGTCCTTCCTCCAACAATCCCGTTCCAAGCCCAATACAAGGCCCACACCCCGGAGGAAGGGTTTTGGCGCCAGCTAGTACTAATGTATCCCAATCACCTAAGCGTTCGGATTCTTGTTGTACGGCCGAGCTTGCAGCTGCGATGTAGAATTCAACCCCTGGAGCGACTTTGTTTCCTTTCATGACAGCTGCCGCAGCTGACAAGTCAGAGACACGGGAGTTGGTACAACTGACCAGATAGGCTTTTTGGATGGAAATTTTTTTGGATTCGAGCACCGGGAGTGGAGTTGATATTTTAACACTGTTAGGACCAGAAACGTGCGGAACCAAGGTAGAGAGATCAAACACGAGGTGAGAAGAATATTCTGCCCCTAGATCTGATTTGAGATTGTTTTCGCGGAGGGCTTTTAGTCTTTGTTCATTGATCCTTGGGTGGATGGGAGGTAAAGGAATAGTTTCGGGAGACGATGAGAAAGTTCTCAATTGAAGTCTTCTCAGTACCCGTTCATACCAATTTAAGAGCGTATCATCCACAGGGAATACGCCGGCCAATGCACCCCATTCCGTCGTCATATTCGCGATAGTCAACCGATCATCAACGCCTAGCGCAGCGATACCTTCACCCGTAAATTCCAGAGCAGCATTGAGCACCTCATCGCGGTTGAACGACCCACATAGAGCCACTATCACATCTTTCCCTGTCACCCCGGGTGCCAGACTACCTTTCAACTCCACTTTAATCATCCGTGGTACCTGCCACCAAGTCTTTCCCGTAGCCCACAGTGCAGCAGCGTCCGTACGAACGATCGGGGTGCCAACACATCCGACACCACCATACATGTTGCTATGGCTATCGCTTGCCACTGTTAGTGTGTGCGGAAAAGCGTAACCCTCCTCTACGAGGATTTGGTGACCGATACCTCGACCGGCAGAGTAAAAATCTACCCCGTGAGTTCGAGCGAACTCTTCGATCATGGTGTATTTAGAAAGGTTTTTCGAAGATCGGTTTTGCACGTCATGGTCAAGTGTGAAGACAGGCTGAGAAGGATTTTGTATTCGTGTCGCTCCGATGGACTTGAACCTATACAGAGATGAACAATTTAAAAAAGGATGAATAAATAGGCAGCGCACTTGGATACGACAGGCCCGGTATTATCATGTGTCATAACATGTTCAGGTCGAATCATAACATAGTCTCCAGCTTTAACAAATTTTCCGGCTGGAAGACCTACAGCATATTTCTGTACGACTTTTTCGATGATAGTTTGAGGAGTAGTACAGGGTGGTTCGCCAGCTATGGTAGCGAGAAATTTCCTAGACGCACTGTGCCCATACTGGCGAGCCCAGGCGCGGCTTGATAATGTACGCATCTCGAAGTGCTTGCGTAGGCCAGACCTAGCATTTTATTCGGCGATCATCGGCTTTACATGAATTATTGACAGGTTACATGTTACCACACATGTACATTACATTACACTATCATTCCTTCTTAACATGAGCCTTTCCCCAAACCAACCTCTCAGTTTCCTTCGCTTCCTTCTCTCCATAAATTAGCTTAATCTTTAGCGCCTTGATCAACGTCATTAAAGGCAGAAACATAGCAACCCGTCTTTGATACGCTTTGTATGCTGGATACTTGGAACTTGAGATACCTTCGGTGAAGAGCGTGGAAGAGATAAATAAGGCAGAAAGTGCGAGAGCGGGGAGGAGCTGACGGAGGGCTGGGAGAAGGGTGATGTAAAGGTTGTCAAGGAAGGGCCGGTGGAGATCTGGGTTCATGACGGACATCATGATCATGCGAAGGGGTGGAAGTTGGTACCACCGGAGAAGATTGCGAGGAGATGGGGAGAGGAGAGGCATGAGAGTGATTATCCACTGCAAAAGCTAAATGTCAGTCAGTTTAAATGAAGTTAGGAGATTACTTACCCAGAAAGTCTGCTCGCACGCGCAATTTGGATGCCTCGAATAACGCCAAAGTCCACGAGTTACGAATCCTCGGTGGGCATCTTCCTTCGTCCACGCAAGGCGCGCACCCGGCCACTGGCGACTCGGATTATATTCATCGACAGTCGAATCTCCTTTCTCTTTTGCCAAAACATCATGTTTATACGCATGGAAAGCATACTGCTGGTTGTCTGCTGTGAATTCGAAAAGTAGAACAACCAGAGCGAGTGCTGCAAGCGTATAATCAGAAGTTGCGAGAGGTGTATGAGGTTGAAGGACGGATGCAGAATAGGTAGGCAGACCAAGGAGGAGGAGGAGAGCATTTTGAGTGGCTGCGATGAAAGTAAGGTTTGTGATTTGGAATAACCAAGCAGGGATTTGTTTGCGGAGAACGGCCCATCGGTAGTCTTCATCATGTCTGGAGAAAATAATGGGTATAGGGGTGCATTATTAGATATTGAATGACTGACAAACTGAAGAGACCACGACGGTAGGTATTGTAGCTCAACCTAAACAGACTGTCAGATAAAGGAAATAAGGAAACGTGTGAGAAAGCACTAGCCTGCACATCCAGGTCAAGATGAGGCCAAACATCAAAAGCGCTCTCGGACTATAGTCTTTTACAGTAACCCATCCAAGGTCCTTGGGAGTGTACGGGACAAAGAGGTATTTTTGAGTGTTGGGCCAAAGGGGTAGCAGGGCATAGTAAGCTGTGTATATAGTGGGCAGGAAAGTCCAGAGACGATCCACCTGTGATACATTTGAAGTTACGATGGACACCAGCCAAGTGACAACGGTTAGCAGGAAACAGAACTGCACAGGCCAATCAAGGTATGGTGGTACAGAGAAGACAGTCATTGTGGTGCTGACTAATCGCCCTATATCCAATATTCTAGTAGTAAGTGTAATAAATACAAGTTGCGAGAAAGGGTGAGTTCAGATTTAATATACATAGAAAGGAAGGAATAATGATACATATAGAGCATGCATGGAAGATTCACATGACGCTCAGTGAATGTAATAGGAGAATTAGACAATGACACAGCCAGCACAACAGCTGCCAGCAGGAACTTCATCTCCGTTCTTATCACCGTACACTCCAGTAGCGCCTGGAAGCGCCGGTCGACCAGTTTGCTGCTCCTAAATAGTTCGTCAGAAAGTAAAACAATCTTCACGAACATGGTAACAAACCCTGTTATACCTCCTGATTTCCCGAACGAGGGTTCCGAAAGCCTCATCTACATTGACCCCGACTTTGGCTGACGTTTCAATAAACTGGCAACCAAAATGTTTGGCAAGGTCTCGTCCCTCTGGGAGGTGGTCATTAGCCTGGAGAGGTTGAGAAAGCTCGAAGCATACCATTTATGCCAACCTGCCGTTCGTATTCCAAGTCACACTTGTTCGCAACGATAATAACAGGGACACTATCTTGATCCTTCACTCGCAAGATTTGTTGATAGAAGGTGTTGATTTCCTCGAAGGAATCGCGAGAAGTAATAGAATATACCAGCAGGAAACCCTCCCCAGACCGCATGTATTGCTCTCGCATGGCACTATGAATTTGAAGGGAGTAAGTTTCCTTCATAAGATAGAAACGGAAACGGGTGTCTGCATTTAATGGCAGTAGGAAAAGACGTACTAATATTCTTCTTGGCCTGCAGTGTCGAGGATGTCGAGAAGGGCCACTTCCCCGTCAATGACATATTGTTTGCTGTATGAATCTTCAAGCGACCATGGTTATGGCTTTGGGTACAGTTCTAGTGTGATTTCACTTACCCTCGATAGTAGGGTCATAGTCGATAATGAAATGGCCCTGAATGAATTGGAGAGTGAGAGCCGATTTCCCAACACCTGCAGTGCGCAAAATCGTTCAATAACAATTAAAAGAAACCATGGGAAATTATTATACGAACCTCCTCCACCGACTACGACAAGCTTATACTGTCGTAAGAACTGAGCCTATGCAAAGAGTCAACTCTATTAAAAAATGAAGACATGATAAGCAGACATACCTTGGAAGCCATTGATATACGAGGAGGGTGGTGAAGGGTAGGAAGAAAAAAGGTGACAGCGCGCGAAAGGATCTGAAGGAGTGTCAAGAGAGAGAGGGTCCTTAAGGCGACAGACTAAATTCTACTAAATTACATACACAAGCTGCCGTTATTACTCCTGTTCCGGCGATCTCTGTCAACGCAACGGCGCCGTTCCAACCCGTCCCCGTCAAAATTCATCAGAATCACCATCATGGAACCGCATATTTCTGCTATTTTATATAGGTTACTACTAGGTTACTCTGGTCTCACTGACAAGGTACATTCGCCAGGTGCTTCCCATATGATGCCAGAACGAACTCGACAATGTCGACATGCCTCGTGTAACAATTTGATATCCGGCGGAACTCTTTGATTGTTGCCCAGAAGTTGGTTGCACTCACTTCACAAAAGTATCAAAAGATGGACAGTAACTACTTGATCTATCTCAGAATGCTCAAGACCTGTGACTCCACTGAGCGCCACTGATATTGATATCTAAATTTGAGAGCCATGCAATAATGATCGCTGACTAATCACCCCATTCTTTCTCATTGCCATCATGAGCAGCAGTGTTTTGATTCAGGCTTTTGCGCCTTTCCCGACTCTCTCAATCTTTGTTCCCGATTCAACCGAGATATCAGGATTATTTCCTTTAATTAATGACAAATACCCTTCGTTTCCTCTCTCTCTTGCCTCTTCGCTGGTTTTCTCAACACATTCTGGTCATGTTCCTCCTCCACAATCACTCATCTCCGACCTCAAGGCCACCTCTACCAATATAGTCTCTCTCAGGCTATCACCCCGTCTCCTTGGTGGTAAAGGAGGATTTGGAAGTCAACTTAGGGCTGCTGGCGGTCGCATGAGCAGCCAGAAAACGAACAACAATGACTCATGCCGTGATCTCACTGGTCGTAGGCTCAGTACTATCAAAGAAGCGAAGAAGTACGTCCTTTCCCTTTGCCACTATCGCCAATTCTTAACGCCATTATAGACTATCAGAATATATTCAACATGAGCCAGACCGCCTCGCAGCTAAAGCAGAGGCTCAGAAAGCCAAGCTAGAAGCCCTTGAACGCAAGCTTGGCATCGAACCTTCTTCATCCTCAACAACACCCTCAGACCCCAACTCACCACCCGATGTCCTCGCTGGAAAGAAACACCGTTTTGACGATACCGAATATCTAGAACAGAGTCGGGATCTTAAAGATGGTGTAAAAAATGCTGTTGCCGCTGCGCTGTTGAAGAAGAAGAAAAAGAAAGTTAAACTTTCGCATCCGAATGATTCTTCCAGTACCGACGCGATGGACAGTAAGGGCAAACTTCCTGTGCAACTAGTGACTGTTCCGGTGGTACCTGCCACGGCAATCGCTCTGGATGCTGTTGGTGCATAATTGGTTGGAATCGATCGTATAGATGAGGGGTTATAGTCATTGGGTAAAAAGGCCGCTCCTACCTATATATCCTGAGAGGGTATTGATGGGTCAGAGAGGTGATCAACGGGTCGGTGTTGTTGAAGTTCGGAGTCAGGTTCCAAGACGAACCCAATTCTTTTGTACATTGTTAATGTAGTGTTATATACAGGCCTTGGCTTGCTTATACTAAGTTATAGAGGGAGTCTCGCTGTGACCGAGTAAATTGAGCGTATTACGTAACTGCCTTGCCTACTTTCTAAGACTTTCTTCATAGATAAATTTCCAAGTAGCATCGTTGTTACTCGCCGCCCGCCGAGTTCAAATTCAAGTCGGAAAATCCAGATCACCTTTCCGTACCCAAACGCCGACATGTGCTCGACCCCTACCCATAATGAGCTCATTATGGCACATTTTCCTGCTGGAACATTCTGAACCGAATCCTATCACTGCCGTCCGACGCTTCGGATCCGAAACCCTCTAACCCAAGTGATCCATCCTCCCTCCCGGAAACCACCTGCAAAGTGCGCTACATACATTCCTTGTTTGGATGCTATTTCTTTCTATGTGTGGTGGATCTAAGATAAAATCCTCATGAAAGTCATCATATCACACATTTGCATAACCATTCTGGATCCTGGGACACTCGTGGGCGTCGCATGACGTCAGCGATCCTAAAATAAACCTTGTGGAGAATGATGCGGTGGGTATTTCGTATCTCCTTTGATGTAATAAGATCAGGTGGATTCAGAAAGGTGAGGAAATGGCCACGGCCAATTTATTGTTATTCCTATCGAGCAGCACTTGAAAAGTGGCTGGTATCCATGAAAAACAATTACCACAGGGTCTCTTGCCATTATGTAAACCCCTTTTCCCATCGAACGAAGAGCAACAGAATGACTTTTACGAGATAGAAATTGACGCCGAGTCAAGCGAACCTTTTGGGGTGACAAAACTAAATACCCTAATAATATATAACCTCGAATGCGCGAGGCTCACTTGGAGTCAATTTGATTTGAGAAATTTTAATGCTTTCTCTCAGCTTGACTTAAACATATAACAAGAAAACTAAAGCAGAGTCACTCGCTCGGGCATTGCGATGTAATATCACGATAAATAAGGATATTGAAACTGGGGGACATTGCAGACAAAGCCCTAAGATGGTGTACTAATAAAGTATGTATAACAGATAGAGCAATATGTACAAGTCCTGGTGTACTCTAAGAAGCGTTGATATCCAGCAGGGGTTCTGATTTGCTGTCAATTTCAGTATTAGGATCCAGAGTAGTAGTTAGATCCTTAAGGGCGCCGGGGAAGACGGTGATTGCATCACGGGTTGATACACAGCTCCTGAAAATCTTTTAACATTTGCAACGTGGCCCTCAGTGCCGGAGAAATCCTGAAGACCATAAGTTTCCGCAGTGTCAAAACCAGTTGGGTCAAGACCAGGAGGATGTTGAACGCAATGTCCTTCACATCGGTTTGCTACAAGAGGGGGGAGAAAGGTCAGAATGATAATTAAAGATACAACTGTAAACGAAATAAACAGACCAGTTGGGTTGTTTCGCTTCACAATAGCCGTCGCTATCAACATGAAAACTGCCCATCCCGTCCAGAACATACTGAGTGTCGCAACTAAAACAGATATAACCAACTGGCCGAGACTTTTCCGTTGCTGAAATTGACAAGGATAAACCACTTGAATAGTGGCTGATCCCGAAACCGTCACAGGTAGAACTTGCTGGAGCAAAGGAATGGGTGCAATCCATTCCATATACAAAGTGGAGTTACTAAATGGCACGCCATTGGCTTGTGTTACAGGAAATGTAGGGGATATTGTGCCATTCAGGGCTGCAGGGTTGAGGATAAAATTGTTTGAACTTGGATTAATTCGGATGGATGCATAGACAGTTTGGAGGAGATTGTAAATGGCTAATTCAGTGTCATTGTCAAAAACCCAAGGGTTCCAAGTAGGATCGATTGGATAACGGCTGTCGTAGTAGTAAATGGTCGAGTTGGGTAGTACAGTCGCTGCAGCAATGATATTGAATTGAGGAGGATTGATAGCGCATGATGCATTGAGACCTAAGGACATTGGGCAATAATTGAAATTAGCTTGAACTGAAAGGGACATCACTGATGAATGATTCGAGAATAAAAGGGCGTTGTAAGTCCGGGTCCCTACATCTTGTGACGCGGTCTTTAATCTAGAAATCACATTCATAATAAGTATCATTAATGTGAGAAAAAGATAGGAAACAAACAGGTTATCGAGGATTGATCCTCGTACATCTTCGGTACCATCACTTAACCGTCGCGTCAAACCTAGCAGCGGTGAATATCGCCCTGGAAGTAAGGCCACCGAGAAAGATGTTCTAGAGGTCACGTTGAATGAGTTCACATCGATGCAGGCAGATATGACTGTGAAGTCTATGCTCCAGGATAATAGGCTTCCATCAAGATAGACGGAAACCACATCGCAAAAGGTTAACGGGGCGCCACTGTACGATATCCCGGATTCCCCTGCATTGGGCCGTATGATAGAGTCGATGGTCCATTGGAAGAACGAGTAGTTGGTTGTTAACGGATCTCCTACATTAAACACATGGCTCTCGCAGAGTGTTCCCGGTTCTGGTTCACGAAAGGGCATAAATCCATCAAACCAATGTGTTTGTGTTGCGTTGAAGTCACTTTGAAAGACTGTAATGGTCTCGTAACCAGTCAAAGCAGCTGTGGAAATAAATGAGTCATTGATTGCAAGTGAGGAGTTGAGAAGGGGTGTGGTTACTGTTGACTACGCCGAGGATAGCGATGACAAGGACTGCACCAGCGAGAGAAATTGGCGTAAACCAGCGCCAGTTGAATGAGCGAGAGATAGGATATTCTAGAGACATAATAGCGAAGTCGACAGTATTCATTCGACCTATCACAGGTATTTTATACATGACAATGTCACTGTCTACCCGCAGGTAACCTGTACGATCGAAGCCACAGTGTGCCTGGTTCCGGTTCCGGTAATGGCGACTTTAATAATCATGTTTTTACCATGAAGGATGTGCGTTAAGACAATATATAATAAGAAAGCAAGAATGACAGATAAATTGCCGCCGATCTGTCTATAAAGTGAAGCGAGGTACAGGTCAGGTGAGGACAAGAAGTGCATCACGTGCACATTCTTCATCCTTGCTGGCTCGATAAATCCTGCGTCGAGCTGCGTTACTCTGTTCGTTTTCACCCACCCTCCTCTCCAATGGCTTCGGCATGTCATCAGCAATAGTGCCTTTTCTGACCTGAAAATACCCAGCAACGTCAAATGTCTTCTGTCCCTTATTCTGAGGCGTGGCCCACTGGTACCCGCCCACGCATCTTGTATCAAGGACCCTTTTTCGTTGTCGGAGTCTTTCCGGGTCTGGAACACACTTCGTGTGTTTTTACCCAATTAGCTTGTGCAACTGCTTATGCAGCATCGCCGTAAAGTTAAGCAATCATCCACTTTTATTCAATCCTAGCACTTTAAGTTGTCACGCAAGGACTTAAACCAGTCTCGTTTCCATCCGTTGTGCTATGAACTCTACCCTGCGCCGACGGACCGTCGGAGAATCGAAATTCTGCGCAGGATTCAACACCATCTGGTGCATTCCGCGTACGTTTACTACGGTCGTGAGAACAAGCTTGGAAAGCTTGCCTCTGCCGGGAGCCTACTTTCTTCACATGAACTCATTGGATGAATTCCCAAGTAACATCGTTGTTACTCGCCACTCTTCAGATTCAAGCCGGAAAATCCAGATCACCTTTCCGGGCCCAATCGCCGACATGCGCTCAACCCTATCCATAATGAGCGCATTTTCCTGCTGGGGCATTCTATCACTGCCATCCGACGCCTGAAACGTTCGATCCCAAGTGATCTATCCTCCCCGAAATCACCTATAAAGTGAGCTACATTCCCCGCTTGGATGCCTTTTTTTTCTATTTGTGGTGGATCTACATCAGTCTGAATGGTAGATAAAATCCTCATGAAAGTCACATCACACCTTTGCATAACCGTTCTGGGTCCTTCCACCGTCTACGGGACGCTTGTGGGCGTCGCATGTCGTCAGCGATCCTAAAAGACCTTGTGGAGAATCACGCGGCGTGTATTTCTTGTGATGCAAGAGAATCAGGCGAGGAAATAGTGCTTATATTTGGGGATGGCCAATTTATTTTTATTCCTGTCGAGCAACACTTGAAAATTGTTTCCCAAGGCTTGAAGATGGTAGCGGAAAAATAGTTACCACTGAGTCTCTTGCCATTGAACCCTCTTTCCCGAGCGAGATGGAAATTAACGTTGGGTCAAGCGAACCTTTGGGGGTGACAAAAGTGTGACTTCGGCAGAGGATGCGCTGCGTTATCGTGGAACTAAACACCATATTAATATATAACCTCGAATGCGCGAGGCTCACTCGGAGTCAACTTGACTTGAGCAAAATTTATGCTTTCTCTCAGCTTGACTTAGATATACAACAGGAAATCTAAAGAAAGACGTTCAGAGTCACTCGCTCGGAGATAGCAGTGGAATATCACGATAAATAAGCATATCGAAACTGGGATATCACAGACGAAGGGCTAAGGTAGTGCTAACAAAGTATGCATAGTAACAGATAGAACAATACGTGCAAGTCCTGGCGTACTCTAAGAATCTGTGGGAGCATTGATGTTCAGCAGGGATTCTGATCTGCTGTCAATTCCAATATCAGGAGAGTAGTACTTAGATCCTTCAAGGGTGGGGGACGGAGACGGAAATTGTATCACAGGTTGATATACAGCTCCTGAAAGCCTTTTAACATCCGCAATGTTGCGCTCAGTGCTGGAGAAATCTTTGGCCTGAAGACCATAAGTGTCAAAACCACTTGGGTCAAGACCAAGAGGATGTTGAAAGCAATGTCCTTCACATCGGTTTGCTACAAGAGAGAAAGGTTAGAAATGACAATTAAAAATACAACTGTAAACGAATTAACATACCAGTTGGGTTGTTTCGCTTCACAATAGCCGTCGCTATCAACATGAAAACTGCCCATCCAGTCGAAAACATACTGAGTGTCGCGACTAAAACAGATATAACCAACTGGCCGGTACTTTTCCGTTGCTGAAATTGACAAGGATAAACCACTTGGATAGTGGCGGGTCCCGAAACCGTC
Source organism: Phlegmacium glaucopus (assembly GCA_015039465.1). Lineage (NCBI taxonomy): Eukaryota > Fungi > Basidiomycota > Agaricomycetes > Agaricales > Cortinariaceae > Phlegmacium > Phlegmacium glaucopus. The sequence goes on from MU130548.1 coordinate 272,018, forward strand.
ACAGGTAGAATTTTCTGGAGCCGAGGAATAGGTGCAATCCAGCCAGCATACAAAGTGGAGTTACTAAATGGCACACCATTGGCTTGCGTTACGGGAAATGTAGGGGCTATCGTGCCATTCAGGGCTGCAGGGTTGAGGATAAAATTGTTTGAACTTGGATTACCGAGGTCAATTCGGATGGATGCATAGACAGTCTGGAGGAGGTTGTAAATGGCTAATTCAGTGTCATTATCAAGAACCCAAGGGTTCCAAGTAGGATCGGTAGGAGCCTGGCTGTCGTAGGAGTAAATGGTCGAGTTTGGTAATACAGTTGCTGCAGCAATGATATTGAATTGAGGAGGATTGATAGCGCATGATGCATTGAGACCTAAGGACATTGGGCAATAATTGAAATTAGCTTGAGCTGAAAAGGTCACCGCTGATGAATGATTTGAAAATAAAAAGGCGTTATAAGTCCGGGTTCCGAAATCTTGTGCCGCGGTCTTTAATCTAGAAATCACATTCATAATAAGTATCATTAATGTGAGAAAAAGATAGAAAACAAACAGGCCATCGAGGATCGCTCCTCGTACATCTTCGGTACCATCACTTAACCGTCGCGTCAAACCTAGCAATGGTGAATATCGCCCTGGAAGTACGGCTGTTGAGAAAGACGTTCTAGCAGTCACGTTGAATGAGTTCACATCGACGCAGGCAGATATGACTGTGAAGTCTATGCTCCAGGATAATAGGCTTCCATCAAGATAGACGGAAACCACATCGCAAAAGGTTAACGGGGCACCACTGTACGATAGGCCGGATTCTCCTGCATTGGGCCGTATGATAGAGTCGATGGTCCATTGGAAGAACGAGTAGTTGGTCGTTAACGGATCTCCTACATTGAATACATGGCTCTCGCAGAGTGTTCCCGGCTTTGGCTCATGAAATGGCATAAATCCATCAAACCAATGTGTTTGTGTTGCGTTGAAGTCACTTTGAAAGACTGTAATGGTCTCATAGCCAGTCAAAACAACTGTGGAAATGAATAAGTCATTGATTGCAGGTGAGGAGTTGAGAAAGGGTGTGGTTACTGTTGACTACGCTGAGGATAGCGATGACAAGGACTGCACCAGCGAGAGAAATTGGCGTAAACCAGCGCCAGCTAAATGAGCGAGAGAGAGGATATTGCAGAGACATAACAGCAAAGTCGACAGGGCTCATTCGACCCTTCACAGGTATTTTATACATGACAAGGTCAGTGCCTGCCCGCAGGTCACCTGTATAGTCGAAGCCTATGCTTAGGCCCTGTTCCGGTAATGGTGGCTTCAACAATCATATTTCTACTGTGAAGGATGCGCGTTAAGAGCCAACCATACAATATTCAAGGGTCTATGTTTAGCTTGGCGGAGGAAAAGCCAAGGATGTAGGTTATGAAAATTTCTAAGTATAGGCGTCCACAGGTATCGCTGCCAGCTGCCTATTGGCATCAGCGGAGTATCGGTAGTTTACGTAAGTCAGCCTTAGGGACTAAGCTAGACATGAGGTTAGGATCAACAAAAATGTTTATTGGTACATAGCCAAAGCTCTCTCATGTAGACAAAGTCCTAAGGTGGCAAGGTTTTAACTTAATTAAAGAAATACCTTTAAGACTTTATAAAAGTTTAAAAACTTTGAGTATAAGTATTGATAGTATGTACTCAAGTATGGGAGGCAAAGACTTCCTTGCCCAATTTGCTGCAGTCAGTGATGTCAAGAACGATATGAGCTGGGAGGAGTGGAAGAACGCCAAAAATATTAGAGGCTGATGAGGATGAGCGGAGAGTGGAAGAGGAAGTTGCAAGCGAATCTCGTGATCGGAAACGAACATGCTCAAGTGTCGTATGAAGGCATGGACGTTGATCAGCCCACGCCTGCTACGGCACCGAAGAAACCCAAGGCCCCCGGTCCAACGCGCAAGACAGCAAGCCAAAAGGAGATGGAATTGGAAGAGAGGGATGTCCGGGCTCTTATAAGGAGTTTGCAGCGGTGGGGTGATATTCGCCAACGATATGACCTTATTGTTCGTTTTATCATCGTTTCTGACTTGCTCCCTTGCACTAATCTACATTATAGGTCACGGAGTCTAAACTCCAAGACAAGAACAGGGACATGATGCTCGATGTTGCTGACGACATCATTGACATCTGTGCACAGGCTGTAAAGGACAGCGAAGAACAGAAACGATTGATAATTGCTTCCGGTGAAACCTTGACTAACGCTCAGAAGAGCAAAGCCGTTCTAGTCACCTGTCGAAGGGTCAACAACGTCAATGCAGAGATGGTGCTCTCTCGCAATCGTGACCTTCGTATTCTTTACAACATCCTTTCCGAACTTGAAGATCCATACAAGTGGCATATCCCCATCGAAAACATTCGACCGACCCTCAATTGGTCCGGTCGATGGGGTCCACAGGATGATTCGATGCTCCTTGTAGGAGCCTTCATCTACGGCTTCGGAAACTGGGAAGGGATGGCGAAAGACCCCAAGCTGGGACTAGACGGCAAGTTCTTCCTTGAAGAGGGCAAGATAGGTGAAGACGCTGCAAGTCGACCGATACCCAATGCTATTCATCTTGTCCGCCGTGGTGACTTTGCTGAGCATCCTGCGTGAGCATGATGAGGAATTACGTTCGTACGAGAATTCCCTCTGGAGCAAAGGGCAGCTAAAGGTTTCGGCCTCCCCTCCCCCGACAGCGATGGCGTCGACTTCACATAGCAGTAGCCTTGAAGCGATGAGCCGAGAGTGAAGCGATGGAGGGCCGCTGCTCTGCATGGCATGTCCGAGTTCCTCAGGTATGAACATAGGATGTGATTACCTGAACATTCTTCATTTTCCTTGCCCTCTAATACATCCTTCTTTTTTCACTGTTGGAATTTAAATTTACAGCAAAAAAATTTGAGAGTAGACCCATTTCCATTTTGCAGTACTTATAATTTTTTGGTCATATTTAAGGCTTGCAAAAACAGAATTAATTGGATTGGGTCAGGCATTGGAGCTTCCAGTACCACGTCACCATACTTATACTAAGTTATAGTTCCATGTGACGCACGCCAGCACCAAGCCAGCACTGTCCAGCATAGTTTCGTCACCCTATCACATTGTCATACGGTCAAGTATGGAACCACATAGCCCGCTGCAATCTTTGCAATCAGAGAATTTCTATACTGACCTGCGTCAGATTAGCAGCAATCAATACCCAATTGATGGAAATGAAACGCACTCAATTTCGCAAGCTGCCAGGAACATTCTTGTGCTTGAGCCAACATGAGCCACTCGACGCTTTTCACGAATGCAACCGAGAGATTCAGAGAAACTTCTTTGTTATCTGGTGAGAGGACTAACTTTGGGAGTACAGATGCCTGTAAGAATGACAATGTACCGGCGGCTTGCTGGACCAAATGACCTGGTGAGTGACCAACAAGGCACGATAGACGAAGGCAGGATTACTTGATAGTTCGCAGCAGCGCGTTTAATTCCATCGCTTGTTGTGTGCTAATAAAGTATGGATAACAGATGGAACAATATGTACAAGTCCTGTCGTACTCTAAGAAAGCCTAAGAATCTGTGAGAACATCGCTGTTCAGGTCAATTTCGGTATTAGGATCGGGAGTGGTAGTTAAATCCTTCGGGGGCGGGGAAGACGGAGATTGCATCACGGGTTGATACACAGCTCCTGAAAACCTTTTAACATTTGCAACGTTGCGTTCAGTACCGGAGAAATCTCTGGCCTGAAGACCATAAGTCTCTGGAGTGTCAAAACCACTTGGGTCAAGATCAAGAGGATGTTGAAAGCAATGTCCTTCACATCGGTTTGCTACAAGAGAGAAAGGTTAGAAATGACAATTAAAAATACAACTGTAAACGAATTAACATACCAGTTGGGTTGTTTCGCTTCACAATAGCCGTCGCTATCAACATGAAAACTGCCCATCCAGTCGAAAACATACTGAGTGTCGCGACTAAAACAGATATAACCAACTGGCCGGTACTTTTCCGTTGCTGAAATTGACAAGGATAAACCACTTGGATAGTGGCGGGTCCCGAAACCGTCACAGGTAGAATTTTCTGGAGCCGAGGAATAGGTGCAATCCAGCCAGCATACAAAGTGGAGTTACTAAATGGCACACCATTGGCTTGCGTTACGGGAAATGTAGGGGCTATCGTGCCATTCAGGGCTGCAGGGTTGAGGATAAAATTGTTTGAACTTGGATTACCGAGGTCAATTCGGATGGATGCATAGACAGTCTGGAGGAGGTTGTAAATGGCTAATTCAGTGTCATTATCAAGAACCCAAGGGTTCCAAGTAGGATCGGTAGGAGCCTGGCTGTCGTAGGAGTAAATGGTCGAGTTTGGTAATACAGTTGCTGCAGCAATGATATTGAATTGAGGAGGATTGATAGCGCATGATGCATTGAGACCTAAGGACATTGGGCAATAATTGAAATTAGCTTGAGCTGAAAAGGTCACCGCTGATGAATGATTTGAAAATAAAAAGGCGTTATAAGTCCGGGTTCCGAAATCTTGTGCCGCGGTCTTTAATCTAGAAATCACATTCATAATAAGTATCATTAATGTGAGAAAAAGATAGAAAACAAACAGGCCATCGAGGATCGCTCCTCGTACATCTTCGGTACCATCACTTAACCGTCGCGTCAAACCTAGCAATGGTGAATATCGCCCTGGAAGTACGGCTGTTGAGAAAGACGTTCTAGCAGTCACGTTGAATGAGTTCACATCGACGCAGGCAGATATGACTGTGAAGTCTATGCTCCAGGATAATAGGCTTCCATCAAGATAGACGGAAACCACATCGCAAAAGGTTAACGGGGCACCACTGTACGATAGGCCGGATTCTCCTGCATTGGGCCGTATGATAGAGTCGATGGTCCATTGGAAGAACGAGTAGTTGGTCGTTAACGGATCTCCTACATTGAATACATGGCTCTCGCAGAGTGTTCCCGGCTTTGGCTCATGAAATGGCATAAATCCATCAAACCAATGTGTTTGTGTTGCGTTGAAGTCACTTTGAAAGACTGTAATGGTCTCATAGCCAGTCAAAGCAGCTGCGGAAATAGATGAGTCATTGATTGCAAGTGAGGAATTGAGAAAGGGTGTGGTTACTGTTGACTATGCTGAGGATAGCGATGACAAGGACTGCACCAGCGAGAGAAATTGGCGTAAACCAGCGCCGGTTGAATGAGCGAGAGATAGGATAATCCAGAGACATAAAGCGAAGTTGGGAGTTGACAGGACTTGGTCGACCTATCACAAATCTTTTATACCCGACAATGCCACTGTCTCGCAGGTATGTAACCTGTCCTGTGCCTGGTTCCGGTTCCTGTAACGGTGACTTCAAAAATCATGTTTCTACTGTGAAGGATGGGCGTTAAGTCAATATTTAATAAGAAAATAAGAACGACAGTAAATTACCTCTCGTCATTCCTATCTGTTTCCTAAACCACTGTTTCTCTCCAATCGTGTTCAAAACTTTCACAAGTTTGTTCATGTTCTCTCCTTCATGAAGCCCAAGTTTGGAGTTGGCCAGCCGTATGTTGTTATTCAAATTTGTTGATAAAGATTTCGTGTCCAGATGATGGAAGTCCAGGTACCGCAGGCCTATGAAGATCAATAATAATATTTAACTTGTTCCACATTTCCACATCGACAATATATAACATACGTAACTTCAACGTAACTTACCCTTGGTAATTTCCAAGAAGAGATTGATGACATTTTGCTCATGACGCCAGGCTTTCCTGTCACAAAAATCTGCATTCGAACATTTACCTCATGTGTATCAGCAAATTTTTGCTCACCTTGAAGGCCTGATACGCTGGCTTGAGTTGCATATCGTTTAAGACTTCGAAACTTGGAGGGTTTGATATGTCAGGAGCAACCATGAAGACTTTAGATAAATTGACGATGCATCCGGACAAGAGATATGGTGGTGACGACTGGAGCATTTTCCTAGTTCTCTCGGATGAAGAATGCTACAAAACAGCTACTGTACCATTTCGTTTAATTCGGCCACCACGTGACTTTTTATTATATAGCTGGTTATTATGGGCAATCGAGAACAAATCAATAAGAAAGGCATTTTGACTCTGGACATAAAGGAGTTACACGTACGAGTCGGATTATAATTTCAATAGGAATTAATAGGATGCTAATTCCTTGCCTATACATTGATACTTCTTTGAGAATGCTCAAACTGCGCAAGTATTTGCATCGCTCTATTCCGCTAATTCAGTTTCCCGAAGGTTCTCATCTCGAGCTCCTGCTGATGAGGTTGTTTGCAGACATTCAGGCCTCAGGTTTTTCCCACTACATACCGTAGTTGGTTTTTTTGCAAGTACAGGCGGACCCGGGTATTTATACCGGTGCTGCGGCTATGATGATGCAATCTCGCTTTGTTCACACTCGATTGCTCAGACTCTCGTTCTCTCGTAGCTGCCGTGTTAATCATCGCTTCGACCACAAAATGTCCACGAAAACAATCGCAGTCCTCGACGATGCAGAACTCAAAGATGGTCAAATGTATGTATATCCAGCATCCGAATCTTTGTCTCATATCTCATCAATCATACAGGAAGGAAGTCAGCTTCGAAGATGGAAAGGTTCTTTTATCTCGCCTGGGCGATAAGATAAACGCTACTAGTGCATTTTGTACCCATTATGGAGCCCCCCTTGCCAAAGGTGTCTTGACCTCCGACGGCCGAGTCGTCTGGCAAGTGCATTGCAATCAATGAGTTCAAGCTAAAGCTTTCTTACATTTTTCATTAGCCCATGGCACGGTGGTACGTCCGGCGTTCTCCCACTCTTCATGCAACTTTATCTTTATTATTTTAGCCTGCTTCAACGTCTGTACAGGGGACATAGGTATGTAGCTGAATAGACCACTCTCTCCTGAGATCTGATGCTATCTCTTCCAATAGAGGATGCCCCAGGTCCTATGGCACTTCATTCTTTTGGAACTCAGGTTAAAGATGGAAAGATCCTTGTCACAGCTAACGTGGCCAGCACCCTTAAAAGCAACATGTCGCGTCAACCCAAATTACTTGCGACAGGAGTGAACAGTGTAGGGAAGGGGGTTATAATTGTCGGAGGAGGATCAGGGGCTTTCCATGCTGTGGAAAGTTTGAGAGAAGTGAGTTGGATATGCCTACGAAATGTTTGCATCCTGTCATACCGTCATCTAGCATGGGTTCCCTGGTCCGATCACCATTCTCTCGAAAGAGAATTATACACCCATCGATAGGTAGACCATCTACCATGCTGAATGAAAATGGCCTACTAATGACTTTCGGTTTCATAGGACTAAACTCAGCAAGGCCCTTATCACAGATCCTGCTAAAATCGAATGGCGAAGCGCCGCAGACCTCAAAATCAAATACGGCACTAACATACGACTCGGAGTGGTAATTATGTCCTGTTAATTACCTGCATAAGGATGCCGACGCCTCATCGATAGGAGGTCACGTCTATTGATGTCGAGAAGAGAACCGTTACCCTTGACGAAGGCAAGGAAGTCCTCGCTTACGATAGATTGATTCTGGCACCAGGAGGTACCCCACGACGTCTCCCAGTCGAAGGCGCCCAACTCCAGAATGTGTACACTTTCCGTGGAATAGACGACGCCAAGAAAGTTGATGCTGGTGGGTCACTCTAGTAAGGAGACACATTCATCTGCTCACGCCCCCGAAGCCGCTCAGGAGGGAAAAAAGTTGGTTGTCATTGGTAGCTCCTTTATCAGTATGGAGTTGGTCGCTGCTCTGTCCAAGCGGAAACTTGCCTCCATTGACGTCATCGGTATGGAAGAGTTCCCCTTTGAAGCGGTCTTAGGAAAGGCTGTCGGGGCAGGATTGAAAAAGGTATTGTTATTGTTTTATATCTGTTATCGAAGTTTCATTTGTTGATCTAATTTAATCAGTACCATGAATCGCAAGGCGTGAAGTTCCACATGTTGAGCAAAGTCGAAAAAATTGTTGCCTCAGAATCTGATCCCGAGCTTGCTGCTGGCGTAGTTGTCAATGGAACTACGCTCCCAGCTGATTTTGTCATCATGGGTGTTGGCGTTGCTCCCGCTACCGGATTCTTGAAAGGAAGCGGCATTGAACTTGAGAGGGATGGTGGCGTCAAAGTTGATAAGTATATGAGGGTAAAGACGGGCAAAGACACTAAACACGTATTTGCCATTGGTGCGTCAGACCCCAGTCGTCCAAATGGAATAGGTTTTTATTAATGAACACCAGGCGACATTGCTATTTATCCTCTTGCCAATGGAGAGGAGGCAAGAATCGAGCACTGGAATGTGAGAAACTTCACACTTGAATGTCTGAATGACATCGATTCATGTTACGACTTCATCAGGTTGCTGGAAATCAAGGTCGAGCTGTCGGATCCTCCATTGCCGGAAAACCACAACCATTTGTCAAGGTCCCAGTCTTCTGGAGTGCTCGTGCGTCGCTCTCGTTCCACTACTACGGTCGGATCTAATCTTTTAATCATAGAGGGCCAGCAACTACGTTACAGTGGATATGGGGCAAAGCACGACGACATTTTCATCAAAGGTGACCCGAACGACCTGAAGGTACTTGGTTACCTCCTGATCTGATCTCCGTTCACGTTTCTGATTCAACCCATTTTACAAGTTCATCGCGTACTACATCAAAGGCGATAAGGTCGTAGCTGTTGCAAGGTAATTAACTGATGCATGATCTTGATATCACTCATAATGTTGCAATGTAGTATGCAGAATGATCCAGTAGTTTCCAAGGCTTCAGAGTTGTTGAGGCTGGGCTTGATGCCATCCGTCGAGGAGATCAAGAGTGGGAAGGTGTGTACCATGTTTTCAGGGTGACATGTGTTCTCATTATTTCTTTCAGGATTTGCTCTCCATCGATATCAGTTCGGCATCGAGCGCTCAAGAGAAGGTTGCGTCGTAAATTCGGTTACTTAAATCATCGATTGCAGACACTGGTCAGCTTATATCGAAAAACAAGTCCAAGTTGGAAGGATTTAAATTATTTAACGCGAAATTCAAATAAGAAATGGGTGTATTTTAGGTATAAAGCGTTTTGTACTGCGTTGTTTACGTGTGTGTACGTGTTGTCACTCGTCACACTCTTTGTTCTAAGTAGCGGCTGACGAAGATTGAAATCCAAAATTTACCATGACATCAAGCCCTCTAAAACCCAAATTCGTCTGGAAAGGAAAAGCCAACGCTACAGACTCAACACAACATTTTGATGATCTCAACCCAATAATCACATACCGACACATTTTGTCTCAAACTCTGGGAGTCCGAGATCCCCTCCGTGTCGTAGCACTATGCGATAGCGATGCCTTTTATGCAGCCTGCGAGATGGTAAGGCTGGGTGTGGATCCAGAAATTCCGCTGGTAGTTTTACAATGGGATTCTTTGATTGCTGTGAATTATCCTGCAAGGAAATATGGTATATCCCGGATGGACAAGAAGAAGGATGCGTTAAAGAGGTGTCCACATCTGCAGCTTGTTCATGTGGCAACGTTCAAAGAGGGCGAGAAGGAACCTGGGTATTGGGACAATGTTGATACCAATACGCATAAGGTACGAACAGGGTTGTTCCATCCTTTGTTAATTTATCTAGCTGATGTGTGGCGCTTCGCAACAGGTATCACTTGATTATTATCGTAGAGAAAGTATGAAAATATCTGCCAATTTCAAGGAAGGCTTGCCAGGGTGTGAACTTGGTGGGTCCTATTCAGGCCACTGGTCCGCTGCCTCCCCACTAAATCCTCGTTAAAAAAAGAAAAAGCATCAATTGATGAAGTATTTATTGACTTCACAAAGCCTGTCAAAGAAATACTACTCCAACGATACCCATACCTAGCTCAGTTCCCTGAAGACGCACCTGAGGGTATTGATACCCCTGTACCTCCACCTCCACAAATATCTTGGGCTGGGCTCGGGTCCATCATCCCCTTCAATCCATCACCTGTGGCTGAGGAGACACCCGCCTTAAACGAAAACATCAAAAGTGAAGATACCAACAAAGTAGTAGATCAAGAGACTACAGGTTCCATTGAAGGAGACGATTTGGAAGACGCTCCAACGACATGGCACGATGTGTGTTTGTCTATTGCGGCTGAACTTATGGGCAAAGTGAGAGAAGATGTTAGGATAAACCTTGGATATAGTACTTCTGCAGTGAGTCGTCCGCTAAGCATCGACGTGCTCTGTTAACCGTGACGATGTTCGATATTAAAGGGTATCGCAAGAAATAAGTTTCTTGCCAAGGTTTGTGTTTAATAGGATAGCCTTCGATTTATCAATTGATTCCATTTGTATCAGCTCACAGCTTCCTATAGGAAACCAAATGGCCAAGTCTGTGATTTCTAGATTTTGTCTAGTCGAAGTCTCATGAGTTGTAGAGTATCTTGCGAAATGCCGCAATACCCAATTACCTCAAGCCACTCAAGTTCCAAAAGGTATCTATGATTCTCGCATTTTTCGACACTTAGAAGTTGCAACTAATCATATTGAAAGATTCGATTTCTAGGTGGCAAGCTTGGCGAGGCTCTTGCCAAAGAATATGATGCTTCTACAGTGGGAGATCTTCTGTATGTATATACTAGCCAGTTCCTCCGACTCAAATTACTGAACGGAATTTTCTTTTCAGAACGATTGACCTAGGTATGTGTCTGCCATTAATACTATGGTATTTTTGAATCATGATTGATGTCTACTCAGATGAAATGCAAAGTAAATTCGGTGAGAACTCTATCTGGGTGTTCGAAATCCTCAGGCGTGTCAATGCGTTTTTGGAGCTCTGACCTTCATACTAATTCTAAACTTGTCATATAGAGGAATTGATAGAAATGAAGGTTTGCTCCCAAATCTCAACCTCCATGTCATTGCGCACAAATTGTTCATTTAATTTGTTTTTAGTCAAAGACAAAGGTTCCGCCATGAACAAAAGCATGCTCGCTTCAAAGAACCTGCCCAAGGCGATTACAAAACCTTCCGAGGGACGGCATTGGATCCGCGTTCTTGCTGCAGAACTTGCACTAAGATTAAACGATGCACGACAACTCTCTCCAAATCTTTGGCCGAAATCCCTAGTTCTTCATGCTCGAAAAGGTGCGAAGCTCAGAACCTCTTTTAACACGATGCTGTAGCCTTCTTTCTCCAGGTTACGAAACTGGACGTTCGAAGCAAGCTGTTTTTCCTTTCACCAAAGAAGTTACCGTGGATACCATAGCCTCTGCAGGCGATAAACTCTGGAAAGAACTTGTCGGAAACAGCGCAACGCTCAACGTGACCAACGTTCAGCTGGCTTTCACAGGTATCGACGTTGCGGAGGCAGGTCAACGAAGCATCGAAGGTTTCTTGAAGCCTGCTTCCACGAAGCGACCACGGGAAGACGAAGCAAATACTCCCACTCATAATGGAGACGCAGGATCTTTCCAGGCCGACGATCCCGAATTGCCTGGTGACAGGAAGCTGCAGAGCCTCCTGCCACTATACACATGTCCTCGATGCGGAAAGGTATTACAGCATTCGCGTACAAATCAGCCATTGGAAGATCGAGATGCGCAGTTAGCCAAAGCAAAAATGGAACACAGTGATTATCACTTTGCTCAGGATCTGGCTGCTGAGGGCCCATCTCGCTTAGTCATATCTGCATCCGAGCCAACTACATCAAACTCAAAACCGAGTAAAAGACGAAAGGGGTCGACGGAGCCAAAAGGCATTGAAAAATTCTTTCGCAAGTGAAAGTTTCAAGTTTCATCAATATCATCAACAATACTATCCGTGCTCTCTCACGACCTTGACACTAAGATCTTCCATTTCAATTGATGGACGGATCGCTGATGATGATTGCCCCATTTTTCGGAAAAATAGCAGGACAAACACATGTACACAGTCATATCGTTGTCAAGGCTTGTCCGAGACTGAGACAATCAGGCTGCGAGTCTTCCGGTCTCCGTTGTTATCCTTCTCTTGATCTTCACCCGTTCCATTGGATTTTACCCTGGTTGGTTTTTACGGCTTCTTCAAGAAAGATAGCTGTCGTTGGCGCGGGACACCACCCTTTTAAGTTTGAAATTTCTTTTCTCTACAAAGATGTCCCAAACGTCTTTCCTTCCTATCCCGCCAAGTGAGCTTGGAGGTGCAATTGTGAGTGACTGGCCATATTACCCTGATTATGGTTGATGGCTGTTCACAAGGCTGTAAATATTTTTGCCATCTTGTCAACGCTTGGGCTTGTATCGGTTGCCCTCAGAGTTACTTGGCTGCTCATTCGGCAGCACCTGTTGCTCACCGTTCCTGAGGTGCAAGAACATGTCTTCTTCAATACACAACTTGGCCAATATGCAGCGTGTCTGCTCATCGCCATGGCATTCTCTGCCACCAGTGGGATAATTGGAATAACTTGGGTTGCCCAACGAGGAATAACAGAAGGTCTAATCATCTCTTTGTGTTTTATTTCCTTATTCTTAACACATTCTCTGCAATGCAGGTTGGGTTTGCAGATTTCAAGGCATATATAATTGGTATAGACATCTTGCCCTTTGCTGATGTTTTTTTCACATCCAGCTACACTCTTGCAAATCGCGACTTGGGGCGCAGGATACTTTACGGTCACTATCGCTGTGCATACGTTCAATTCTTTGGTGTTAAGAAGACGACAATCCGTTATACTTTGTCGTTCGACTATGAGTATTGGTTGGATTATCGCAATCTTAGCAGGTGAGTCAATGGAACTGGTGCCAATAACATATCTTAATGATGACTAGGATTGATTCCGTTTGCGCTTCACCAGCCTGATGGACATGTGTACGGCGTAGATAAACTGGCTTGCGGTGTGCGATCGGTATACCCCAAGGTACAATTTTTGTTGCATCTTCTTCCTGTATGTCAAAAATTCCCCTGCATGGTTATATACTCATGGAGTTTACTTTGGATAGATACTTATCGGGTCATTTCTATCAGCTATCTTCTTTTCGCTCATTTTCCTTGTTTTACGCGGGACGCTGAAGATTCGGGGTGGAATCAAGCTCACTCTCAACCCTGATAAACGTTGGGGTGATAATTCTTGTGATTCTGAAGAACAGTATTATCGTTTCATTGCTCGTGTTGCCAAAAGTATGCTATGGTATGTCTAAGCTTGTTTGAATGTTATACTTCTTGAAACTGACTTGTGCTTGACATAGGTATCCTGTCGGTATGTCATTTATTCGAATATCTTTTCATTGTCTAAACGTCCTCTCTAGCATATATCGTCTTTTTGGTACCCTACTCGATTGTGCGTTTGCTGGACATTTCGGGGTTTGTTGTACCATTCGAAGCGACCGTTTTCGGGTTCGTGTGCTGGTTCAGCCTCGGTATGACCATTTACGTCTTTCAATATCTGTCCTAACGATTGGCCAGGCATTGTTGATGTTCTTCTTCTCTACAATACCTTCTACATTCTGAGCCCAGTATTCGATACCCGTTCTACCAGAGCGAGCATGGAATCTTTTTACACTACAGGCCGTCTTCAGAAATCTCCTCGCGCCCCCTCAATGAGTTGGAAGAAAAGAATCAGTCAGTATCACCGCCCCGATTTCTCCCCTTCTCGACTTGTTAGACAAGACTTTACCGTGACGAACTCCAAGTCCTTCATCGATCCTGTTCCACTGTACCTGGATCAGAGTTTGACAACCCATTTAGAGGACAGAATAGAGGATAGGGCCAATCTATCCTCATCCGCTGTTGGCCGTTCAATTACACCAGCTTTTGACTATAACCATATCATCACACCACCTCCATCAGCGTCACTATCTTCTCGTTCAAATATGGAAAGGCATGATCGCGAGGACTCTCCTATTCTTGCAGCAGGTCTCCCAGTCCCTCCTCGCCAACCCCGTTTTGTAACAGCGCTGCTTGAACTACATCAATCTCTAGGAATGTATGATGATTTCGTTTCTAGCAATGAGCCTGTCACTATTCGTCAGCAATCTGCGCAGACATTTGGCAACCAGGATTCTTCGCGAAGTAGAATATCATCTTGGGCATTGAACCCAGTGGAGATGCCAAAGTGGACCACGCGCAATTCTCAACTATATAATACGCTACCCGAGACGAATGAAGGACAAGAAAGACTTCTAATTCCTTCTTCCCCCGACCGCTTTCCTCTTTCAGTGTCTCCTCCACTTTCTCCTTATCACCTTCGGAGACTTTCACTCATATCCACTACAAGCTTTTCGGACCCTGGACTCTGGACGCCCGTACCAAGCAAGCCTCCAGAGACTGCAGTGTGATTCGGCTACCAAATCAAATTTGTTCATTAAATTTGTTCTGAGGACTTCCATGGCTTCTTTAGTATCCTTACTTACTTTGTTCTTGATCCCTGGTGTTTTTTTCCTTCCCTTTCGTTCATTTTAAAGATAGGTATTCACGGTATATTTTTACAAGTTTTGTCAGTAATGTATTTTGACAAGTTCAATATAACACCCGCACTGCGCAATAAATTGATTCGCTAGCGAGTACATCAACTTGGGAAGCGTCCTTACTTGCTGCAAGAGTCGTTTACCTTCAATCAGGTGATTTGTGCCGGTTTAATTCAGAATCATTACCTTCAGACCCATTGTCAGGAGTGATTGGAGATATTCAGGTTCATTTCCGGTGAGTCTGAAAAATGGGATCGAATGAACATATGCGAAGTCGTTCATGAGGCTCGACGAAGCCGATGGGAAGTATTTGAATTCTTTTTTACATACCATCCATCAAACTTTTGCTTCACAAGTGACAAGCTCGTAAATGTCCATACCAGGTCAGGTTTATCAGATTTAATTCAGAATTGAAACTATAAACACGGTTTCTGCATCCATCTGTGCATAGTTCTAGGCAGACCTTACGTAAACTACCGATACTTCGAAGATGTTATGTCGATCACTCCGTATATGGATGGAGTCGGACTACCATGGACTGTTTGGCCTCCAAAAACATAAGCTGCTTTTGAACTGGCTCCTACATAACCATCGCTTGGTACATAGGGCTTTTGTGGAAACGACTGGCATCCTGTTGCACATGCTCTAATGGTTGCTTTCACAAGCTCATTTTTTAGCCGCCCAGGCAGGGGTCTTTCTCAACTCTCGAAAAGGCCTCAACCTTCAACTTTATAATGACATGTTTCCGGATAGAGGGGCTCAGGCTACATATCAGAACTTGAAGATATGCAGAAACCCGAGGTAACTTTTGTTGTCTAAGCTGATCTCTTCATTCTTAGCATCTTCCTCAACATCTGTGAGGTAGTCATGTCGATTCACTGGGACAGTTGCGGAGTCAATTTGCCGATTCGATTACACCAAGCATCCAATGGTCATCTTCCATTTCTATCTGCGCTATGGCCAACTCACATTCTTCGGAGAGGGTTCGACTCCACGGTTGAACTAAGAAGTGTCTTCCATAGTCTGTGCGTGAAGAGTTTGAACGTTGTCATCAATCCACTTGGTATGGTGGTGCAAAGTTCAAGTGTGGTGACACTCCGTCTCTTTTGAAGGATTCTTTCGGGTGGAGGTTTCCGAGATATTGGCGTGCTAGTCTGTTCCCTTTTTATTGTGCCACTAAATGTTCTCTCGTCGTTATTAAGAGAACGCCAGGAACCTGTCTTCTGAACTTGTAGTGATGCCGAAGTTCGGTTCAGTCCGGTTCTCTGACAAATTTCGAGAACCGAGAACTGGACCAATGGTTCGGTTCAGGTAAACTGCTGAACTTTGGACCGGACCACCGGTTCTGGTCAGGTTCAGGTTCGAACGCGTTCGAACCTGTAAAATTTCTCATGCACCTACCAACCAAAAAACGGCTGAATTCTCATGTGGTAATTCATTTTGGTTTATTCAGAGGTTGTGGTTCAGTGTTATACTCCTTTCCACGTGTTTGAAAGGTTGGCACTTATTCCAGCAAGCCGGACTTGTCCGGGCTGTCCTGCACATATTACTATAAAGAGTAACCAATGGTGAATATGATCAAACCCCAGCACCAAGGAGTCACAGAGGCACTACGCCACACTGGGGAACAATTATACAACGAAAATACCCTGCCAAACCTCCTAAAAATCAGCAATTTCTGTTGGTGAAAGTCCAAAGTTCAGTTCAGGTTTGAACCTATCAGCAAGACCTTGAACCTTGAACTGGACTTCAGGATCGGTTCAACAGTTTCTCTGAACTTTGGACCGAACTTTTGGTCCGGTTCGAGAAGTTCAGGTTCGAACCACGGTTCAGAACCGAACTGCAGCATCACTATTCTGAAGGATCTGTGGCAGGAGAAATCACTGCATATGGATCGCAAAGCAATTATCTACCTGACGCTGCAGGGTAGCTTGTGGCACCTATGCTCTTGGTGCTGACGGGCTGGAGACAGAAATGCAGAAATGGGTTACAGAGCTTGCTCTAAAATCGAAATGGTTGAAGGCAAGATGCTTTGCCATCACTTGTCCGTTATCAGTGTTTTCCTGTTGCAAAGTCGTATTGTGTTAAGTTCAAAACAAGGGGTCATGTTGGAGTAACACCGGATCGGACGGAACGGAACCGGAACAAGTAACGGAAAGGACTTTGGCCTCAGCGTATGTGCTGTGCTGCCCAGCTCCTACAATGTCCTGATTTCAGGAACGGAAGAGAACGGAAAGTTGGAAGACCTCAGTGACTTAGAGGACGAACAAGAGGAGGAAACTAAGATGATATTCGAACTGAGGGAAAACATACAAGTTCGAGTACTTTAAATATAAAAGGAATTGCAACCAAAATATAGAATATAAATATAAGTGCTGCGTTCTGCTCCTGGAAAAGGTCCTGTTACGAACTTTCTTTTCTTTTTCTTATCTCCACCGAACATGTGCTCGTTTCACCTACATGCTTTTCACCTTCCCTCTTTCATTTCCGTTTACATATGCATTCCTCACCTTTTTCATCGTTTCACCTATTTATACTTATGCATACCTTCCTACATGTGGACGCTTCACCTTATGCACGCCCCTTTTACTTACTATAAATACGCTAGTTACACCAGATGTAAACCTTAGCTAATTCTTGAGAATCCAACTTAGTTGTCTTGCTCTCGAAACATCCTCAAACTCTTAAGACGCTGCCTTGACTATCTTGTCTTGGTATTCTTCTGAGCTCAGAACTATGAAGAACCAATCTTATACGACTGTTTACGGCCAGAACCTTCTGAGCCGTTCGAAGTTGTAACAGGTCCTGCATTCTTGGGTGAATAATCCATGGCTGGTGTGCTGACTAATAGTGGGAAAGTGATGACAAAGGAATAGTTGTTATGACAAAGGTGTGGTAAGGGGTTTGGGATATCATTGGAAGAGTTGGAGTGATACGGAGAAGTCTCGGAGTCGGACGTAGGAGGAGTAGAGTCGGAGACAAGGGAAAGTACTGGAACAGAGTATGGACTACTGGAAACAACTCCGATGGAGATGGACCAGAGTAATGTGTGACGGAATGTAACATATTGCCAATGTGGTTGAACATATGTGTTTCAAGTTGGTAATTCTAAGGATCTCTCTACCAGTCTCTCGGAGCTGGTATATTACAGGTTTATATTCGAGATACTTGGGCACTTGTCCCCACCCAAATCTACAGAGCGAGTCCTTGTAACACTGTGCCAGCTTTTCAATCCTCATACTTGTGCAATACAATACACATCAGATGCATACATAATATGCAGAAGGTGATTCCTGCAGATAATTTGGAGATTATAGAAGGGAGCATAGATGGCAGGAGATGTTTGAAGTATTCTGGGGTATCTGCAAGGTATTTGCCACTACATTAACAGGGGTTTTCTTATAAGATTGAACTTTTTGGATGCTTTCTTCCATGGAGGTCAATATTTGAATGAAACAATGATTGAATTTGTAATAATACAAGGTGTTTTAAAGGTATAAACACGTCCAGAGTAGGGCTGTGCACCGTCACCATAAACTACGGGTTTATGGGCGGGTTTGATGGGTAATTACCTGTCCCGTTGGAGCCTTTTCCTCCCCAAAAACGGGCCGGCAAATTTACGGGTATATACCATTGAACCCGTGGGTGAAGCACCGTCGACGGCCGTCATACGGCTGTTGTCTGGGAAATTTTTGCTGGCGTTTGAAAACTGAGTATTGGGCCTTGTTCCCTTGGACTTGGTACCCTCAGAATAGGTACTCACAACATCTATCTATGGCTGTAAATTCTTTGTTGAAAATATTTCTATGGACTACGATTTCTGGAAATTTCTGATATTTATAATTCTTATATCTATAGAAAACAAGCTCTGTACAAAATTTTATGGCTAGGATTGGCTCTAGCCTGTTCGACGGAGAATTTAAATGAGGTGAGTGGAGTTTGAACTTTGAAGTATGCAAGCAAATTGGCTGGCCTGGGAATGTGACTGATGTGACATTAATTTTCAAACACCACCTTTTGCAACTTGTGATGCTGGCCAAACACTGGCAAAGTTCTCTCCACCGTGTATTTAATCATTTTTTTACATACATAGATATAATAGAAGCATATTGTTACATTCCGTCTTACGTTACTCCGGTCCAGCTCCGTCGGAGTTGTTTCTGGTAGTCCGTACTCCGTACAGTGCCTTCCCTTATATCCCGAACTACTCTTCCTATGTTCAACTCCGAGACTTCTCCGTGTCATTCCAGTTCCTCCGTCCATACTCCAAACCCGTTATCACTTCTTCGCCACTACCACTATTCTTTGTCATCATCTTTCCCATCATCAGTCAGCACACCAGCCATGGATTATTCACCCAAGAATGCAGGACCTTTTCCGGGAGCAGAACGCAGCACTTATATTTATATTCTATATTTCGGTTGCAATTCCTTTTATATTTAAAGTACTCGAACTTGTAAGTTTTCCCTGAGTTCGAATATCAACTTTGTTTCCTCCTCTTGTTCATCCTCTAAAGTCACTGAGGTCTTCCGTCTTATTACTGCTTCTTCCGTTCCGAAATCAGGACATCTTAGGAGCTGGGCGGCACAGCACACACGCTGAGGCCAACGTCCTTTCCGCTTACTGTTCCGGTTCCGTTCCATCCATTCCGGAGTAACTCCGACGTGACTTCCTTGTTTTAAACTTAACACATATGTACCTTCAACACAAAGCCAAAGGGCCAAACTGACCAGGAAATACAAGTCTGAAATGATTTCTCAAAAACATTCAAAACTAACCAACAATAATATATTTTATGATGATTTGACTCAGACTCATTATTTGAGGCAAATCCTGGCAAATTGGATGAGAAGGAAAATACCCGTATACGGCCGTTTTTGACCTGTACCATACCGTCAAGGATTTAGGATGAGGAAATACGGGACGGCCGTCGAGACTTGGCAGCCATTACGGCCCGTAAAATGACAGCCGTACCCGTAATACAGGCGGTGCGCAGCCCTAGTCCAGAGTAGTGCAATATTGATGCGACACTGTTTCAAAGTCCGAAGATTATATAAGTTTTTTCTGACACGGTTGGGGGGGCGTGATAATGAACAGGACTACCCCCCTCCCCACATGATATTTTTTATTTTAATCCTGCCATCCCCTTGGCATACTACAATAAGATTCATTTTTAAATTATTTATCACCCCAGGTAAATCATCACAAAATTTAAACAGCAATCAAGAAGTTTCTTAAACATCTTCATTTACTGCGCTAGTCAAGGGGGTCCAGGAATTGTAAAAACGGCACGGGTCGGTAAAATTTTTTAAGGCATTTTGACCTACCCCCCCTCCTTCCAAAAAGGGTATGTTTTTGTCCAAATTAGGTATGTTTTGATGGGATGTGGTCGGATCATCCAGTTATAGGTGATCTCCATATGTTTTCTGACTCTCCATATATTTTTTAACAATCTTTTATCACTTAAAAATATAAATAACCTTGCCCAGAAGGCAAATATGAACTGTATCTAGCTATGTTATGATGATACAGGGGCAGAAACACTGTCTAGTAGCAGGAAATGTGTGTTTAAAGTGATACTAGAATTTTTTTTTAAGCCCTCAGCCCCAGTGAAACTCGGACATGTGATTTCCTGTGATTTTCTGCGAATATCGGAGCCCAACAGACAAACACAGCCAACCGCAGATTTTGTCCAACAATGCAGATTTTTTTCTGCGATATTCTGCTAAAAATATATCTCAATATTTTGTTGTCGCAGATATTTCTGCTTCAGGCTGCGATAATCTGTCTATTATTTATATGATATATATTATATATATTGATATTATTAATTTGATAATATACATAAATTTTGTCCCTATTGGCATTCCCTCTACCCTCATCCTTATCCTTGGCCATTGCAATCCTTCTGACTCTTAAAAACACCTCAGAATAGACATAACATACATTAGAAAGAGGGTATGATAAAAGCAAGTAGCATATACGCACCAATTTCGCACCAATTGTGAGCTGTGTGTTGCCATTGATGACAAATCTGGGTGTGTGACGAGCTTCAAACAGCAACTTAGTGTACATCAGCATTTTGGCAAAATAGATTCGGGGTTTTCTTTGGTTTTCACTGGTTTCCGGGTTTCCCAACACCCGGAAACCCAGAAACCCAGAAACCGATAATGCCTCGACATATTAGAAGGTTACTCTACATAAACTAATATAAATCTAATTGTAAATCTAATTGGTGGTCAGAAACTCGTGGGCATGATGATCTACAAAACGGTTTACGAAGAAAGATTGAAAGGAATCTAATGCATCATGGTGACTGAAATCATCAGGGACTCGTGTTGAGCCATAAATCGGTAAAAGGTGGGCTGCACGAGCAATACTGTCAAGCTCAACGACTTCCACATTTGGGACACCTTTGCGATCACATTCCAACTGGACTGGCCACATTCCAGTATCCTCGTCAGGATTGTCATCATGGACAAACCAATTGATCAAGGCGCAAGAAAAGTCTTTTCGACGATAAGAAAAAGAAAAGAAAAGAAGAACTCGACCGATCTCTATGCCTTGCATCCCTAGCTTTGATTCATCGAGGACAACAAAAACAGTATCGCGGCGTGGATGACCGTAGAAATGGGGAGTTGACCGAATTATCTCACGTTTCATGCCCCCAGCCCCACAAAGATCGCTTGGGGCATAGAAAATAGAGACGGCAGAGTGATAGACCTTGATCTCTCCGTCAAATCGTGGGAGGTTTTCAATGGCTGGGAGTAGGGGGGCTGAGTTGGGGTTGTCGTATAAGTATAAAAATTGCTGCAGAGCAAACGGAAACTTCGGCTGGTGAATGTATGCTGCAAGTTGATGAAGGCCTCGTGGATAGCCATATTCTGTATGTAGATGGTAGCATGAGCTCTGAGTTTAATTTGCGAAGATAAGTTGGACGCACGAAATTTCGATGCAAGTTTTACATCAAAAAAGGAACCCTGTACTTGTTCACCCAGTTGTGCAGCCTCATCATCTTCCTCAACCTCATCTCCACTGGCATCATCAAAAACAGCACCACCACCAGTGTTATCTTCACCGGTTCGGGCCCCTGCCATGTATGAGGATGTTGATCCAAACAGCATCCCACGATCTAAGAAAATCTGACGCAACGAAGCCATCTTGTCCATCCGGACAATGGTCCGAAGCATTTGGATTAGCGCACGGAATCGACTCGACCGACGCCAAGGCTCCTTTACTGCCTTAATATGTTTTGATTCTGTAATTGACGAACAAAGGCCGTTTGGAGATCCAAAGAACTGAATTGCATAAAGGAAGTGCTTGAGAGCGTGTTGACGTGGCAATGAAATTGTTGTGCGAACACCAGCCTGGATGAAGATTTTGCGCAACTGGTGGAAACGCTCAACACAGCAACGGAAATATTCAAGGGCAGGGCCTGTGATGGCGTTTCGGTGGGCTATGTAACAGGCATCCATGAAAGCGGCAATACATTGAACCATGGCAGAAGGAACATAGCCAGCAATAGCAGCAAGAAATACCTAGTTGCCAGTTGTTGGTCTAGGCTAAAATATGTGATAGCATTACCCAAAACTTGCCTTCATCAATGCCTTAGAGTCATCACCAGTCCATTGGTTATAATCCCAGCCGTCAGGAAATCTTCGTAGTCCAGGGAATGGTGGAACAGCTGATATACTACTGAGAGAGTTAATAATAGTAATGAGATAATGTTGGCCAGTGAATGTACATACCGATGGTCTATGTCCTCAACAATTTCCAGTGCTTTCTTTTCACCGTGAGTGATGTGTAAATACTCTGCAACCCAATCGACAAGATGGTCTTTGAATGTGCCCTTGATTAATTGGTGGAGAAGGTCAGGAGCGAGCAATTCGTGGATATCTGCACGCGGGAAACTATGTGTAAAGGGCTAATGAAAATTAGTAAAGGTCTCATTTGAAAGATGATGAACATACCACAATATCGTGTCTCACCCCAAATTCATCCCAAAGTATCCCAGGATCGAAGTTCATAATGAGGAAATCCGTCTTCTCATGCAACCAGCGGTGGCTACCTGGATCATCAAGGTTTGTTGGCCTAGCATCACATCTAGAATAGAAAGGAGCAATATCAGGTAAAGAAAAGGTGAGGAAATAAGAATTAGAACAAACTTAGGACACCAGTTCGAGACAATTCCTGCCAGCCAGACCTGCT
Source organism: Phlegmacium glaucopus (assembly GCA_015039465.1). NCBI lineage: Eukaryota > Fungi > Basidiomycota > Agaricomycetes > Agaricales > Cortinariaceae > Phlegmacium > Phlegmacium glaucopus. The sequence continues at coordinate 294,662 of MU130548.1, forward strand.
CAGGGTAATCAGCGATATATGGACCAAGACTAAAGATGGCGCGTCGGAAGTGTCCATCTGGACACTTCACAATCTTTGGCTTGCTCATGTGTGGCTTTAATGGAGAAAAAACCACCTCCAGGCAGGCATGGTATAGTTGCCGAGAGAACTTTTGGAATTCAGGCTTTTTGCGCTGACATTTGCTTGCTACATAATGATTCAGTGAAAAATCTAACACGGAATGCTTAAAAATACTGACTCTTGGGGATTGGCAAGAATGCGACAGGAACAACAGCATTTCCATGCCCTCGTCGTGCAGTGTTTGATATATTTCCAGCTGAAGCATACACTGGATGGTATTCCTGATGACCAGTCGCAACTGAGACTGTTGTCTTATCACTACCAGCAATCACTGGCACAAGCATGGAACCATGGGCGGATTGGTCCTTTGCAATTGTGTCCTAAGAATTTGCTTAAAAAAATGAATAAAATAATATAAATAAAGTACCGCTTCACGAGTAGCCCAATACCCCGACATGAGGTGAGAATAGACTCGGTCACCTTCAGAATCGTACTCCTGATATGGGGTATACTCAAACTGGCCATTGAACTCAGTTGATGAAATTTGTTGCTCGAGTATTGCCAGGACATCTCTTGTATTGAGTTCATAGCTGGTTTCCATCCACTGTGGTGGTGTTGAGGGTTTCGGACCGGTATACTGAAACTGATAGGTCTTCCAACCAATATCTCCACTATGGATGGCATCAATAGTTGCATAGAGTTCATCAGCGTTCTTCCAAGGAACGCCATTGGAAGCTGAAGGCCCATGTTCGGATTTGTGTTTGATGACTGTGGCACGCCAGAGGTCCAAACCTTCACCAATGACATCTGCAGATGACTGGAGTCGGACGTAGTGATAGTGGGCCCAATCAAAGGCAAGTCTATCTTCAAAAGGTGCCCATGGATTGTTGAGGTCGTTGGGATGAGCTGGTGGAGCTGGTTGAGGTTCCGGAGTTGGCTCATTGAGGAAGGAACCATCAGTGGCACATGGGCAGGCTAGGGAGGAAATGAGACAGTTAGAAGGCTTGAAATAACGAAAAAAAAGAAAAAAAAAATACCATTGAGGTGGCAGTGATGAATCCGTGTGTAGTCTTTGACATTGGGAGGAAGGTTGAGTTCAGGGTGTTTGCTCTTCGTATGGCGGAGGAGGCCACTGCTAGAGGAACACTTTTGACCACAATGAAGGCAGTCATAGGCAGGAGCTGGGGCCATATGGGTGAGAGATCTTGATTTCGTTAAGTTGGGGGAAAGTTGGACTAGGCGGTTGCATTGGAAAAAGTTGAACTAAGGGACACCGGCAAAAACCATTGAATTGTAGGAGCTCAGTTTTCCACATTTATTTGCCTAGGCCACGTCACTGGCAGCACCTTCCAAACGACTCCCATTCCCTATTACTTCTTTCCTGCAATAACTCCCTCCCTCCAAATCCTCAGCACAACTATGGCTCCTCGCAGCACTTGTATGACCTCTAAACCACAACCCGCTACTCGCACCACTGCAGCCACCAAAAAGCCCAGTAAGAAAGAAGAGCAGACAGTCAAAACAAGTGGCCACATACCTTTCAACATGGGACCTGTCGATACAGCGGATCCAAGTGACAATGCAACTACTGTTCCTAATGGTGATGCCAATGATCTTGAAGCTGCACCTGTCAGAAAGCCTGGTACACGCAAACGTGAGCGAAAGGCCAAGAACAGTCATGAGATAGACGACCCACCAACAAAACGACCTAAAATAGCCAAAGACACCACCAAGGTCCAACTGGATGGGGAAACACCTGCTGTTGAACCTAAGAAGAAAGGTCGTCCACAAAAAGTGTTGCACGCACCTCCTAAGGATGATGCTCCTCCACGAGATCCTCTTCCAGTTCGTCCAGGTCGTAACAACCATCCTGGTGTTGTTGATGCGAAAGCAACTCGCCGAACGTCACATGAAGTTGAAGCTGAACGTCGAGCAATGCGCCTCGCATTGGAAGAGAAGGAGCGTGCATTTGAGGAGGCAAAGCGTCGGTATGCTCAGATGAATGTTGACGAAGAGGACCTTGACAATGAGGTTGCTGAAAAGAACTCTCAACGTCTCTCAGTAGCAAATCACATCCTAGGAAAAGATGGTCACAAAGTTGAGGAGGTAGACGATGGCGAGGCATTTGATTTTGATGAAGTTAATGGTCTGGCATCTTCTGAATTGGAGGAGTCAGATGTCGAGCCTGTGAAGAAGAAAAAGGTGAGTCTGCTGTGTAGGAGCTTCTTATCATACTAATCATCCTCACTGTTTTAGGCGAAGAAGATAGTCAGGGGGATGACTCGAAAAGAGATTGAAGTCATGGCAGAAGACATACGTGGTGGAAAAGATGATGGGCATAAGAAAGGAACAGCAAGGTCAAATCCACCTGCGTGAGTCAAGCTTCGATTGTTCACATGCCTGCCTTAGTAATGATGTCCCAAATTTTACTTATACCAGTGCGTTGGGCGCTGACCCCAAGAAATACCAAAATGCGGGACTTTGCAAGAAAGCCATCAGGAATGAACTATCAGAGCCTTATGATCCACTGCAATGTGGTGGCCTCAGCAATGACGATGCTAACGCTACCAGGCCGCCGTCTGTTCCTCCTCCTTGCCATGACTCCGAGTCTGTGCAGCCTATTTCAACACCCATCTTCCCCAACAACCTCAAGCGTGATCATACTCACAAGAACAATGTATGTTTACTTGAATCCGATTGTTACTATCTAAGCCTGTTCTTACTTCTGTTCACCTCAGCTTGTTGCAGTTGCCGAAAATGTTTTAGATTCTGAAGTTGCAGTAAAGGCAAGAGTTCATGATTTCAATGATGCGTTGCTGGTGAAATACTGAACTACTTTTTCAGGGTTCCCAAATCAAACAAAGCAAACCAAAGAAGTTGAAGAAACCAGCTGCTTCAACCACAGAGCCCAGCGCCGCAACTGCTGGTGGATCTAGTAATGGAGCTAGTGATATTGCTACACAATTCTTGCAGGATCCTCGCTGGGCAAAGGTCTTTATACCAACAATAACCCATGCGTTCTATGTATCTCGCGAGCCCTTCCTCGAGTGGACTCCAGAAGCCCCAGCCTTTCTCGCAACAGTTCAACGCGTTTTCAACATGTCCTTTCTGAATGTCACTTTCACGCTGACAGCCGATAATGTGATTGTCAATACAGTGAGTAACATATCCGTCCCAACCTCAACAGTCATAGTTGCTGAGTGATCATTCTCTCAAAGGCTTACCAACGGCTCAAGAGCCGCAAATCAAAAATCGCCAGCGGCACTTTAAACACTGTGAAGGTCTTTTTTGAGAAGCCTGAATTTGCGGGCCAACCCGAGAAAATTCGTGAATATGTTCGCTGGGCTTTGCGGGGCGATGGCCCGGCATACTATCGCATTCCAACCCCCAAAGTGTGCACAGTGAATAGAGATCACCCTAACTATATTGTAAGTTCAGTCCTTTGCAAAATTGTACTGTCTGAGGCTTAAAATCAATGGTATACTAGCAACCAGATGGGTTCCTTCAGTCGGAATTCATCCATCCACTTGCACAGCAGTTCCAGGAATATGCAAAGAACTCGGTTCTGAGCCCTGCACTCAGTGCACAAAATCCACCAAAAGGACTGTACGCTCTCATTCTGGCAGCAGTAAGTTCATGTTATGTCCGTTTGCTATCTAAACTAACAATATATTATGCTCTGGAAGGTAGAGCGTGCATTCTTTGCCCATCGCAAAGGCACCTTCGTCAAACCGCCTAACTTTGCACGAGACAATACTTGGCGAAGCCTTGTCGACTTCTACAGTCATCTGGATTTGTTGAGCGTAAACTGTTGGAAGTCCATGTTTGAATTCAACAGCGGTGGGCACAACGGCGATGATAGTCTTTGCGGTGACGAGTCGATGATTTCCACCTACCGTGCTGGGTTGTATATCCCTTTGAGTCCCCAGAAGTCCTATGCTTAAACTCAGTCATGGGAAGCAGGATAGTATACATACCCTTTCACTTTTTTTATGTGCTCGAAAACATCAAACAGTCAGGCCTTGTTCAGTTTTTATTTATTTTTGCAAGCTCTATAGATCCTAGAGTTTTGTTCTTACATTTAGATGCAGTTTTGTAGGTTTTGTAGGTTTCTGCCTGTTTCATAGGTTTCCGTACCTCCTCCCTGAGTAGGTTTCCAGAAAACCGGACATAAGTTTCCAAGTTTACCAGTTTCTGGGTTTTAACTAGTTTTTGCTTGGTTTCCTTGGTTGCTCACGTTGAGAAACCAATGGAAACTATTTTCCTTAAATACTGATGTATGTACCGACAGTACTGTAGAATAGAAAGGCACATACCTAGCAGCATGGTCTCTGAGCTGCCCAGCATCCGATGTTGGCATGATCCAACTATGTTGATGTTTGTTGAGGATGTTGGTGGATGAAAGTGAAGGAAGCGAGGAAGTCAAGAGCGGCTATGGAAGACGGAAAGGAAGAAATAAGGCATTTGAATTGTAGTCGCTAATTCGAGTACATCGAAAAATTAGAACTCAGATGCTTCTCTGCGTTGGGACGCAGAAAATCACAGATATTCACACACCTGCTCAGATTTTGCCTTTTCGGCGCAGCTATCCGCATAGATCCGCATAGTCGAGTTTCACTGGGCCTCAGCAGGTACCCCCTCCTTGGCGCTAGTTCAACCTGTCAAGGATAATTAATTTCCATCTCACTCCTCATCACATAATTATGTAATTAAATAATTCTTTTTTTGACATTTGGTAGAAGGAAAGACAAGCTCAGCTTGCCTTCTCCATGTAAAACCTTCATCCTGCCCTGTGGAAACATCTTAAACATCTACTCTCATGTCACATTGGTCAACATATCTCCAGAGGTCTAGTCAGGTCATTAGCAAGACACTCTCAAACAGTATGTGAATGTTCAATGTAGAATGACAAGGATAAGAGCTTACCGGTTTGCACCTATGTCCCAGTTATATTAATGAAGGGAGCGGACGCGCCTATCCTAACATCTAGAATTTTATATTCATTCAATAGTCACGAAGACATCAAGCAATTCGCTACCGGGTGCGACGGAGACATTGGTGGACTCTCTACAGTGCACTTCGACCTTGATGAGAGACCAGAGACTAACAAAAGTCTTGGGAAAGCGGCGACTGGCATGTTCTGGGGCGACATGAGAACGCAAGTCAAGCCAGGGATGGAGAAAAAGATTCGTGGTGGATATGCTGGCTTCCGAAATAAGGTATGGGTTTGCAGAGGCTTCTCACCATTTTTATTCATCTTTCCACTTATTTATGTTGTCTTGGCAATTTTAGACGAGGCCTACTTTCTTTGGGAATATGTTAGACGACGTGTCAGGATATGACTATCTTGCTTTGCGTTTGCGTGTTGCCGGAGATCCTCGCACGCATAATTCATACTTCGTCAACATTCAGACCGATGGTCCAATATCTACAGATCTATGGCAGCATAGGCTTTATTTCAGGCGCCAGGACAATTCATGGGAAGACGTATTCGTGCGTGTTGTATAAATATGTCTCTATCCTGACCCTCACTTTTCGTACCATCTCGTTTATAGATCCCTTTTGACAACTTCGTAAGGACAAGTTTGGGTGAGATGTCGGCAAACCAGATGCATATGTTCCGCGAAAAGATCAAGAGTATAGGTATCTCAATGTTGGGCGGTAATAGTGGAGTGGAAGGTAAATATGAGCTTGGGATTGATTCCATCCGAGTTGTCAACGAGGATGATGTGGTTCACACACCAATAAGTAAGTTATCTACTTATTTTCATGTTCCCTGTCCCTCAATTCAACAATCACACTATTATTACAGAGACCAAAGATCCCCAAACTGGCCAGGAATCACTGCGTTGAAACATCATGATGAGTCTGAGCAGAATTGACTTGGGGGTTGTTGTGTGATTTTTAAAAAATTTGAATTCAATATACAACACGAATGTAGCGAATGGGAGGCGAGAGCTGTAATCTAATTATATACAAATATTGGTTTCCTACAGTAAAAGGAAAGTCTGATTTGACAAAAGGTAGCGAGGGGGCGGAAAAAGGAAGGAGATGGAGCATAGGGTGGAGTAATTTTAATATAAGATGGAGGATTGGGATGCAGCTACAGGAGGATCAGAGAATGACGCAGCCAGCACAGCAGCCAGGAGCATCATCGTTTCGGTCTCCACCGCCATATGCTCCAGTTGCGCTGCCGCCACCGCTGCCTGCGAGTGCTGGTCGACCAGTTTGCTGTTCCTAAACGGCTCGTCAGAAGATGAGACAATCTTCACGAATATGTGTAACGAACTTTGTTATACTTCCTGATTTCCCGGACGAGGTTACTGAAAGCCTCGTCTACATTAATCCGTTGTTTCGCTGACGTCTCAATAAATTTACAACCAAAATGTTTGGCGAGGTCACGTCCCTCTGAAAAGGCAGCCATTGTATTAGAGAGCGGTTATTAAGAAAGCCTTGACCATACCATTCATGCCAACTTGTCGTTCATATTCCAAATCACATTTGTTTGCAACGACAATAACAGGGAAAGTATCCTGGTCCTTTACTCGCAAGATTTGCTGGTGGAAGGTGCTGATTTCCTCGAAGGAATTGCGAGAAGTAATAGAATATACAAGCAGGAAACCTTCTCCAGTCCGCATGTATTGCTCTCGCATAGCACTATGGGAATGAAAAAAGGTTTAGTTTCACACAAAAATTCCGCGGAAGGCAAAAAATAGTTTGCGCATCAAAGGTAACAGGAATTTATATGATGGATGAATTGATGACGAGAAAGACATACCCATATTCTTCTTGACCTGCAGTATCGAGGACGTCAAGAAGGGCGACTTCCTCGTCAATAACACATTGTTTGCGGTATGAATCTTCGAATTCCTAAGCCTCTGGTTTTATCTGGAGTTCTCGTGATAGACATACCCTCGATAGTAGGGTCATACTCGTCAACGAAATGACTTTGAATGAATTGGATAGTCAGAGCCGATTTCCCGACACCTGCGCTAAATTATTCATACAATAAACAGAAACTATGGGAAATGATACGAACCTCCTCCACCGACTACAACAAGCTTATACTCCCTCAAGAACTGAGCCTATGCTTGGGGTCAACTCTGGTCAAACTTGAAGACATGGTAAACAGACACACCCTGGCAGCCATTGTTATTTTTGAGGAGGTAAGAAGAGCAAAGAAGGTGACAGCGAGAGAAAAGGTTCAGGGCCGTCAAAGTATAACCGATTGACCAAACACGCATAAATTGTTACTCCCATCAGAATGTGGTCATTTAACGTTAACCGCGGTCGGTTCGACCAACCAAACCCTTGGTGCACGCTCTCGTCCGCAGGCAGGAGTCTTACTGGCAAGGAGGTCGACCTCTCTTGCTCATAGCACTTGGCTCTCGAATAAAAAGCTCATGGGGCCGTGGGCATTCACACGACTACTAGTACACTAAATAGCCTGCGTTAGTTTCGTGAAACATATTTCTCGTGCTGGTGGCATTGGCGATTGCAGAAGTCAAATCTCCCCCCCAAAAAAAATCTAGCGACCTCGGCTTCCATCTCTGACTATTATAACTCTGATAAATGTACCGTCGGTGCTCATCTCGGTTGCAAAAGACAAAACCTCAATAACATTTCGAGTAATCTTATATCTCTATCTTGACCTTTTTACCACGTCTAGGTTCATGTAACCTTCGACAATGACTTATAATCATACAAACTCGATCATCTTATAACAGACTCAGTTATCATGATACCAACTATAGACCACGGAAAACGTTGAGTATGGGACCATCCTCGACATGGGGATGTGGTATCTCAAGCTCAAGAGTATCCTCTCAAGCCACTAGCAGACATTCCGCTGAAGGTCGACGGTTACCATACCCCAAAATTTTGCATCATCAGTGTTTCACTGGCGCTTAAAGAGCTATTTAAAATCCTCCTTGTGATATCTACCTCGGCTCATGAGTTGTTCACAGACATCACTAGGCGATATCATTAGTTTTATTATTTATAAACAGTCTACACCGCGTTACTAACGGTCAAGTCCAGCGTGATCAAGCAGAAAAAACCTGCTAGTCAAATTAAGTGCTTATCCACACTAGTAGCCTTTAGAAATTGTCTGATCGCTGAGACCCGTATGAACGAGAACTTCTGAGTGAGCCACTAATCAGCAGTGTCTATCGGTGTTATTTAGGCGCCCCTGGCGCCAGGTGCCAACTAAAGGATTTGCGCTGGCTTACGTACAGTTGCCGCTAATCGATCAAACTCGAGCGCTGACGATCCGTAACCTCGAGTTCTTGCAGGTTCTTGCTATCCAACCGTATCGGAGAAGATGCAAATCGCCTTTTGCAGCCAACCTGGTATCTGACCCAGTTCAGAATTTCAACTCTTCAATGTGGTGTCCACTCCTTAAAAAATCTAAGATTCAAAAGATATGAACTCATTCTAGACATAAACCCTAGACCCAGTGTTTCAAGCTGTCCTCGTATTTCCTTCTGTATGACGCCTTCCTGCTGGTTACCCAGTTAAATATAAGTGACCCTGGTCGGTCCTTACAAGAGAAACCAACTCCGAATCCAAAGGATTTACCACGAACCTTGAGGTGCCAAATGATTACTCTGAGCGATTCTCCGACATCGGTCCTCATAGGCCCCATATTCGATCGTGTGAATGGGCTTAAACAAGATCGACTGGCGACTTAGTCACACCGGAGGTGAGGACTAATTGTGGGACGGCCTTCTGACTGTTGGACGAAATTGGATGATATCGTAATCCGGAATGTGGAGAATGGTCCAAATGAGGAAAGCATGAAATTGCCAATATGACGGATTTTATAATAAATAGATAGAGAAACGCGTCATGTACAATGGGATACTGTTGAGTCTGACGCTGCTTATTTTTTGCCCTTTCTTCTCTTGCCTTCCGTACCACTAGTCTCAGTCGGACTCAGCTCATCACCGCTGGTCCCACTTGCAGCACCGGCTTGTTTTTTGCTCGACTTAGACTTGCGTAAGTGATGTTCGGGGATCCACTCTTCCTGATAACCTCCGGCCCCTGTGGCAGTTACGGCACTAACGGATGAACTGACAGAGACTGCTGGAGCCTTTTTCGAGCGAGATTTCTTGGATTGCGGAGCAAATGTCGAGTAAGCGAGGTAACACAATCCACCCAAGAATGCGGCGACAATGGCATAGGTGGATAGACTATAACCGATTTAATTCCTGCTGTGATCCTCAATAAAAATAAGAACGCACAGTTTAAGATCAAAGATGGATATCTCTGGTTCAACAATGGTTACGATCGAGTCATAAGCCTCAACCCTTTGTTTCTCTCCCTGTTTTAAATTATATCAAGAGTTGACCTAGTAAATCAACGAAGAACGGACCTCGGTTGTATGTTCTACCCAGACGTTCAAACGATGGTCACCAGGCTATTGCAGAAATAGGTTAGGAATCGTAGAAACCCGGGTCAGAATATATGTCACCCTAAATCTAGGCTGCGATGTGAACGGCGGTTCAGCCAAGAGAACTTGAAGAACTTACTCGCTGTGAAATGTGTAGGGCAATTGCAGTTTCGCTTTTTCAACAAGAGCTACACCATATTTTAGGATCGTCAACTAAAACAAAATCAATAAGAGTAGGCTTATTTACAAGTCCCACGTACATTTTTAAGAACAGCGTTGGTATCAGGATGGAGTAAAGCACCGGCAATGTTTAAGAGAGTCACATTCCGGTCCGATTTGTTTTCCACAGTGACCATCAATGAACTTTTCTCTCCGTTCACGACGTCTTCATGAAATGCCGATAAGTCAGGCCACTGTAACACGCGCTGCGGCATAAAATGGCTTACGGTTAAAGGTATTTGCATCTGAAAAAGCGGCAGTAGCCAAGATCCCCGGAGTGTTATTCTCTCCCGATTTCCGTGCTAGTTAAGACCTCCAGGTCAATCGGTTTTCCAGCTGTCCAACGAAGGGAAGTGATGGCGAGAACGCGTACGTACCTGATGCGACCACAATGGAGTAGGCAGCAAGAGAGAAAGCAGTCGTAAATAGACTTCCAAAGTGCATTTTTGCCCAAGTTCTGAGCAAGCGTAATGAAAGAAAAGGTAGAAATTTGAATCGCTGTTTCAAGTCTTGCCACGTCCACGAATATTTGTACTCCATCAAGTCGCGTGATCAAAATCTAATCTTATCACTAATAGTAACTTTACTCTGAAGTTACCATTGCCAGCCATGAGAAGAACCATCTACTCTACATAACCCAGACATGCACATTATGCAGTAGTTACAACTGACCAGTAAGTGTGCGTAGTCCTCCAACGCCCAAGGCATCGTGCCCAACTTCATCAAGTTATCCTGGTACACGAGCCTTGGTAATTATGCGTAGCAGGATACTGTGGAATATGCAATGAACTGTGCAATACTAGAGAGGGAATACTCATGTAAGGCGGTTTTCCTTCACGTTGGACCCCTTTTTCTGAGTAAATCTTTGGCTATCTCCTCAACATCACTAGAGGTATCAGGAAGCCAGAAAGCCTTATTCTTCATTCAGAATATAGTCTGAGAAGCAAAAACGAGTAAGGACGAACCAACTCAGTGCCTGCAGTGCACATCATGGCAAATCGGGGATTAAACTTGACGCATCGCGAGGGTCCTGGATGGCCTTCCAAAGCTACGAGAGGTGCTATCCGAATGGGTGGTGACTTGCGTTCCGACTCGGAGCGGTTTGGAAGGTTCTGAAGATCCCAGATAAAGACTCTTCCATCGAGACTTCCTCCAAGAACGTATTTGCTATCGGGCGTCCAGCTAACTTCTTCACCGCTGATCCCCTTCGTGGGTTCAATTATTGGTGGAGCTCCTATATTTTTCCGTTCTAATCCAATGTGACCCTCGAGTTTTGCGATCATGGAACCGTGAAATGCGTCCAAAACGTAATGCGCGTTGCCAGAACATCCTATGAGAATGTATTTTCCATTAGAGGAGAAAGACATAGATGTTATGTAGATCGGTCGAGGAGGATAAGTGACTCGTAATAATGAGGGATCTTCAAGTTCAACGACAAGGAATGGTGCTTTGTCATAATTGGCTTGATCGTACAGAAGTATTCGATGGTAGTTGTTAACAGCGACAGCAAACACAATCCCAGTGGAATCATACGCGATGATTGGAGCAGCTGGAAGCGATAAAAGGCCACGGCATGTTGGTGTTCGAAGATCCCACAGACGAACCGTTTTGTCCATTGAACCGGACATGAACCCATCATCAATAGGGGAGACTTCTAGTGATATGACTTTTGCTTTATGGCCTTTGAAGTATTGTAGATATTTGTTGTCATGCAGTGAGTGGTAGCGTATAGTGTCGTCCTCTTTTGTTGAGGCATGAAGGATAGCAGTACTTTTGTGCGTGAATCTTGGTAAATCAACACCATACTTTTTCGAGTAGAGTGTCTTTATTAATCTGTTACTATACGTTAATAGCGATAGATTATAGTAATATTATATAACTTGCTTGCCGGATTTGCAACCATATAGTCGAAACGTTTCATCCTCACCAGCTGTAATGACCTGGTCTCCTCTGTCGTCAAAGCTAATACCTGTAATACTTCGTGAACCACTAGAACCAGACGGCCTCTGTGGATTGGTATTGCTACTTGGACCAGACGGCTGGGAATCTACAGCAGCTTTGTAGATTTTCGCAGGTTTCAATTTCGTCTTGGTTCAACGCGTCAAATTTGACAATAGGCAGAACAGAAAAAAATTACCATGAGCGGGCTAGTTAGAGAGAGCATATTGGGTGGTGGGTTACCATTGCTTGAGCTGGGGTGAGGTGCCATATCGTTATAGAAAATAGGTCAACCCTGTCAAGTTCAGAGTGATCGGAGTTGCAAATATTTCTGAACCTTCATTCATGGCCGACGTCGACGAAACCGCGAAACTATGGAAAGTAAATCGAACAATCCATGAACTTGTTAAAGACAGAGTTAGCTGCGATTGAGAGCGAATCTGGGAACTTTTATCTCATAATCATTTCTCTTAGGGTTTCTTGGTTTCCGACGATGAAATTCATATGGACCTTCAGCGGTTTCGAGAGTTGTACGCCAACAGTAGTGGAGTTGTTGAGTGTGTAATCCATATGTTCCTTTGAATGGCCTTGGTACTGATATTATGCAGCCGCAATCAACTGAATTTCTACACAACATCGCGCTCAAATCCGACCGACCAAATTTTTATATTTTTCTCAGAGGAACGAAGTGTAGGCGTGAAAACGATGAGAAAGTGAGTCAGGTACATCCAAGCACAGAATCATAGCTGTGACCTAGGCAGATTACTTGGCATTCTAGAAGAGAAATCGATCCATCGCGGTATAATAGTGTTTCCCGGTAATATGACTCCATCCGCCCGCAAGGTGTGTCACTATTCCAGGCCGCCCATTACCTTTTCTCTCATGTATTGCAGGTAATCGTTGCTATGGCTGCCCAATATCGATTAGAAGAGTTCTCTGAGGCGGATTTACTGGTGAACATCGTACATCACACGCTGGTTCCCCGCCACGAGGTTTTGACGGCAGACGAGAAGAAAATGCTCCTTGAGAAGTAGTGCGTGGTCATAAGTTCTATTCATTCTTTCTGACCTTAAACTTGCTCCTGAACAAGTCGCCTCAAAGAGACGCAACTGCCTCGTATCCAGCTTGCTGATCCAGTCGCGAGATATTACGGGCTCCGTCGGGGGCAAGTCGTCAAAATTACAAGACCCAGTGAGACTAGCGGGCGGTATGCAAGCTATCGCATATGCTTCTAAACCACCAAGCTCCTGGTCACAAAACCGACTTACTGTCGGGAACCGTATTTCTGTGTAATAACTTATCTCCTTCCTGTCATTATTCATTCTTTCGCACCTTAACCGCGTTGTCCATGCTATTTCTAATTGTAACACCGTTGATCTATACACTCTTTGCGCAACGTTGCCTCGGCATTTGCTCATACTTTAGGTTCAAAGGCATCCTTTCTCTCGTTTTATATCTCACCGAGGTTTCCATGGATAGCTCCGAGTCTCGTCCTTCATTTTTATTCCTTCCTGAAGCCCGGTGGACCTTTTTGCACTCTAACTTTTATATTTTGTCAAATAGGTCTTCAATTTTTTGATCATCATACTGTAACCCCTAGGCAATTGTCGCCGATAACCCCACAGCGCCTGGTCGGCGACTTTACTTTCTTATTAGCGAGTCCACGATCAAGAAGACTTAGGCTGTCAATGAAATAGCGGCTATGTATTGTACATGGCTATTCGGTGTGTTACAATAAACGTATTAACCTTAACATTCTGTCACTAACGAGGTATATTTTCAAGTTTTCACTTTTGGCCTGTTACAAACCCAAAGTAAACCCTACGTTCTTTGCCTACTAACCGCCGCGAGGACTAAGGACTGCTGTCTTTTAATTCCTAATCTCCATGCCGATCTTCTGCTGTTAGCCTTAATCTGACCTTGCTTCACCAGGAGTAACGCACAGTTGACGCTGTCCGGTTATCCAAATATGACGTTCCAGTATGTGAGTGATCATGCCCAACGCTCTTCAACAGTTGAATGATGTTCTCAATCGCAACCCAAGCATACTCAGCCACTGCTGGTGAAAAGTGCAAAGCCTCTTCCCCATTCCTCCTCCTGTGTGCCTTTTGCGACACGGCATTCCACCCTATGAGTTCCTCGGGTGACACCCTTCCGGTCGAATATCGAGGAACTATCACGTATAATCCAAGGATTGTCACAATCGGTACGTAACATCCTTTCTTATCTGTCAATTCGAAGACGAGCCTGAAGCTGGGTTTCCCTTGAGCGTTTTCTTTGTTTTCGCCGGCAAAAAAACAGGGCCCGCGGGTTGCGTTGCCTCTCCTATCCCAATCAGAAAGCAAACACCTGGTTTACAGTGATGTTGGTCATCTGATCGTCATAGGCCAATGTATTCTTGGTCTGCATGGTACCCAATACAATGGTTTTGGACCTCGCATTATATTACGATTACGATGGGAATGGCCAAACGACGCGCTCCAACGACCCCGCCGCCCATCTGTCAAGAATGCCATCACCAGAAGCGAAAATGTTGAGAATATTTGGCATGCCTGTGTAAACTCCTTCGTCGGGCTATGTTGAAGAGGCAAGGATCCAGGAAATCCGATTTTGCCGCGGATAGGTGACATATACGTCCGGTTTTAGCCCCGGTTTCTGTTAATTTGCATTTCATAGGTATAGGCAATACAGCTTTTAGTTTCAATAAGCAATTTAGGGAACTTGGCAAAATTGTGGCGACTGGTGAAATTCAAATCTTAAAATTTCCCCCTTATCATGACATGATCTAGCAGACATCTTTCTCTTTCGCTCCCTTGACGAGCCAATTTTGGCAAAGCTCGTCATCGTGTACCTTTCTGATTTGTGGAATCGCCTCAATTTTGTGGCGTTGCCGGTTGCTTCGATTATGATATCGAACTTACTCTGAAATCGATTCTATCGCTTTAAATTTATTCATCGAGAATGGGGAAAGCATTTGTTATCTGACCTTATCCTACCTTATCTCACCCCGGTGATTAGTACTCAGCGCCCTCATCTGGCATCAATCACACTAGCGTCGAGCCACCTGCTCAGTATGAGTCAGAAAACTAGTTGTCTTTCCGGCAACTTTGACAATAATCTCTATGCGGACGGCTTACGGCTGCTTACGGCTGCTTACGGCTGCTTACGGCCTTACCGCTTACGGCTTACAACGGCCATGAACAAAAAAGAACGATTTGCGCACACGCCGCATTAACTATGACCCAAGCTATATCTGGCGTCTGCTTTTTTTTTCTCGCTCTTCGCATTGGCAAGTTTATTTTGACGTGAACGTGAGGTGGATATCTTCACGATTGAGCCAAATACTCAGAAGAAAAGTGGTGTCACTGACTCTAATTTTGTCATCTTAACTCCAACAACAAACTTTCTCTATGAATACCGCGGACAAGTCGTTTTGATTTCCGTTCTTTATGCGACAAACTGAAATGACGTTCGTGTCTCCAGAGACGACACCCGTGTCTGTTTGTTATCTTGAAAACCATACAAAAACGGGCGCTCTGGGCTCCGAAGCCGTCGCAAATCTTGAAACATACATGCCAAGATAGGAATAGTCACGCCTCTCATTGGAACTATAAGAACTAGGCCGGGAAATTGCGATCAGGTCTGTCTGGGCATGTACTAGTAAGAGACAAAGTTTTACTATCGGTCTCAGAGCGTACGATTCGAAGGGATATCTCATTCAGCGTTATAAAGTTTGTCGCTTTTGATGGTCATTTGCGCCGAATGATTCGGAAACACAAGACATTTGTGGAAGCTGATTAAGGAAAGAGAGATGCTTGAATTGGAAGAACAAACAGCAATTTACAGTATTCCTCATTAGCCCCTTCAAGATACCCCTGCGCCCTTCCTCGACGAGATCGGTACCAGGTTCCTAACATGAACTTCCGTCCATGCGGAAATGAACGCTTTTGGATAACTTTGCTCAATTCTTTCAATAAATCTCTAGATTCAAATGGATTTTCGTAATTGTATCTCTGCAGATGAGATCGGGTTGTCGCAGCGATCGTCCCGAGACCAGCAAATAGTTTGCTGCAAGATACCCACTCTCAGTTCTGCTATAAAGAGGGAGAGGATTTATCATCAGTTTTCCCCAGGTCACCGAAAGCTCGCTCCCCCACCAACATCTCATTCTCTCCGAGTATTCCATTTCAAACACTGACTAATACTATGTCGCCTCAACAATTCCGCCTACCAGATCTCATCACCTCCTGCCCATTGAAAGATGCCACTAATCCATACTACAAAGAGGCAGCAGCAGAATCACGGGCTTGGATCGACAGCTATGACATTTTTACGGACAGAAAACGGGCTTTCTTTATCCAAGGCTCGAATGAACTCCTTTGTTCACATGTATACCCCTACGCTGGTCACGAACAGTTTCGCGCAACTTGCGATTTTGTGCGTCTTTGTATTTGCGTCTATTGGAGAGAATAAGAACTGATTTTAGCCTCAGGTCAATCTTTTATTCGTCGTAGACGAAGTTAGTGATGATCAAAATGGCATGGATGCCCGCACAACTGGTCATGTTTTTGTGAATGCCATTAAATACCCGGAATGGGACGACGGCTCTATACTTGCCAGAATAACAAAAGAGTAAGCGGTACTTCTCAATAAAAGCTAACTCACCAGTATTCAGATTTCGAGCTCGCTTTCTTCGCCTGGCAGGCCCCAGAAACATGAGAAGGTTTGCAGAGTTCTGCAAACGGTACACCGACGCCGTTGCCGAAGAAGCGGAGCTTCGAGAACGAGGCGAAGTCCTTGATGTTAAATCCTTTATTCCTCTTCGTCGAGACAATAGCGCTGTTGCTCTTTGCTTCTCCCTCGTCGAATGCGCTCTTGGAATCGACCTTGAAGATGAGGTCTACGAAGATACCACCTTCATGGATGCCTATTGGGCAGCCTGCGATTATATATGCTGGACAAACGTATGATTTATATTACTGACTTATTCTTTACAATTTATTAACAACTATTATCAGGACATTTGTTCTTATGACAGGGAGCAGTCATGCGGTCACACTGGAAACAACATTGTCACCGTTTTGATGAAGGAGAATGGGACAAGCCTGCAAGAGACCGCTGACTTCGTTGGAGAATATTGCCATCAGCTCGTTGAGAAGTACATATCTGCCAAAAATCGACTTTCGCCATCCCTTGGGAAGGATGTGGCTAAATTCACTGATGCGCTAGGGTATTGGATGATTGGAAGCGTAGTGTGAGTACTAATCATTTATCACTCAATCCGAGCAATACCGCTTACTCATATCCCTATGTAACAGTTGGAGTTTTGAGACGGTTAGATATTTCGGTCCTCGTCACCTCGAGGTCAAAGAAACAAGAATTGTAACTCTTCGGCCTCGAGAGATGGCGGAAGATAGTGGGTCAGAGTCGGATGACTCGGAGGAGTGAAATATTCCTGTCATATTTTTCAAGTTTAGAATTTCCTTCGTCCTCTATGGTTATTTAATTGAAATCTGAGAAAAAAAGTGTACATGTACATCTTAACCGCCCACAGAAACCCTATAATTATTTATTTGGAAATTTTATATATATATTTGAACCTCGTTTTTCAGATTTTATGTTAATCAAAAAGATTTTTGTTCGCAGATCCAAACCAAAATAGTACAAGATCGATCAACTATGATCGGGATGTCAATTAGGCTTAGCGCGGCTAAATTTAAACGTGTACCTTTTTCCAGGCTCCAATCTCTAGAAAAGCTGAGATGTGTTTATTATTTACTATAGCTAGTAGTAGAAGAATACCACACATGCATCGTGTAAGATATGCGGATAAACTTGATTTGGGAATAGACAGATCCTGCCAGTAACCAAAAAATTGGAGGACTTTCAATTTCACTGCTGCTAAGGGCTCGAGTCTGCGTAATCTGTAGAGAGATACTCTGGCATCCCTTGGAATGATAAGCGCCTAGATTGTCAGGGTTGGGAGAGTGAACTCCCAATCCAAGTACATCAAACTGAAAAAAGTATACAATTTTTTTTAAAACTCGTACATTGCATTGCATATTGTAGTTACAAACCACGACGTCTTTTCTATTATTCCGCACAAACGTCATTGGATACGCATATCATTAGATGAGATCTCATGAAGCCGGAATTCCACATTCCGCATGGAATGTCGGCAGTGACGACGAAGAGGGAATGGAAGAGGGCGAAGGAGGGTACATTTCAGACGTACAACCAACATCCTAGTCCAGATGCCCATTCTGGGAGTTCCGCCACTGTGCTGGACACGAAAGAAGCACGTAAAGGGTCAAGATTGCTCGCCTTCTTCTCGTACCCATCCACGATCTCAGGTTGGGGCTGCTCTCTTGGTGTCGGAGTATCCGGTGGAGTCACTTGTCCAAAGTCTCCAGGTGGATGATGGAGTTGAGATCCACGATTTCGATGCTCAGCGTATGGCGACAAGATTCCAAGGCCATTCCCACCCACAGATGTAAGATAAGGCTGGAAGCTTTCGCGGATCAATACACTGATTAGATCCTGTAGCCGTTCATCTTCAAAGTCTTCCGAGCTGCGCGTCAGCCTCGTGTAGGATATGCAGCTCAAACGGCGTCTCTTACCATCAGGAATCAAAGTGACGGCACAACCACCCCCTCCTGCTCCAGTCAGCTTTGTACTCAGTCCAAAAGGTGTCCGTGTCTTTTCTTTGATAGTCTCCAACGTCGGATGCGAAACACCCAATGTAACAAGGTGTTGGTGGTTTTCGTCCATCAGAACCTATTCAACCATAAGCTCCGACATTCTGTATCGCAACGTCCATCGATGTACTTACAGACAGAGCGGATAACAGGGAATCGCGAGAGAGCTCCGGATCCGCCAGGGCTTTCCTCGCGTCGTCGCTGATACTCTGAATAGATTTCAGGATACCATTGACTAATTCTGGTTCCTGAAGAACAACTTAGTTGACAACCCAGTGTTTTTCACTGTCAACCCTCACATTTGCCTTCTTCTCACCAACACCAGCCACTAATTTCTTGGTATCTCGTGGTACCTTGGAATTAGTCAATAGGAACTTGAAAGATTTGAATCTGGGTAGTAGTTGGAACAAGATCGGAAATTCGTTAGGTGCGAATGGATTTGGAGGGTGGATAGCCGGAACTTACCCCTGAATTCCTTCCATTCCACTTTTCTTTCCAAATCCAGGACGTGTGTAGCACAACGCTCCACCATAGACAGCGACGCTGTTATCGACTCCACTGGGATTGCCGTGCAAAATCTTTTCGGCTATGAAGGCCCATCGGTTGACCTCCTCCGCGATGGCAGGTGGGAGCGCCTGACGGTCTTGGTGAGAAACAGAATCAGATGACGAAGGGACTGGAGGTTGAGGAATGCTGATCCGCCGATGCACGAGGAGTGATGCTGTAGCCGCACACACAGAAAAGGATGCTGAAGACCCCAAACCTGCTCCAACTGGCAGCGTTGCACGAGTAGTGAAATTGAACGTAGGGCTGTCATTGATGAGGTCAATTAAGAGTAATGAGGAGCAGGAATAACGACCCGCGGAGGACTCGAACACTCACCGGTTGTGACTCCCAGCCAAGATCATGTACAGATACAGGAACGCCAAACTACCCCCACGCATCGCCTTCTGCTCTTCAGTAAATTCATTTAAAACTCTCTGATTTAGAGCATCCACTAATTGCTGATCGAGCTCCTCCGGATGTTCGTCACCGGGTACTACAGGTGTGACTGCATCCCAGGGCAGATTATCAACGTTCCATTCGTGATGGAAGTTTTCCATATCCTGAAAATGAACTGAAATTTTGCCGTCGTTCCTGGGGCTTGTGAGCCCATAACACCGGAGGTCCACTGAAGCGGCGATGGCAGTCTGAGATCAAACAAAAAAAGGGGACAGGGTTAGTAAGGGATTCTCCACATACTATTACTCTTCATGAGACACTTTTGAGATGCCGGTGCAGGCGATCCCGGTTGTATGATCAATGAAGGCCCCAAGTAGGTCCATGAAAGCCTAACCGTAACTTGTACCTGTACCTGAAGGAAGGAAGTGACTCACGATACCATGTACAACAGCATGCTCCCCGAATAATATGACCTTTCCTGGAGCACTGATGAACCATTCCTTCTCGTTAGCTCCATCAAGCTGCAGTTTCTGGACAGCAAGAGCGAGGGCGTCATGGTCAGGAACTCTGACGTATTTGTTTTGTGAAGCGTCCAAAGTAATAGCGCCTGCATCAATGAGGGCTCTCTCGAGGTCATCAAGAAGATCATTAGGGTCCTCAATCCCAACACAGAGACGAATTAGATCTTCAGGCAGACCACGAGCTGCGCGTGTAGCAGCATCGATAGATGCATGTCTGAAGAGAGAGAAAAAGGTAGATTTTAGGACACGTCAGGGAAAGAGAATAAATCTTCAACTCACGACATCACACAGGGCATGCTGATCAGACTATTCACGCAGCCAAAACTGACACTGATTCCCCATAGCCTCGTTCCGCCGACAATTTTTTCGCTAAGGTCTGTTTTCCCCGTCTTAAAACTCAGGACAGCACCGTTGCCGTCAGCAATCCTGTTATGAATTTCTCTTCCAGGGTGATTGGCGAGTCCTGGGTAGTGAACGGGGAATCCAAGGCCATCGAGATATTCCGCGACTAACTGAGCTGTGGCTTGTTGTCTGTCCATGCGCAGGGCAAGGGTTTTGATTCCACGAAGCAGTAAAAAGGAGTCCATTGGCGTTAAAGCATTTCCAACAGCGTTAATCGTGAACGCCAATTTTTTAGCCAGATCATCGCGGTTGCACGTTACGACGCCGGCCATCAGATCGTGATGACCACTCAAGTACTTTGTCGCACTGTCATATACAATATCTGCGCCGTGTTCCAGTGGTCGTTGGAGATAAGGGCTCATCATGGTGTTGTCGACCACAATGATAGCATCTGGGGCGCCCTCTTTTACATCTTTACTGATCGTAGCGATATCTACTACTTTGAGGAGGGGGTTTGTGGGCGATTCAAGAAGGACCATAGCAGTTTTGGTCGGATGGATGTATTGACGAAGAGACGTAGGGTCGGTGGTATCGACATGGTGGATGGTAACTCCAATATGGGTTCGGATATAGGTCAGCAAACGGTTGGTCCCTCCGTAGAGGTCGTCGCCGGCAATGACTTCGTCTCCTGGTTTTAGCAGGCGTAAAATGACATCTAGAGCTGCCATTCCAGAGGATACGACAAATGCGTTAGCAGCAGATGAAATCTTGGCAACATGATGTTCTGCAGATTGATCTCATGAGGAATTACGACCGTCGAGGCAAGATAAAGATTGTACCAAGATGACTTCGTGTTGGATTCCCGCTTCTTGAATAGTCATACTCCCCACCAAGACCTTTAAAGGTCGCTGTTTGGTAGATGGGTACAGAGCTACTGCCGTACTGATCCTTCATATCTGGGTTCTCCACAGTCGCGCACAAGGTTGAGAACCGATATTGTTTACGAGGCCTAAAGGGAGATTCGGGTTCTGGAGTGGGGAGGTCATGTAGTGGCAATTTTCCAGTGGGCGCCATGCTTGAGTGTACAAGGTATTATTGGAAGAAGATGTTCTCATACGATTTTTATCAGCACCAAGGATGGCGTGCTATACCTCACACGAGACAAATTCGGCCGAAACGATAACAACGTCCAACAAACTCTGCTTGATGCCACCAAAAAGAGGGAGGGAACAGCGTAGGTATTCACGATAATATCGGACAAGCTACAAAACCCTTTCTTAATTCGCAGTTTCACGACAGAGTGCTGCCGTTGTCCAAACGCTAGCACCCGAAGTCATTGCAAAGCGGACAAAGCGCCACCTTGATGAACTAGAGGCACGGATGCGATAACATCATTATTGTTGGAAACACAACTAATCCCAGAAAGTAGAGGTCTAACTATGCTGAGCCTGCTCTTTTAGCAGGAGACGAAGATGAAGACGGCGGTGGTAAATACTCCAAAGGGCGTGGACGCCAAACGATATCAGACAAACGAAATCTCAATATTCTCGGTACCTCGCCAGCTGCAAGAAAGAAAAAGTCGACTATGAATGTTCGTACAGCGTTACTTTACCGCAAGAACTTGGCTACTTTGATTGAGGAATCTGTATGACTTTGAAGGCTTTATTTAACGCAGCTAATATGATTTCCCAGAGCATCGCGTCCCTGCCATCTAGTGCACCGACATATCTGACAGCTGGTGCACCTCCTTCGGTGTACCCACCGCGTATGATCTGTTCTGTCTGTGGTTACTGGGGATTGTACAAATGTCGGCGATGTGCGATGCCATACTGTGATCGTAATTGTGAGGGAGTGCACGCTGAGACGCGATGCGAACGACGTGTGGTGTAGTTGATATTGTTGTCACTTAGTTGTACCATCGGCCGATGGAGACTTGAATAAAAAAAAAATGATCGATTTTCAAATTCTCCAAAATGTGCCCTCACTCAAACGGCGACGTCTTACCTGCAGAAAAGACCGACATGGTCCATGTACCACTCACAAATGGTACATCCAACGGAGTCAACGCAAACGGAAAGCGTGGATCTTCTCGCTCCAACGCCCCTAGAGGCGACCAGCAACAACGGAATCCATATGCCCCTCGTGCCTCAGATTTCCTCTCAAACATCTCCAACTTTAACATTATCGAAAGTACTTTACGAGGTTTGTAATTTATTTTTTAACATCTAATCTTACCCATCTCATTGACATCATCTAGAGGGAGAACAATTCGCTAATGCTTTCTTCGACACCAAGACAAAGATTGCTATTGCTAAAGCTTTGGACGCTTTCGGCGTTGAATACATCGAACTTACATCGCCCGCCGCTTCAGAGCAATCGCGTCTGGACTGCGAGGCAATCTGCAAGCTTGGCTTGAAGTCCAAGATCCTCACCCACATTCGTTGTCACATGGACGACGCTCGCATTGCTGTGGAGACTGGTCAGTTTATATTTTTTCCCTCTTTTGATATGCTCCCTTCATAGACTTATCTTTGTTAGGTGTCGACGGTGTTGATGTCGTCATTGGTACATCTTCTTTCCTCCGTGAATTCTCCCATGGAAAGGACATGGCATACATCACCAAAACTGCTATTGAGGTCATCGAGTTCGTCAAGTCCAAGGGAATCGAAGTCCGTTTCTCCTCAGAGGATTCATTCCGTTCGGATCTCGTTGATCTACTCTCCATCTACCAAACAGTGGACAAGATCGGTGTGAATCGTGTCGGTATCGCTGATACCGTTGGTTGTGCCAATCCCAGACAAGTGTACGATTTAGTAAGAACTCTTCGCGGAGTTGTAGGCTGTGACATCGAAGTGCACTTGCATAATGACACCGGCATGGGTCAGTACACCCCATAAAAATCTTTCTCAGGACTCCTCCGCTTAAAATAGTCTTTTTTTGTTTTTTTTTAGCCATTGCTAATGCTTATACCGCTCTCGAGGCTGGTGCCACTCATATTGACACATGTAAGCTGCCATTCCGAGTTAGCGCTCACTATCTTTACTGAATGCACATAATAGCCGTGCTCGGGATCGGTGAACGTGTTGGTATCACACCCCTGGGAGGTCTCGTAGCATGCCTCTACGCTGCCAACCCAGAATATGTCAAAGCCAAATACAATCTCCCAATGCTTCGAGAAATCGAGAACTTGGTCGCCGAGGCTGTGGAAGTCAACATTCCCTTCATGAACCCCATCACGTATGCAGTTGTTTTTCCCCCATCTTGTGGTGGTCAATGACTAACGGGATCTTTTTTTTCAGTGGTTACTGTGCGTTCACGCACAAGGCCGGAATCCACGCTAAAGCTATTCTAAACAACCCAAGCACCTATGAAATCCTCAAGCCAGAAGATTTCGGTTTGACACGTTATGTCTCCATTGGGCAAGTCGCTATGAAAATTTGTCATTTTTGTTCATTCTCTTATATACATTGCAGTCATCGTTTGACGGGATGGAACGCAGTCAAGTCTCGTGTTGAGCAACTTGGCCTACAATTGACCGATGACGAGGTTAGTTGTATGAAAAATCGAATCTTTTATACCGTGGTCTAAACGGTTCTTTACTCTTCACCCACACTAGGTCAAGGATGCCACCGCCAAGATCAAGGAGCTCGCGGATGTCAGAACTCAATCTATGGATGACGTTGACTCCCTTCTGCGTGTATATCACTCTGGTATTCAGTCTGGGGAGCTCGCCGTCGGACAGAAGGAAGCTCTCGACCGCCTACTCAAGAAGCATAAGACACAAGCACAAGAAGCGAATGAAGCTTAAGCCATCTATGATCCCTATTACTAACCCCTTATGTTTTTCCTAGGATGATGTCCGAGACATTCTCCTCGGAGGACCTTTGGCAGAGAAAGCGAAAATATTCTTGTATTTCTAATTCCCCCCCAAAAAACCCCCCCAAGGTCTTCTAGGACATTGGCCACTTTCTTTTATCTTTATTCATGTCCACCATAAGTATATATCCCCGGATTTATTGATGACCTACTAAAAATGTTACATTTGATACGAATTCCATTCTTGCTAGGCCTTTGGATCCTTAAGACAGCATGTGAAAGTTGATTTTGGCTATCGATACAGCTGGCAAAGAACGGTACACTAATCGATTGAAAGCTATAAGATAATAGAGAGGGTGGTAATGTGGTCACAGCGAAAAGCGAGAAGAACCAGTAACAGGTACAAAAAAAAATACAGAGGAAAGTCCGTGGGTACAGAAATCGACCAGTGAAAATGCAAAACAGTCCAACATTACATACTAATGCGTAGAAGGTTCAAAGCAATAAAATCAATGATGGATCCACGATTGTCATGATACTCCGAGTCTGTGAAACATATCGTCGAGTGTTTTAAATGCGACTGGTTTGACAAGGCTTCATTCATATACTTTCAGCGTTTTACTAAGAAGGAAACAAATGAGTCGCTTACTATCCGTCAACGCCAGCGTCAAATGCTCGTCTTTTGTCCTCCAAAGATGACATGCCGGTGAGAGCTAAAATTCGAGCTCGTGGAGAGTCTCCAGTGGTCTGTTGATCAGATTCTAGCCTTCGTATCTCCATCGTAGCCCCAACACCTGGTTAAATTTCAGTTATTGTCAAATGTGTGTTCATAAAGACGAACCGTCCAGTACTGGCATCGAAAGGTCTAGAAGAACGACGCTGGCGAAAAGAAAAGGAAATCAACAAAGCTGATTAACGAAGTGACGATCGACTTACTCAAATGGCCCTTCCTTCTCATAGACATCAACACCATCACGCCCATCAACCGCAGATCGGAAGTCATAACCCTAACATGTAAGATTTAGCACCCAGAAATGCTAGAGAAAAATAGAACCCCTTACTTTGTTTGATAGCCACTTGATTCTGGAAGCGCACGGAGTCAGAACGCATAGAAATTTCAGGGGGCATAAAATCCTTACAGTAAATTTCGAAGAATACCATTATCTTCTACCACCAACACTCGGAAACGACGTTCGGAGTCAAGGGTACCGACCGAGGACCTGAGTAATGTTCCACCAGAGCCTAAAGTTATCGTCGGCACAGGGGTGTCCGGATCGACTGTCTCAACTGATTTCGAAGTAGGGGATAATAGCCGCTGTATCGCAGGAAGAGGATGGGCCGTCGATGAACGAGGGGTCATTCCAGGTCGCGACTTAATGTACGTCTCATCTGTGTTATGCCGAGGAATGCTGGATCCAGACATAGATCGTTCTCTTGCATCGGTAGGTCCATGGCCAATGTCTCTATTCCAGGACGTCGTGGGTGATGGACTGCGAGACTGGCCGATTTTAAGTGCATGAATGCATAATTTCAGGATTATGCGTAGTCGAGAGGGGCCACCGGGTTTATAAAGTATTCGACAGAATCCGCCAATACGTTCATATTCGCTGGCGATTGACATGATGGTAGGATCCCCTCGTGCGGCGGAAAGGAAGATGAATGGGCGGCTGGTGTCTCGACGTTCAGTGGCAGCAACGATTGGGGCTCGATCATCATTCAAGATGATGATGTCACCATCATTCACCACTTCGAATCCCCACCAGGTTGTCAGATAGTTTAGAGTAGTATCGTAGAGCAATTTGATTCCTTTGTGAGTGTTGTCAAACCCAACCAACGAGACAGTTGGAAGTGGATTCTTGCTGTCAACGTCTTGGAATGACTGCGTGTCTTGTTCCTGTGGTCCGTTAAACGCATTCTCAGCAAGAAATGCCACCTTGATCTCTGTTCCGACACCTTCCTCGCTCCAAACATCGACCGTACCATCGACATTCTCCGATGTGATAATACTGTTGACGATAGCAAGACCAAGACCTGTGCCAGCCTGGAGTGGATTTTCTTGCGAAAATGGATGAAAAAGGTGGTTCTAAAATCAACTTGTGTGTGAGACTAGAAAAATCTCCTTGCAAATCTCCACCTATACCTTCAAGAAGTTTTGGCTGATACCCTAAAGAATCACATCGTCAATATGACGTATGGTACCAATGAGAAACTATCTATATCTACCTTTCCAGTATCAAACACCGCAAGTTCAACTTTGACCCTGTCCGGAGGATCATCATCTCCATGAGGTAATTGGCGTAGTAAAACATGTACATATCCATCCTAGTCATAATCCAGATTAGTGAAAAACGGCGTTTGGACTAAAGTTTCAACTCATACACTTGTGAACTTCAAGCTATTCCCAAAAAGATTCATCAAAACTCGACGGATACCGCCCTTCTCACATTTCAATGACCATCCCTGCAAACAAATAAAAAGGCAATGCAGTGCAAATTGATTAGCGCCTTTCAATTTTCATCAAATGGAAACGATTAAACTTTACCTCCGGGCGATATCCGATATCGACAACGGTTTCGACATGCTTTCTGCGCGTGGCAAAAGCGGATCCGTGATCTTCGTTCGGAGGCGCATATACACTACCTATGCCAGAGTCCCCCATAGCTGTGCGTGCCCGGTGGCCGATCCAACATCCATCAATAGCTTCTTCGACCAGTTGCATCAGGTCTACCCTGGAAACGTTACCAATTAATGAGATACCGAACTCTCCAGAAAGAGTGAAGAAAAAAACATACTGCGTGCGTACAATGACATTCTCAACACCTCCGCTTTTACTATTTCCGCTCAACTTAGTGAAATCAAGAACGTGGTTGACGGTTTCAACCAAGGAGGTTCCACAAGCCCGTACAGTCTGCAAAAACGATGCTTGTGAATGACTCAACGGACTTTCACTGAGGAGTTCGGCAGCTGCCAATATCTGCCGGCAACTTGGGTTAGAAGTATGAAAAACACAGATGATGTCGTACAAACCCCGTGTAGAGGCGTGCGTAGCTCGTGTGAGATGCTAAAAAAATGTCAAAAGCTTCAAATCATGGGTGGTAGCAGGAAGAACATGCCGCTTACTTGGAAATGAAAAGGCCTTTAGCTTTGTCAGCCAAAATCATCCGGCGTTTCAGCACAGCAGATAAGATAATAACGCCTGCAAAATGGATGAGCGCGATTCAGGAAAGGCAGCGATAAGAATACCTATAGCTCGTAAATAAGAAAGCTCATGACCTTCCAACTAATTAACAGCAGGAATAAGCAATGTAGGGTAATTGAAAAGATCAAGGCATACAAATCTTTTTGCATGATCATTTGCATTATATGCGCAGAGTAAGGCAAATGGTCTCTTGTCGATATTATAGATCGGTACCGCTGCATCAATCAATAAAATTTAATTTGGATGTGTCAAATAAAAAAAAACCTACTCAGCGCATATTGAACATGGGTTGGCAAAAAAGGCTTCAGACTAATAGGTATGATACCTTCCGAGACCCTGCCATCAGGGTATTTAGCGAAAAATGAGTTGAGTTTATGATACTCCTCTGTCGTCAACTGTCGTTTCGTCATGTCCATGTTTGGATCACCGTGATGCATCGTGACAGATACACTGCCTTCAACACTCATTGTTTCTAACACCTCACAATGAGAGATATCCATGACTATGACACCTTCGACATCCAAAGTCCGCTTAACAAGTTTAGCTGCACGATCATATACTCTGTCCATAGAAGATCCAACAATAAGGTCAGGCTGATCATCTTGGTGCACCTCAGTGTCGATCTCCAAGCACTCTCGACTAAATTGTTCCATCTAAGGGGGGATAAATAAAACGAAGATGGCCTGGAAGTTAGCTGAGAAACTTGCCGAATCTTGTATACGGTCTCGTATTCGTAGCTGTATCTTATCTCTCCAAAGTTCCATCTCGCGCATTGCGATAGCCTGCTCACGAAAACTCAATTAGGAGGGGGAAAAAAGGAGGAAAATATGAAATGTACTCGCCGCAAATTCCTTGAGAGTATGTCGTTGCCTGGGAGAAAACTCTTCTCGAGGTTGATCATCTATGACAGCAAGTCTGAGAGACACTCGTTCATCTCACGCCCTTTACTGGTCAAAGCCCAGGAAGACGACTCACGTTCCAATATTAAATCCATCTTGGGTGCGCAACGGCGCTCCAGCGTAAAAACGTATATGGGGAGGACCAACAGTCAAGGGCTATCTCGCATTCAGTCATCACGTTCAAAAATTCCATAAAAATCATTGACACACATTCTTCGCAAATCGCCAGTCTCTATGGGCGTCCAATATCACAGTCGGCTCATCGCCTCTATTATTTATTGAGATTCATGCTCTAACGAGAATTGTGGGCTGCCAAAATTGGATACGCACTGCTGTAATATAGCATGTCCACAAAATGAGTGCGCTCTTGCGCACCTAGGTGTTTTGAGCCCCCCTGCAATGAGGACATTGTATATATAAGATGAAAAAGCCCTTGGAATGTATGGAGCTCACATTCCGATTTAAACCACCTGTATGTTCAAAAAAAGTAAGTTTCATATTCATGCAAAGCGCAAAGCAAACAGCGATGCCTACTGCTCATTGCTATCAATTAGCGAAATCATCACGCCTTTCGTATTGAACACCAGCTTCGCCAGATGAGCAATACGGTCAAAGTTCATGTCTGGACCCGTGTTCCAGATATTAAATCTATAAGGGAAAATGAAATCGGTTAAATTACATGATGACGATGAGTATGTGAAACAGAAAAAGGTAGCAAGTAGAAACAGAATCACTTGTACAATGCTCGTCGCCGCTCCAACTCGTCCGGTGGATTAGGAGGAGCAAGATACTCTAGCGCTGTGAACATTTGTTCTTCTTTCGCTGCTCGCCCCAATTTTAAAGGGGCGATGTTGGGTGGTAATCTCGCTCCTACGAAAGGCGCTTGCGGAGGCGACGAAACCGGAAGAGGGGAGGACGTCTGCCTCGTTAGACAAACCCTTCTAGGAAGGGTAGGTACAGATGCCGTACCTTCCCCAGTTCTAGTGTTCTCAATGTCGTCGCGCGATATGAGTGGAGGCGGCACTAATGCGGCTTCTGGTTGTATAAGTGGCGACACGTCACCGAAGTAATCCGTTTGTGCGACAACATCTCCATGGCAATGGGTTGGCGCTGGTACGGACGCTGGTATGGCAGATGCCAACAATGCTACTGGAATTGGATGGTTAGACCGTGTAGGTGGCTCCAGGGTAACTCTTAAGGCCGAACCGCTTGTAGGCATGTGTGTCATCACTGGTTGAGTGGCAAGCGGGGTATCAGGCGGGCTTGCAAGGATTGTTACTAATTGCGTTGGACTGGTGCTATGAGTAGTGGCCCCGTGATCAATGTCAGTGGTCCCTCGCCAGAAATCCATTAACCTAGATTTTCTGTTGCTACTGGCGTTTGGAGGACAAGTAATATTGGCAATTAAATCTTGAGAATGGGACCCAGGAATGGCGGCCATGACTCCACGCATTGGGTCCGAAAGTTCATGTTCAGGGGAAGGGAGTGCCAAAGGAGATATATCAACGCAAGCAGCTGCCCAGCGCATCGTCGCTACAGTAGCTTGAAGGTCAGTATTGACTACCGAGGGAGTTAGAATCTGGTTTTGATTTGCTGTCGGTAAGGAAGTGTGCATTGAATTACGCATTACATGGGAAGAGGGTAGCTGAGGGAGTGAGGAAAGATGTGTTTTGATCAAAGGAGAAGCGGAAACGTAGAGTCCAGATGACGATGATGAGGGTATCATAGACATTGATCTGTCGTCGGTTTTGGATGAATTACGGACGGAATTATTTTCTCTGGAAGCCCGCGGGGATTCACATATTTCGGACAAAGCCTCTAGAGACATGTCGGAATCGATAGATTTCAAAGGTACGGTGCAAGAGTAGCGTAAAGACTCCGACAAAATTTGTTGACACGTTTTTGGAGGATTTGGCGTTTTCTGAGGATCCCACCGACCGGAAGCATAGACGGTTATGAAAGTTGCCCAATCGCAGTCAGATTCTGAATGGTTTGAAAGGGGTTTATCCGCTGTGCTGGATGCCATAAAGGAGTGGTCACCCAACGAAACACCAATAGAATCTGGAGGGGTTGAGTTATGGTTTGTGGTATACAAGTGGCAAGCATACTGAATGACAAGCTAATATCCGTGTCATCTTCGAGGACAGTTTGCATTTTACGAGATACATCTTCTTCCGAAGTGAATGATGGGTTGACATCAACTAGTGGTTTCAAAGATATGGCCGGTGCTGTGTGAAGAGAAGGAAGTAGAGGCCAATCATCTCCCGAAGGAGCGGTAGATGGTCTGTTTGACTTGCGAGATGAAGAGCGCTTTTGGATCATGTAGCCAGTAATATGAGCGCGATCTGTTGAGGACTCTGTGTGTAAAGGAGTATGAAAGGCAGATTCTGAGATAGGCTGTATCGACTCGGAGGGCCCATCGATTTGGTGCATGAAAACCTAAGGTGAGAGCATTGGCGGTTAGCAGTGGAGTAACAACATCAATACACCAAATCCGTCACAACCTCTCTCGGCATACTCCGATATCGTGAGAAATATGACGTCACCACCGCATGCAACCACACACACACACTTGTTGAATTACCGGTGTTTCACTGGAAACTAAATTACCAAACCTAGTAAAGATGCCCAATTTACAACCCACTATCTACAACCCAGCAATCACCAGCATACTCCACATGTACAGTGGCAGTGTTAAATTATCGTTCTGGTCCGATAGCGCTTCTAGCAGCGCTGAAATAATTACTATACCCAAGTATCGTATAATCTAAACATGTGTTTCATCACAAGGCAGATAGATGAGCCAACAGAACGCAACTCACCGAAAATGGTTCTACGTAGCCGAAAGGTCGAAGCAGCATTGCAGAGGCAAAGATAGAAATTATGAAGGCTAGGCTTCCTTCAAGGGTTTTGTTTGTAGTGGGAGACCATCGGTGGACGCCTAGCCTCCGACCGACAATAGATGCCTGATCTCAATCGTTATTTTTTCAGTCCATCAGGATCTGGAAACACAAACTCACCGCAGCATCTCCAACTCCCAGCGTTAAGATCCCCGTAAACTGTAACAATCGACTTGGTCTAGTACAGGGTTAGATGACAGCCGGCGAAAGGAAAATCGCCGAACGCACCCTTCAAGCCAAAGAGAACCAGAGCACCCCGTCAACAAGTAAAAATGACTCAGAATTGCCGTTCCACTGTCCCTATGATCAAGGAATTCGTTCATGAACAAATGAACCGAAGCTCCAAAAGGATAGATGGCAAAATAGCGAATGTACTCCGTGAACGTAAACAGAGCAAACGCAGCACTGAAAGACAGGTGCGTGAACGCAGGCTAAGAGAGGGGGTACAAGGAGGGAAATTTAAAATCTGGCTTTCACAGATAAACGGTAATTACTGACATCCAATGCCACTCCCGGAATAAACATAACCACCGCCAGTCCATGGAAAAACTTGCGCCGCGCATTTAATCCTAGCGTTGGAACATGCTTGTCTGCAGCGTCCAATAGATCTGTGGCCACATTGGACATATTTGCTCCATTAGGTAGGTTGGAAATATTGGGAAAGGTAGTTGGGAAACTCATCCCCAAAGGTCCCGAGACAGGGGGTGTCGTTGTCAAGTTACCACCAAAGGATTCGGTGGCTGACGACATAGATGGCGCATCACCTAGATTCAGGGAAGCGGCACTCTCAGCAGTCGCTTGATTTCGGGGCCGGAAGCGGCGAGACCTCGCTAGCTGCCGGTTCCATCCCGCTACACTGATGATACACAAAAGGACCCAATATAAAAGTAAGGCGGGACGGCTCCATTTTTTCTTGCCTTCGATGATTCGAAAAATAACCCAAAGCCAGGGATCGCGATTACCCAAACACCAACGCGCCCAATGGCCTATTAGACCTCCAACAATCAAAAAGCTTCCAATGTAAAAGCCAACAGCGTAGTAGCGACGGTTACGCTCTTTTTCTTGAGGGAAACGAAGGCGGTGCACAGGACGCTGAGCGTTGTTACGAGAAAGAAGTAGAAAAGGCGATAGAAGAAATCCAGTCAAGAATGATCCAACAATCAAGGCGATCTGGAGAATAAGTAGAGGTGTAGGTAGTCGATACGTGCGAATAAAAGGAGTAGTGACTGGCCAGATCTATTAATCAAATCAGTCATCATCAACGCCAAAGCTGATAGACTCGTACTCGGGCAATCGTGAGGTTCAGGAACTCAAGGCAAAGAGCGGTTCCCCCGAAACATACTAGGCCAAGCTCGCCGAGGGTAAAACCGCGATGAGCCAACCGCAGTCCAACATACAGAGTAAATTGAAAGAAAAGAGAGGCAATGACGGTTTCAAATATGTTCAGATCTATCATTGTGACGGTTAGATGTAAAATGGATGATGTACAAGAGGGACTTACAATTCCATAGGTTAAATAGATAAATACTCAGCATTATCTTGAGCCCAACTATTACTACGCTTGTGGTGATCGTGAAAATGATGTAATACCAGAATCGTAACCCTGCGCTACGAGGAACAGAAGCGCGTTCGCCTTCGGGTTTACCTCCATCCTTGCGACATTTTTTCTCAATCCACCAAGATGCACAAACATGGAAAAGCAACATCGTGGAGCAGAATGTGCTAAGGTCTACCAAGCTGTAGCGGGAAAGAAGAACCGCCTGCGAAGCCGACAATCTATTGTGAGAATTTTCTAGCGACACAGGCGTTTCGATTAGCCAACCTGCAGGAAGAACAGTTGTACCGTCTGACATCTGTTTCAGTGAGGAAAGAAGGAGAGAAGATGCGATGAGAGGTCCAAGAAGTAAACCAGTGAGAATGCCGTCGTCGCTCGACTCTCTGATTGCTCAAAGATTCAGCGATGTAGGAGAACCAGCAAGAGCTAGGTACGCACCGATAATTTTTGGGGACGGACATCCAGACATATCCGAAGTTATTTTTATTCCAAACGAGAGAAGAAGAATGTTTTCGCGACTCCCGTCCATCCACGAGACGGGGAGAAGCAGGCCGAGCCGAAGATGTAGAAGGCATTGGTACCGCGTCTCTACCAGGTGTTGACGCATTTTTAACATATGATATTGTAGTATGAGTCCAGATTATGTATAGAAAAGATGCAAAAGAAAGTAGCTGAAGTTCTGCGCATTTATTAGAGATCTAGTTGGGTCGAATTTTTGAAAAAAAAATTACCGTAAGAGCGCCATGCACTGGCATTCGCGTTGGCGGCGAATGGCACATCAGGAATGGAATAGCTTCTGATGTGAGAAGCCGAATAGAGAAGGGAAAGTAAGAGCAGTAGAGATTCTCCAAGTTTTCTGTTGTCCATTGAGAATTTATAATATGACAAGCCTCGTGAAAACCCCAAATGCAGGTGGCACTCAGCTGCCAGAAGTGTTCGTGGTTCATGGGTTTGACGGACATTCCGAGGCAGGCTAGGCGATATACGTCCGTGCAGTTTTGGAGCAGGCTTTAGATTAAGCGGCGCGCGTACGACATTGGGAGAATGCGATCGCGTGAAGGAGGTCCGGGTCTTGAGAATTCCATTCCTATTAGTCCCTGTGGAGTCTGCTGAAGAAGTTCCATGGGGACTGAGTTTGCGCAGGGTAGACGGCGAAGAGCAATTCTTCGGACCGCTACCATTCCGTAGACTGTTTGAGTAAACTCTTCCACGCGAGTCAGTAGGTAAGTCATCATCTGTTTCATCGTCTGTGCTGCATCTGGATCCGGAACTAACAAGATAATACAGGGTCATGAACCATTCAATTGTACTTTTGGTCTAACGAACCTTGAAGATCCAGCATGATAACTCGTGCTCCAGTCTAAAATCACGGATCTCCCCTGTGGATCTACAATTCCTGAGCCTTGTCGTTTGCGAAATTTTTGGCCATACTTTCGAGCATTATCACTGCGTCCCGAAGCCTGCTTGGACGAGGGAGGCGAAGGCGAAGAGTGTGAGCGAGGCAGCTTGAAGGC
This sequence comes from Phlegmacium glaucopus, assembly GCA_015039465.1. Classification (NCBI taxonomy): domain Eukaryota; kingdom Fungi; phylum Basidiomycota; class Agaricomycetes; order Agaricales; family Cortinariaceae; genus Phlegmacium; species Phlegmacium glaucopus. Next base: position 328,659 of record MU130548.1, read on the forward strand.
GAGTAATCGGTAGATTCCTAGATAGTGGCGGGTGGTAGAAGCCTTTTCAGTCAAATTTGACAACCTGGCCGCCCACTAAAGTTTGACACGTATCACATGACTAATATATGTCCCAGCACTAAAAATAGTTTAGCTCAGGTTTGCCTCAGGGCCTGGTCAATACCATTAAGTAATAGAATAATAGCCCTAGGACACAGTTTTATAGGTTGACTCCAAGTTTACGCGTAAATTTTACCTTCGACAGTGGCCAAGTCGTGAACTACGCGTAGAAATGGGAGACTCTCAACCTACGGTTTATCTGGAAGACATCGATCCGACTTGCAAGCCAAAGCGAGAAAGATCTGATGATGATCCACAGGCTGAATCTTCAAGTACAATAACCCCATCCCCAGCCAAGCGCCAGCGCACTCTAGCAGAGATGTTCTCTGGTGCTCAGTCCAAAACATGCACTAAATCTACCTCCTTGAAAGGTTTGACATTGTCGAATGTCGCGTCAGATACTAGTAGCGCCACGCGGCCCAAAGTGTCAGGTCTTGTCAAACTGAATTCAATCCCCTTTTCCATGACCGCCTATTTGGAATCTCTTTCCGATGAGGAAAAACCCCTTCTCGAGCTAGAGTGTGAGGTCATGGGTAAAAGTTGGTGAGTCATTTACTTTTGGATACCCTTTTATCACCTCTATTGATAGCCGGTTATCCACTAGGATCAAGGTTCTAAAAGATGAGATAAAGAAACCATACTTCCTGAAACTGAAGCAATTTTTATGGAATGAAGGCGTGCGAACCTCCGAGTCCAACGATACGCCTGCAAAAGTCAAAATATTTCCCCCTCGTAAGTTTGGCATTTTCGTTCGTGCAAGCTCTAAATTGAGCGTAAACCAGCGAAAAACATTTATACCTGGTCGAACACGCCCTTAGGGAAGATAAAAGTTGTGATCTTGGGCCAAGGTCAGTACATTTATATACTGTTGATTTTCGAGAGGCTCATAGCTGTTAATCTTCCAGATCCATATATTGGCTTGGGTCAAGCCCATGGTGAGGTATTCTGTCCCTGCTTGATGACCATATTCTGATCATTCGGTTACCACAAAGGCCTTTGTTTTTCCGTCCCCGTGGGTGTCGCCATACCACCTTCGCTCAAAAATGTGAGCGGTTTATACAATCCGTAGGAAGACCCTCATCTGACCCCTAATTTGCGAAGATATACGCCGAAATAAAGGCAGAATATCCCGAATTCAACATTCCTAACCACGGGTAATTCTCTTACTATTCACCCAAAATGTTTACTCATTGTTCGCCCAAGAAATCTTTCTAATTGGGCAGAAAATGGAGTTTTGATGTTGAACACTTGTTTAACTGTACGACAAGGCAATTCGAACTCTCATGCAGACAAAGGATGGGAAACTTTCACAGATTATGTTATCCAAATGGTCGATAAATATGGCGGATCGAATCTTCCAAGTCGAGAGGCATCTGGCGGCAGTGGGTTCGGCCGGGGGGTTGTTTTCCTTGCATGGGGCACTCACGCCTCCAAGAGGGTTGCCAAGCTAGATAAGGTCATTTTTTGTCCCTTTCTTTTTTTGGCATCCCCAGTCAAGACGTTTTTTTTTTTTGCATTTCATTCAGATCAAACACCTGATCCTCAAAAGCGCCGTAAGTAAATATTTATCCATCAGGCGGCCATCCTGATCCCTGATGATCGTATTCATAGCACCCGTCACCGTTTTCTGCAAACAAAGGTTTTCTGGGAAATGGTCATTTTAAGCTAGCCAATCAATGGCTCGAACAGAAGTACGGCATGGATGGTCGCATTGATTGGTGTGCCCTTTAAGCTCCGAGTATTAAGCTTTCAAGTTGGTGATACTCGAATTTTATTATACCATCATCGCGTTGTGCGATAGTATCGTTCCGAACCTCGAGTTAAACGAGATCATGGTGTTAGCCTTCGCTATATAATAATATTTTTAAATGCTTATAAACTAAATTTTGCTTGATTTTCGGGGTGATGGTGTGATATCTTGAATCTTGATGAGGGATTTTAAGGTACCGTGAGACTGGTCCATTGTTGGGTTATGCTAATTTCAGCAGAGGCACCGCGGACACCCTCATCAGCTTAAACAGGTCGCTCCGGATCCAACGAGGCACGCTAAAATCACTATGCAGCGCTAACTGCGTAATACTAATATATTGTGAAGGTGAGTCGTGGTAAGATAAGTGGTTGCTTGTACATGTCTACGTGAATGGCTGAAATTTGAATCGATGATTGAATAGCGATACAAGTCATGCAGATATCTTGGCAGGTGTGATCCAGAATGAGATTAATGAGACATGATAAGGCCGGAGATATCATAGAAAATATAAATCAGAAAAAAAGTAATGCGAATAATTTACATGCTAAGGGACGGGATTAGAATTAAGTCGTCCATCTTGTCCATAATGTGCTGGCCTAGAAACTGCTGGTACATGAAGATGATCTGGTTGCCGGGAGTCAGGTGGTCGAGGGTTGTGCTGCAGCTGCACAGGATTCGGAAGACGCGGAAAACCTTCGCCTATTGAATAGCCTTGGGGGTCAAGTGAAGATCGTCTAGGAGGAAAGGGTATAGTAGGATCGCGCTGTAGGCTGTTGATGTGAGGGTTCGATTGAGTGATCGGGGAAGGGCTTTGACTGCGCATGTTGGGGTCGTGTTGATAAGGGTGTGTATAGACATATTGTTGACGGATTTCATCGCGAATTTCACCGCGTGGTGGGAAATTATGGCCGCCATAGTTGCCACCTATAGGCCTGTCCGGAGATTGAGCATAAGTATTAGGGCTACTGAGATATATATCGTTGGGCAACTGGCGAGATGAGGAAGCAATAGAGTTGACATAGGAAAGATATTGTTTCGTAGAGACAGGGGCCGTCATAGGGGACAAATGGTATGGTGAACTGGAAGGTTCAGCGAGGTCCGAATGCTGGTGCGAATGCTGGGATTGATGGGATTGATCGTCTAAGAGCATCGACTCGTTCCAGGCACTGGCTTGCATTACGGCCACAGGACGCGAAGTCATTGAAGCAGCGATGGAAGAGGGTGATTGTGAACTCGGACGAGATGTTGGTGAGAGATCTACAGACGATTCGCGACTGGGGTGGGGGCTCAAGGATTGTAGGCTGCTGGTATCAAACGTCCTCGGTCTGTCTTTCCCAGTAGGTCCTCTGCCTAAGGGCGGCCTACTTGATGGCGGGAGGCTCAGAGCCTGTCGGAGATAGTCGTTTTCCGTCTCAAGTTCTGACACTCTTTCTTCTAATGCCTTGGGGTAGAAAAATAAGAATGGACTGATGCCAATGAAATTTCATATTATTTGGGTACCTGAAGATGGGCAGCGCGTCTGGCGCGAAATGCTCTCTGAACATCCCGAGCACGGTTTGGGGGAAGGTTGTCGTTTCTTTTCCGACCTCGTTTAGAGGACATAGAGGATAGCCAATTGAGAGGTCCAGAGAAAAGTATGTTTCTTTCTTCAATGGACACCAATCATATAAAGCAACCTCCGACAAAATAAATCGGGGGTATATCCCCCTAAAAAAGGCAAGCTTGGACAATTTAAGATCGGACTTAACCCTGAAAACTTGAGGCAAGTGCCTGCTGTTGACCGTCTCCACATGGGTTCTTCATTTTTTTTGTTGACATCTGTATTTATCACTATCCTGGAGATCGGCGATGAAGTTGGCATCGAAGATGGTGCTACAGGGATACCGTGTCAGGACCGATTCTATGTGTCGTCAAAGACGTTTTGAACTCACACCTCATGAAGTCTGGGCTCCTTGTGATGTACACTATTATTGATGGGTATACCGGTATTGCAGGTACCGAACAGTCGTAATTTCCCCCGATGATATCTGGATTTGGACCGGATAAATTCGGATAACCTTACCTTTGGGCAAGGCGTCCGGCTTACGGATCAACCAGAGGTTCCATTTGCTGTGAGATCCTTCCCAAGGAGTTGCCTGAGAGAGACAATTCCCTGACTCGGCTCTAATATATGGCATCGTTCAAGCTCCACAGGGTAGACTTCAAGCTTCAAGTCTCCAGCGCAGCATTATTGCTGAGTCAGTGGCGTGCTGCTTATTTCAATCTTATGAGTTTAGGGGGCCCCTGAAGGCTGGAGGGTTCTAAGCTATAAGTTTTCGCCCATCCCAGTTTTGTGATACAGGATGACGAAAGTGATAGAAGTTGAGGATGTCTATGGAATTGTATCCACCTCCGATTTCTGATACACTTGTCTCTTTTTCACCACCGTTAAGGTCTGTATCTAATGATAGTTGGGTACAAAAACTGTTTTCTGTTAGACGACTATGTATGAAGCGTGTGAACGTTAGGTGTTGCGAAGGAGCATCTGGGGAATATCCGTTGTCACGGACAGAGGTCCGAAATAATATCGGCGTCTGCTTCAAATAGACTGTACATACTACTGACTATTTTATACTGATTATTGCAATTATTCCATAATTAATAAAGCATGAGCTGGGCAAGAATTTATAATGTGTGTGATCACTGATGATTGCGAACTCGTGATTATAAATATGAAAGCAGGTCCACATTCAAATGCTCAAGATTTTACGGAACCTGGGTAGTCTCGTCATCCATTCTGGGTAATCGCATGTGAATCTCTTCTGATAAGTTTTTTGATGGACGAGATTGTATCCCTAAACGTCTGCCGCAGCTGAGCCCCTATGACTTTTCATCATCACGTGTTGCACGTTTTTGGACGCGTATTATGTACTACTCTACTTGCGAACTAAGACCATACTCGCTCGTACAGAAACCTCGTCATTGCCCGTCAAGCAGTCGCCAATTCCGCAATGAGCAAGCCCATTATCAATAAGATACTTAACACCCACCGTCAGAACCAAGAAGCCGTGGCTTCTTCTCCTGTAAATCATAAGTAAAAATATCAATAGATATTCTTGCACTGGGGAGTGCTTCTCCCCATCGTATTGGGTCTTGTTCTGCCGCATCAGAAACACTTTTCTCTTTCCTCACCAAGTTTTCGACCTACTGCATCCCCTTCGGCGGTACAGTTGGTTGGTTTTCGCACCTGTTCGCAACAGTCGAGCTCACCAGATGCTCAGAACTTGCTCAGGCTCCCCTTCAGATCAAATGATTGGTTTTGGCCAATCTAATCTTTCCCAAAGGACTGCTCAGGCTTTGGGCCAACTTGAATCTTTTTGATGTGATCCAAATTCGAGGAAGTCAAGCCCTAGGCACAAACAAGAAGTTTGACGTTCGTGTCTCACTCTCACATGAATTTCTTGTCTCTGAAATATTCAATGACTCCCAGGTAATTAAATATTTCCATTCTTTGAAACGCGACAGTTATGTTATAAAGTAAATCTTGGTACAATTCCTTTTTGACTACTAGCAAACAACTTCCTCACCGCCTTCAAGATCGTTTTTGGATCGTTTTGGAGGAGAACCAACTATATGACTGCAAGTATATGTCACAGAGGCAATTCTGCTCGGATTTGATAGAATTTTAATTGCAGGGACAGGTACGGGAAAAACAATGCCAGTGATGCTGTTGTTGCTCGACACCAAGAAGGCAATTGTGAACTTTCCATTGAAAATTCTTCGGGCTGACCAGGTCTGTATTTTTTTCTCCAATTATTCACTTATGGTTCCCATGGTGCTCATTTCAAGAGGATGAAAATACCTGCAGTTCTGGTATTCCTATTAGCGCCTATAACAACATCAAGATGTGACCATGGAATTGGCACAGTTCAACTCCAAAAAAAGACCAGAGGAGATTTACCCGGGGTCAGAATGGAAAGGCAAACCTAGTAAAGTCGAGCTTACAGATATTTTAATTAGCTGATGATTCATCTGGCTGATTCATCCTATGCCGTCATAACTGATAAGCCTCTGTATATCTAACCATCCCTTCCAGAAACCAAAACCTCTTTACCTGCAACCCTCCAATGTCCACTTCCACAAAGCCATTGATTTTGTATACCGTACCCACCCCGAATGGTGTTCCTATTTCAATTTTCTTGGAAGAGCTGAAAGCCATCAATCCAACCGTTGATTATGAGTGAGCATGTAAGGTACCTTGGTCATAAGGTCCATGGCTGACATCAGAGGGGTCAGCGTCGAAAAGATCAGCTTCAAAGATAACACCCAGAAGGTACATATCATATTTTGGCGGGGTTGCATTCAAGATCCTGAGCCATTGAATTTATAGGAACCTTGGTTCATCAAGATGAATCCCAACGGTAGAATCCCTGTCCTCGCCGATCGCTCCCGGGACAATTTCTATGTATTCGAATCATCTGCTATTTTGTTATATCTTGCGCAGCACTACGACAAAGGTCACGTTTTCTCGTTTAATGCTGAAAAGGATCCCAACGACCACAGTGAATTGCTTCAGTGGCTCTTTTTCGCAGTACGCTTAGTATATGAAGGTTAGAGAAAAAGGTTTAATTAACCACTTTTCATTAGCATGGTGGTATAGGACCTATGCAAGGGCAAGGTTGGTTAGAATGAACTCATCTATAACTATACTGACCTAAGAATATCTTCACCAGCCAGTCATTTCAATAACTTTGCACCTGAGGACGTTCCATACGCTAAGAAACGTACGTATTAATGTAGTCGTTGCGCTCATATTTCACACCTTTACAGGATACCTTGAGGAGACCAAGCGTCTTTACGGTGTTCTGGAAATACGCCTCGCAGATCGTGACTATCTTGCTGGTCCTGGGAAAGGGAAATACACCGTTGCCGACATCAAAACAGTCAGCTGGTGAGCACACATGACGCCATGGCACCGTGACGTTACAAGTGTTTAATATTCTATCCGTTTGTAGGGTTAGAGGTTTTAAGTTTGCCGGTGTTGACAATCTCGATGCCTGGCCTGCAGTCAAGGTAGTACTTTCTTGTATTTGATCCAGAGCATGGCTTACTTACGGTTCGTAAGGCATGGGTTGAGCGCATAGAGGCGAGACCGGCCACGAAAGCTGGCCTCCTAGTAGGGAAGTAGAAGTAACAGTCGTCCAACAGTCGTCCGAACGGTTGACCTCATCGGTCTGCTGGTGTAAATTTAAAATGAAATTTGACTTCACATTGTGCGCCCGCCATCCCAATACTAAAAACATGGAATTTTGGGGATCAAGTACAATAGACTTACTTAGAGATCGAAGAGCAATTCCAAGCTGATTGGCTAGTCTCGAAACCATGGTGGCCCTCAGTATGGGCTTAGTTACCACGAATCAGAATACTGCCGAAAATCAAGTCACGTTTATTGATTGGCCGGCGAGCGCTTGCCAACGTCGAATATTGTAAGAGTAGCGGAGTTGGAAATTTTGAACAGCGTGTGTACCGCCTTTTGCCAAACAGAGCATCTCTCACCACGACCACCAACGTCGTCGACGATCTACTATCACTTTTTTTTTGAATAACCAACACCTGATGTGGAAACCCGCAACTCGTCAGATAACTGGGACAAACGATGGTTAGTTCATAGCCTATCACTTTTCGACCGGTTTCATCCTTATTAACGATATATAGTTCCACTTGGGCAACGTCGTCGTTTCGGCCCAGCGCCAGCAGAAGATGCTCCTCTTCCTCAGCTCGCCCAACCTTCTCCTTCGGCATACCCCCGTTTTCAGAATCAGGACGATAGCCCCGGAAAGCGGGGACGAGATGAGTCACCTGTGAATGGAGATCCGAAGAGTAAGCAGAGAAACCTATTTACTACATTGATCCTATAACTTTTGCTCCAAAACTTCATCGACGGGCATATCGAGGTTGTATGCGAACCCTGTTCCTCTCCTGATAATTCTGATCCGTAGTTCTAACAGACCACTGACGCATTTTGCTAACCCATTCCCCCATCCTTTATTTAATTAGTTGATCCTAATGCACCTCGTAAACGGCGCAGTCGCTGGGGCGACGCTAAAACTGAAATACCAGGCTTGCCGACCGCAATATCTGCTGCTGGTGTTTCCCAAGCTCAACTCGACAATTATGCCATCCACCTTAGGTTGGAAGAAATCAATCGTAAATTGAGGTTGAATGACTTTATCCCTCCTGAACGTGAAAGGTACGACTTAGGCGCATTATTTATGCGCATATATTAACATTTTTTCAAAGGTCGGCTTCCCCTCCACCAACCTACGATGCTCATGGTCGTAGAACCAACACCCGCGAGGTCCGTTACCGCAAAAAGTTAGAAGACGAGCGAATCAAGCTTGTCGACCGCGCTATGAAGAATGACCCCAACTTTCGTCCTCCAGTCGAATATCATCAACAGAAACGTTCTCAACGCCCATCTGACAAAGTTTATATTCCAGTCAAGGAATTTCCAGAAATCAATTTCTTTGGTTTACTTGTAGGGCCTCGTGGCAACAGCTTGAAGAAAATGGAACGTGAAAGCGGCGCAAAAATCAGCATTCGAGGGAAAGGTAGCATCAAAGAAGGGAAAGCGCGGCCCGACCAGTATGCTGACGACGCTGAGGAGGATCTCCATTGCCTTGTACTTGCTGACAACGAAGAAAGCGTTGCGGCATGCGTTAAGATGATCAACAAAGTCATCGAAACGGTAAAGCTTCACCGTTCCTAAACCTTGTATCTAAACTTACCCACCTTTGTTTCGTGGACAGGCAGCTTCCACGCCTGAAGGTCAAAACGATCATAAACGCAACCAATTGCGCGAGTTAGCTGCTTTGAATGGAACTCTCCGTGATGACGAAAATCAGATATGCCAGAATTGCGGCGGCGTTGGCCATCGAAAATATGATTGTCCAGAACAGCGAAATTTCACTGCTAACATTATCTGTCGGGTTTGTGGAAGTGCTGGTCATATGGCTCGCGATTGTACGGTCAACAAAGATCCTAACGCTCCCCCTCCCCCTGCAAGTGGACCCTCACCTCCTATTAACAGAACAGGATTTGATTCAGAGTACGCTAATCTGATGGCTGAGCTGGGAGAAAGCGGTGTCGGTGGCGATCCTGGAAAAACTCCATGGGATGCACCAAGTATGGGTCATGACATCACCGCTGGCGGGTCCAATATACCTCCATGGCGGCGCCCAGAATCATGGTTGCAACCTACCAATAATAATAATCAACAGCAGCAGGGATACCGTCCACCGCAAGCTGGATATGGAGGCGGTGGATATGGTGGTGCGGGCAGCTATGGGGCAGCAGGCGGACAATGGGGAGGTTATCCACAGACCGGCGGCTATCAACAACCTCAAGATTATTCTAACTACGCGTCATACTATCAAGGCCAATACGCCCAACAACTCAGCTAGTCTTCGACGTTGAGATGACCATCCGCTTGCTACCCCTCTAACCATTTCGTAGCACTGAAAATTTCCTAAACAGTTTTAGCTAGCCCTGGTTTCGTCTGACTGTGACCTGTGTAACCTTCGACTCATTTCATTATTGATTAACAGCAGATGAATCAAGTCTTCAAGAGCTTTGGGATCGTGGTCTTTCTGCAAGTATGCGGATCTGTGGAAAAAACATGCCATGTGTATTTCCGAGGTTCCTGTTACATGATAGTCACAAACGTAGAAAACACTGCAGGAATGTGACGTTTTACTGGTTCATGATCATGGGTCTTGAACTGGGGGAGCCTTTTTTTTCTTTTTGCGAGGTCGGTTTCCTGAAGCTGAGACTTCGGGTGCCTCGGTAACAGAAATGGCCTTTCTTTTTCTCGTAACATCACCAGAATGTTTCATGAAGCATGACACAAAAAAACCATTGGTGGCGTCTTCACCTGGCAAACATCGAATAAGAGAAGAAGCTTGATCTGAAGGTCATAGTTTAGTATGCGAAAAACGTCAACAATGACAGACTTACCGGGTGAATCCATTTCGTCAGGGTATCCCCGTCTGACCCATTCGGGTAGCACCTCATTCTGGGGAGCTAGCAGGAATATTGCACTTTTAGCCTCATCAGAGTTGAGAGCATCGCGGACAACATGTTCATTTTCGGTCGCGTGTATGCTGCACGTCGAATACACGATTTTCTTGACGTTAGGGACTGAATATGCGAACAACCCCATATGTTTAAATTAGCGACGGGGTTCTTTTCTTGGGAAATGTGTACAACTTACACCTCATGGCATGCTTGATCATCATTAGCTGAAAAGCGGCCAATTTGGCAAGACGGTCTTCTCGAGTGGTATCATTCTCGGGTTCTGTAGGTGTGCATAGCATTACTTAGAAGAATAAGCATGAAAGTGTCAACGCACCTGTTTCGAGAAGGTGATCTAACCGATTGACAATGCCTGATCCACTACAAGAAGGGTCCAGTAATCTAGGACGATCATTATATATATCGGCTGTTGAAGAGTTGAGGAAATTTTTTTTCACGCACATGTGAGTTACCGAACTGAATTGCGGATCAGATGGGTCCATCGTCAAAAAGTCAGCGTTGATCGGTGTTACATTGGTACATCTAGCTTTAGAAAGCATCATTTTGAGCGTGGAGAAACGTTTTCGATCTCGTTCGAATGCGTATAACTATGGACGATAAGATCAGAAGGTTTGAACGAAGTCGTCAGAGAGAGAGAGAGAGAAAAAAAAAACAGTTACCTTGCCCTTGTTCCCCATAAGAGCGCTTAAGTGTGAAGTCTTATTGCCAGGCGCTGCAGTAGCATCAATCACGACGCTCTCATCAGTGGCCGGCGGGGAAAGCACAATCGCAGGGAAACAAGAAGCCTTGTCTTGCAAAATGATCTTGCCGGAGAGATAAAGTGGGTCGTTGTTAAATGTACTTTGTGGCGAGAATAATAGAAGATCGGGTACATGAAGATCTCTTGAGAATCCTTTCCTATTATTGAACGATATATCCTGTAAGCAGTGCACTCTTACAAGTGGCGGATCATACATTACTTTGAGGAGAACGGATCCGAAAGAACGAACCCCCGTGAAACAAGGTTCTCAATGGCATCTTCTGTGGTACCCAATACCGAGTTGACACGCACGTAACGAGGGATTAGGGCTGTGTTTCACAACTTCAACTAGTTGTTCTCTTGAAATGTTAGAAGAGCCTAATCACCTGCTCTTTCATCTCCATGGTCCGCGAGGTCTATATTGGATGAGGCCCCACGCTTGATCTTAACCTTTTGGAATTCACCATGCAGTCGCGTCTTGTGTCGCAATACAGCCTGTTTTATGGGTCCGTCACCAGCCTGTATGCCTTTTGCCAGGAGGAGATCGTGCACGAGAACAAGCACCAGATTCAGGGAAGATAATTTCCGCTCTTCTTTGATAAGGTTTGTTTTCTCGATGACTTCAATAAGAACAGATTTGACTAAATTGCACAACGTTTAAATTGTAGACCAGGGTATAAGCAAAGGCCTAACATACATTTTAAGGTCTCGATGACAAGAGCCGCTGTCCTTTTCCTATCCTTCTCTGGAAGGGTAGCGATGATACCTTTGATAGACCCTTGTTTCCCATCGAGTCGGTCCAAGGTCTTAGCAGCTTCAAAGTAGAAGTTCATGAGAGTACGTCGAGTACAGACGAATTTATTTAGTTGCGAATCATTGCTGGGCGGAGATGCCTAAGAAGGAAAGAAAGAGGAGTCGTGAGAAAAGTGTAGCCCCTCGAAATGAAGAGATCAGTGAAAGTGGTTTGCTCGTCAAATCTGGTTAAACCAGTCAGACGATGTCGACAATGTAGCCATCCTATGCGTTAACGAATAGAAAGAATAACATACGTTCTTGAGGTCAAGTTGTATAGAAATTTTGCTCAAGTCCGCGTATAACTGGACTGCTTAGATGAAAATACAAGTTTTCCTGTCTTTTCGTAGATACATTGGGGTCATATTTATACTGTCCAGCTGCAGAATCATGTAAAGATAGTACAAAAGGTTCGGAAACGAGAATTTGACTAAATAATAATCCTGACTCAGGTTAGACTCAGGTTATAGATTATTATACCCAAAGCCTGAGCTATTAGTAGAAGTGAGATAGCAAAATTACCCCAGGTCAGTAAAATTTTTCAACCCTCTCGAGCCGGGGCCGGGGTCTCTCCCTCCTAAATTGAAATAAGATATGTTTCTGCCCAGAACAAATCTATGTTTTTGGAGATTTCCCAGTGTTGGACTGACTTCAACAAGTTTGGAAAATGGCTAAATATCCTTTTTTTTGTGTCAATTTAGGTCTTTGGAGCGGAGCTCCATGTAGACTTTACATGCTTGATTAAATACCGTACTACACGGGTCCCTAATGCCCATAACCCGACCTTACAGCCCCTCATTGCACTGCTGAGGTACGCCCGAAGCGATCCCATCCCCAAACAGCCCGGCACCGAAACGCAGTTTATGTGGCCACTGCACGACTCAAGGGTTTGATCTTGTTGACGAACAGAGTTGGCATAAAAAACCTCCTAGTAGCTATTAAGTACCCGCCAAATATCCTTCAAAGCTGACCAGGATGGCCTCGGGACTCATGGAATTTAGTCATGTGTTCCTAAGCCTTAACTTAAGACTTACAGACGCCCCACTGGCCTTTGGCGAGATCCAGCCACTCAAATATATTCCAAATCTTTGCTAGCTTATTTGAAGCTACAGAATTTCAGATTAAAATATTCGAAATTGATCGACTTAGCCGTTGGTATCACTCCTTGCTTATGTACCAGAAGGCCCTGTCGTTCATTGAACTTCTGTAAAGAATTTATATTTAAACTAATATATATCTTATATGTTCAAGTTAACCTGTGTACTGTATAGTGAATATTCTGAATCTTAAATATTCAAAATTCTTGCCACGAGTCGGGCATCTTTAATACTAAGCAAATGTGGAACACTTTCAGTTAAACTTTTGGCTGGAAAAGAGGTTTCTATGTAAATTGTTGAACATTATTTTTTTTTAAAAAAACTCTGTGGTGAGGTGTTGATGTAAAGTTGATGGTCACGCGTAGTGACATGTGATACGTACGTCACATGATATGTTAGGGCCAGCTCTCAGCGTCAAATTTTATTCTACTGCTATCGCCTTCAAGCGCGACTTAATACCTGCATTCGCGACAATATAAACTTATCTAAAAGTAACCATCATGATCTTCTTTAAAAGGCAACTACTAACAAGCTTCATAAGTGCCAGTTGAGACGAAACTTTATGAACTTCTCGGAGTCTCACCCGACGCGAGTGAAGGTGCGGATACGCGCTTTCAAATGATCGAAATCTGACGTTGGTAAAGATGAAATCAAGAAGGCATATCGGAAAAAGGTGGGTTATAATTTAAAACAACTCTCTCCGTCCTTAACTGACAACCTTGCAGGCGAAAGAATATCACCCAGTTCGTTATGTTTAATCATTTTTGACTACATTCCAACTTTTCATCTATGGTTTAGGACAAGAATATCAATGATCCTGAAGCTGGACAAAAATTTCAGGAAATGGCTGCTGCGTTCGTCTACTTTTCATCACTTTTTCCTCAAATTACCTTTTCATATACCTGATACAGGTATGAAATATTGAGCGACTCTCAAAGTAGAGCTGCTTACGACGTTGATGGCATGGACGGTCTACATGCATCAAATGCAATGCCTGGCATGAACGACCTTTTCACACAATTCTTTGCCGGTGGTCATCCTTCGTTTGGTTTCGATTTCGGGCCTGGGCATGGCGGCGGACGGGGAGGAAAAGGCGAAAATACCACCCTAAATTACGAGGTTACGTTGGGAGACCTATATAACGGCAAGTCAGTCAAAATGATTATGGAGAAATCAGTGGTGTGTACACTTTGCAAAGGGTGATTCCATTTTAATTGTCTGCTCTCGTCTCTACCTGTAACTTTTTTTTCTGAAGCTCTGGGGCCCGAGGCAACGCAAAACCAAAACCTTGTACAACTTGTGAAGGCAAAGGTTGGACGTCGTCGACATCGCGAGTGAGGATCCATAGCCTATCTGCTAAAGTCATGGCCTAAAAATCATACAGCTACCGACAGGACAATATGGGATATCGAGAGGTCAATGTGCCAGTTGCAAAGGAGCCGGCGAGAAGCTAAAAGAAAAAGAACGGTGAGCGTTAATATTGAACGTTCGTGGCAGCAAAAGTCATCTCTCAGTGTAGGTGTAAAAAATGCAAGGGCGACAAAGTTGTCAAAGAAAAAACACGTCAAGAGATTTTCATAGAAAAAGGAATGTCGGATAATCAACGAATCGTCCTTGCAGGTGCAGGAGATCAAGAGGTAGTTTTCTTCCGTCATTCTTAGCCACACTTTTGAACGTGACGCATGCAGCCTGGTGTGCCTCCCGGTGACGTTGCCTTTCTTTTGAAAGCTAGTCCACACGAATCCTTCGAACGGTCAGGGAATGACCTTCTGACTCATATCACTATCACATTGTCTGAAGCTCTACTGGGCTTTTCTCGTGTGATCATTACGCATCTAGACGGCCGAGGCATAAAACTTAGGACTCCTCCCGGAAAAATAATCAAACCACAAGATTCTATCGTGGTGCGAGGGGAAGGCATGCCACTTTATCGAAGGCCAGATGAAAAAGGCGATCTCTATGTAATATTTGACATCGAAATGCCAGACCAAGAATGGCTTGCATCAATAAACCGCAACGTGAGTCTTTCGGCATTCATTTTTTTTGATATGTTCTGACGCGAGGGTTGAATGGATATCATCCACAGGTTTTGGCTTCGGTTCTTCCACCCAAGAGAACCGATGTTGATCCACAACCAAACATAGTGGATGAAGCTAGTTTTGAGGAAAGCGACATTGTCGATGTGCGTGCTCGGTCTTTCCCGGCTAGTGCAAACTTCTTTGACCAAGGCTTTGCATCGCAGTTCGGTGGAGATGAGGACAATGACTGGGAAGATGAAGACGACGAAGATGACGACGAAAACTTTGAGCCAGAATGTCGTCCCCAGTAATTCCATTCAATCAAGTAATCCTTGCATTATATATACGCTTGTTCCCTCCCCATCTCATTTCATTTCTCCTTCACTATTACCCCCCATAGTATCATACCTACCTACACACATCCATGTTTTAATATCCTAATTATTGAGTTTAGAGGATTAATTTCCAGTGGACATATAGCTACATGTAGTCCAATTGAAGCCAGGCGCGTATGTATACGAAGGGTGTATGTATAACACGAACCTAAGGCCGCCTGATTGGCCAGAAGCAGTGGAAATTTATGGCTCCGGCGGTCGAGGAGATAGAGAAAGAGACATTGTTATAGCCAATAGTTTTTGTCCTGGTCTCAGTAGGGCCATATAGTCATTACCAGATTACAACCACATGTTCATTGACCTACTAGTAGTTTTGGGGCCTGCGTGTTGTCAACATTGCGACTCCCACCATGCAACAACGTGCTAGCCCAGCGAGACCATGCAGAAGCAAAGGAAATCAACAGGATTCAATAACAGAGGGCAAGCTCAGTCGCCTCAACTCGTGAGAAGACGGCACATTTAAGTACTAGTCACTGACCCCCCAAAAAATGCACGTCCTGGTTGTGGTGAGGATGGACTTGAGTTCGAGGATGTGTAAGCAGGAGGTATAAATTAATCTGGAACGTCCAGAGACGATGCAGATGGAACAGGGAAATATCTATACATCAATGACCTTATATCCCTTCACCTACAATATGCATCAAGGGATCAACTAACACAGGCAAGGAAACAAAAGAAAAGACATACTCTATTTTCCCGCAACATGTGTAGGTATTTCTCTGCTAACCATCTGCAGTTTTCATAATGGTTGACTCCTTCCGCCTTGTGGCATTTGTCCACCTCATCCCGGACCAGACGTAGCTCCATGCTTTTGACCCATGACTCTCTCATGAGTTCCTCCCGTTCCTGCAGTTTAGCTGTCGGTGACTTTTCTAAGCTCGTGGAACTTTATACGAAACCTTTTGACGCACCTTTGATCTCAGCAGTCTTCGCCTCGTCGACCATTATCGTGGTTAGAGAAACTAATAGGTATTTGGATTTATTTGGCTGGGAGGAACCGGTTTCTCCGGCTTCGAGATTGTTCCAAGGAACAGCGCTAGCCCTTCATATACATATTCTGTGCAGTGCATAAAACTATGACAGCGTCTATAAACTTTCCAAAATGCAGCAGTTTTTTCTAGCTTGATATTCGACAACGTGGATGCTTACGGCTGTGGCCCGACATAAAATCACATGTTCTATCAACGCGCAGTGATGCATTGTTACTCTTCCAAACTTCAACTTGTAGGACGCGCCCTATGGCTGAATCCACCTCTTTCCCGACTGGAAACCCCCTGTTAACAGTTACCCATCGTTGGTTCCCTCCTCTGTCATATATGGTTATTCATTCATGGTCGTTTTCTGCTCAGCGAAACCCTCTCTATGGATAATTGAACTTCATAATGGACAAGACAACCGTCTGACTCAGGAGCTCATCAATCAAGGGTTGATGCCAGCTTTTGATTTGGTTGAACGAGAATGGCGTGATCAACTGCGTGCAGCACAACAGAGCAATGATAAGGAAGGTGGTAAAGGCTCTTTGATTATAGTGGGAAGAAGAGACCAGGATAAATTCTTCAGCAATGGTGATTTCCATTGTTCCATTTGATTAGGATCTTTTATTAAAGATGAAATCAGGACTTGATTATGTGAACTCGCAAAAGGATCCTAATTTCTTCCAATGTCAGTTGATTACCGTGCACAGTTCGGCCACTCACCATGGAAACTAGTGACAATGAATCCCATGTTGTACAGACTGCTTACATTCCCAAGTCAGTCTAAATTTATTTTGATCCTTTCATTCGCAGTGGGTCTAAATCTCTTTATCACAGTCCCCACGATTGCCGCTATCAATGGACATTGTTATGCCGGGGGGTTGATGCTGTCGCTTATGTGTGACTACCGCGTCATGACTGATGGTAGTTCTCGCAACGCTTGGCTCTGTATGAACGAGGTTCGCTTGTTGACGTTTTCCTTCCGCGTGTCATGACTTTTTTCCTCCAACGTCAGGTCCATTTTGGTGCTCCCTGGCCCCTGTCATTTACTGCAATTCTACGGGCTAAATTTGGCGATCACCGTTTACACCGTAAAATTGCTCTCGAAGGCCATCGTTACACCGCAGATGAGGCTTTGCAAGATGGAATCTTGGATCACATTGTCAAGGGTAAGACAGCTGATATCTTGGCAAAGGCTGAGGAAGTGGCGGATCGCTTCAGCGGAAATGCGTCGATGGGTGTCTGGGGTTTGATCAAGGTATCGTGTACATCTCTCCTGCTGCGCGTCGTTTGGCGACTGAGATGATATCAGTTAACTTTATACCGCGATGCCTTGAATGAGATGAGAAAAGACATTAGATTGGTGACTCCAATAATAGATGAAGCGGGTGCAAGATCGAGGCTCTAAATGTTGTAACAGTATTTTTATGATAAATATGGCACTAGAAAGCCGAAATCACCCATAGTAGCGAGGGAGAGGAAATCAGATGCATTCTCTAAGACTCAGATGAGTTACAAACTTGGCATTCTATTAATAGCTGGGTTGCATGTAACAAAAGATGAACAATGCTAATTGTAACGAACAATTGCAATTTGCTGCTACCACATGTCAGACCAGGATGCCACCCGTTGCAACATATATAAGTATTCTTTCAACCTCATCCTCTTCTTCATAATCTCTCTCTTTTCAATAACCAGCCCCCGGTTCGGGCTTTTTCGCGCTCATTTCTTCAAGTTCTCCACTTCTTCATCTTCGCTTATTGCTTTCTTAGCCCGCCATGCAGTTCTCGCGCAACATGTCCGCGTTGTTAACAAGCATTATAGTCTTGCTTTCCTTGCAGGCCGTAGAATCATTGTTTATTTCGAAACCTAGCCCCCAACTCGTCACACTCCCTTTAAAACCCATACAACAGCGTTCTGACATCCACCCTCAAATCGTACGTGGTTAAATTTCGAGTGTCATGTATATCCAAACTGAACAAGTTGTAGCTCTTGCAAACGCACATCAATCGCAGTATTCGTCGGTTGGCAAAAATGACTGGTGCCGAACCGCCTTCTGCGCGCAGTCTTGAACAACGCCTGGAGAAACGTGTGCTTGCTATTGAAGGCCCAGAAGGTCTTTACAGGCGTTTCAACCGCTTTGGTGTTCCAGGCAGCGCAAGAGATGTCCAGCTCGAAAGACGCTTCAACCGTGCAGGTGTTGTACCTGAATCCTCACCAGCTTCCCTCAACGTAGGAAATACGCTAGCATCCACTATCCCCCCCGGCGTTGCAATTGCAAACACGCCAACCGCTCCCAATTCCCTGGGTCTTGACATCGAGTATGTGCTGCTTGGTTGAAATCTAATCTTATGCGTTACAATCATTTCTTAGAGCTCGTGATGTCGGTTACCTCGCAACTGTGCAAATGGGCACGCCACCCCGAGATTTCTTGATCTTGATGGACTCAGGATCGGCTGATCTTTGGGTAGGATCCGAGAATTGTCAATCACAAGCTGGAGGCGGATGCGTAAGCCTCACTCACTTACAGTTATGTGTAGCTACATCACTGAATAATCCTTATGAAGGGCAATCACAACTTCCTTGGGCCGCAATCCAGTAGTTCTTTCCAGGATACAAACGGGCCCTTCTCAGTGACCTATGGAACAGGACAAGTGTCTGGAACCATTGTGAAAGATAATGTTGTCATTGCCGGTCTTTCATTGACCAACCATGTCTTTGGAGTCGCAACAGAGGAGAGTGTCGATTTCTCGTCAAACCAGGTTCCTTTCGACGGCTTGATGGGCCTTGCTCAATCTGTTCGTATCAGCTTTTTTTAAAAATATCCTAGACTGAGCCCGTCGATTTTGGCAGACCCTTTCTCAGCAAAATACTCTTACCCCTATCGAGTCTCTTGCAAGTGCCGGGTTGGTGCAAGACTCCATTGTCTCGTATAAAATTTCCCGTCTAGCCGACAACTTGAATGACGGAGAGATTACCTTCGGGTTCGTCCTTGGTCCCTTCATTGCTAGCATCGCCATATGATTAAAACTTTTTTCTTTCCAGTGGCCTTGATAACACCAAGTTTGATTCAAACACTTTGGTTAATGTCCATAATGTCAATACTCAGGGATTCTGGGAAGCTAATCTGGATAGTGCCTCCGTGAACGGCACTGATGCGGGACTAACTGGGCGAACAACTATTCTGGACACTGGTGTGTTTCTAATCTACTTCCAAAATGCTCGTCTCTTCTAAATGACAACATAGGCACGACATTGATGGTACTTCCCGATAACGATGCCGCCGCCATTCATAAGTTGATCCCAGGATCTGCACCGGATGGGCAAGGTGGATTCACTATTCCTTGCACTACCAACGCAAGCGTCTCTTTAACATATTCTGGTCAATCGTTCACTATCGATCCCCGAGACTTGGCCTTCCAACCTCTGGATCCTAATAATCCTCAGGGTGATTGTGTGTCGGGAATTGCTTCCGCAGGTGCCGGCGCATCTGAGACTCAGTGGCTTGTGAGTTGATATTTTTATATATTTTTTGGCGGTGATAGAAGCAAAAGATCATTAATTTATTCCTTTTATGTAGGTCGGCGATACTTTCTTAAAGAACGCTTATTTCTCGACTGATGTTTCGAAGAACACTGTGAGTTTGGCAAAACTCGTCTAGAGAATTGTAGAAAGTCTAGAAGTGTCTGTCAGTCCTATGTAATCTTATTTCCAACGCTCGTTTAGTATTTTCTCAATCATCGGATTTTACTAGTACTGGTTCCTATTTATGTAGCAGTATCTGTTCAAATTTGTGTAGCAGTATGTGTTCAAACTTATAAATAAATAATGTGGTAAAAAAAAGCATAGGAAGAAGAAAAGGAAAGCTCAGTAACGGTCTCTGGACAATAGATAAGACCTTGAACTTAGGTGGAGGAGTCGTAAGTCGGATTTTTTTCGGAGAGAAGCGATAGGAATCGATAGCGTTAACCATTTGTACCGTGCGCTATCTTGTTGTCGAGATATATATAATGCATCAGATGGCCTGAAGAACATTACATTCTTCAACATGACAAGGCCTGACTCGATGGCACGAAAAAAAGGGTAATATCTCAGCAATAATGCTGCGCATGCGTTGAAAGTCAGTGGGATGGCCGACCCATGGAACGGGGGGATCTTGGGAACGTCATTGGGTCACCCATTCCAAGAGAGGCACACCGATATGCGCATCCAGTAACTCGGCCGGCTCCACTTTTCGTTCAGAACCAGAATAGAGAGTACAGATATGAAGAAGAACATAAAAGAGGGTTTCGAGGTCATTCACACTAACAAAATACCTCGTTGGGGTTTCCTGAGCTTTTCACTGGAGTCCCCATTAACAAAGGGAAAGGGATGAATGTTCGATACCACCAACCAGTCAAAATCGGTAAGGCATCCTGCCCTGTATTCCTTGCTCAACGAGATACTGTGGTGGGTAAATAGTGACAGTATTATTATACATAGTAGTTGTGTGATATAGTATGAGGATTCGGTGATGTGCAACATGTCACACAGAATGCATGAGTCTGGACTGCATTCTACATCGGAAACCTACAACTGGCTGGGAACGATTTTGTCGTTCACCTCTGCTATATCTCACCGAGCTTATCTACAAATCATACCCAATCCTCACCCTCCACGTTCCCCTAGAACCAGTTCGTGTCGTCTGTCTCTCCGATACTCACAACCTTCACGAACAACTACCACCGCTTCCAAATGGTGACGTCCTTATTCACGCTGGCGATCTCACTCAGTCTGGGACACCTCAAGAACTCCATGCTGTCCTTGCGTGGCTAAATAATCAACCACATCACCGCAAGATATTCATTGCAGGAAATCACGATCGTGGTTTGGAAGATCCATCTTTCACCGCGACTGTCAAGGACAAGTACCCTGGTTTGTTGTACTTGCAAGAAACCTCAGTGTCACTTGACATACGTGGACGAGAGTTGGTTTTCTATGGAAGTCCTTTCACACCACGACAAGGGTCTTGGACCTTTCAGTTCCCCCGTATGACTCCGTTGGAGGCTAGGTTAGACAATCGTTGGAGTTCGGTCCCGACTCATGTGGATGTGTTGATCACTCATGGACCACCGAGATATCATCTTGACTTCACATCTGGCTGCATTGGTCTTCTGAACGCCCTTTGGAGAATAAAACCAATACTTCATGTGTTTGGTCACACCCACGGTGCTCGTGGGCTGGAGGTTGTGGATTGGACAGATGATCAAGCTGCATACGAGAGTATCCTTTCTAGGGAAAGTGGCTGGTGGAAGCTTCTTGTGTTGGTCTATGGATGGATAGCAAAACGAACAGTCACACAAGTAATGCTCGCAAATCTCTTACGACACTGATCAATGCTGCTTCTCTTACTGGCGCTCGTGATGAAACGTTGAACGAGGCTATAGTTGTTGACATATGAATTTCTGTAAGCATGCCACCACAGTAAAATTGTAATGAATTAAACGTTGTTTCTTATTGTAGTAGGCGCATGGTTGCAAGTTGTTACACAACGCGCTGCTAAGTCACGAGGTCTCTAAATCTACCACGGATTTCGACGGGTTTCGCAGAAACACGGCTAAGGCTGCTCTCATCAATGACATGCGGCGTGCTGCTTTCCATGGAAATGTATGCCAAAATCTGCGGATGTGTCAATTCGAAACCATCGTTTTGCCGACGGCCGCACTGCTAGATATTGGTTTTGATAAATGAGTGGGAACATTGAAAGAAGTCGAAGCTGGTCGTACTTCTTAAAACTCCCCAATACCTCGCGACCTTGATCAAATTTACCTTTCTTCCTGTCAACCTCTTTTTTTCCCTTTGTTATTGAACGCCCTTTAGATAAGTTTTGGCATTTCAACCACCACCACAATTTAAATGCTCAAATCAAACGCTTGTCCACCATCTGTTTTCGCCGTTATCTTTTTTTCCGTTCTCTTAGCTTTCGACAATCATCCTTTGGTTAAAGCATTCCCTACTTCCGCTCTTGAACCACCAGGTATCTCTGTCCCGATCCGTCACACTGGCCCTTTGATTTTCAACCTCCATGGATCGATAGTACGTCATTGCGCTTGTTTTAAAAAAACCAGTGGTAATAAATAATTCACTTCAAAAATAATAGATTCAGCAACAACATACGAATCGGGGGATCAAACGCCTCGCATTAAAGACTGGCGGAGATCAGCCCACAGAATTTGCGTTGCTTTCCAAACTTCACAATCGACTTTCTTTCTTAGGCAGTAACATTCAACAAAGATACAGATATGCTGAAATTGTTGAACTGCTGTCGGTTTATAAATCTCTGGGTCAAGATGGAGGATCGGAACCATCCTCTTCCACCCGGTCTACAAGCCGTTTGACGACGAGAAATTTGACCGGTGCACCGGCTGGTTTACATAAATCACTTCATTCTATCGGTTTGGATATAGAGTGCGTCATATTTTGCAATACCACCACGTCTATATATTAAACTTTTTTTTAAATATCACAGGTCAAACGATATTGGGTGTAAATCTCATTTGAAAAATATACGCAAACAAAAACTCACTGGCTTGCTTGCGTGTATAGACATGGCTACTATGCAAATTGGTACTCCTCCAAGAGACTTTCGCCTACTCGTTGATTCTGGCTCTGCTGATTTATGGGTCGGGGCTGAGGGCTGTCGAAGAATTGGTGGTGGAGACTGTGTATGTTCTTTACATAAACAACCTGATGATGTCTTAAAGGAATCCTCGAACAATAGGGTTCTCGTGCATTACTTGGATCTAACTCTAGCACATCCTTCAATAACTCAAAAGAAGAATGGGCAATCAGATACGCCTCAGGAACCGTGTCTGGATTCCTTGTTCGAGATGACGTGACAATCGCAGGGTTGACACTTAAAGCACACCGGTTCGGCGTTGCATCCAATGAAAGCGAAGATTTTACATCGTAATTATCACTTCTCCCCATCATTACTATAATAGATACTGATGACGTCTGGTCGCTATTCAGTGACAGTATCCCTTTCGACGGCCTTGTTGGATTTGCAACATCAGTAAGCATAACGACTTGAAATCCAACATTCTAATCAAAAAAAATCAAAATCAAAAATCAGATCATTTCCAAACAAAATGTTCCGACTCTCTTAGAATCTCTCTATACGTCAAACTTCATTCCTGCTCGAATCGTTTCTTACAAACTTTCTCGTCTGATTGACGGCAAGAACGATGGAGAGTTAACTTTAGGAGGTATGGATCCGACAAAGTATTATCCCAAGACCCTTGTAACAAAACCGAACCTTAACGTCTATGGGTTTTGGGAGGCAGCCGTTGACGCTGTGCATATCGGAAGCAATGATCTAGGTTGGTCAAACAGGACCATTATTCCAGACACAGGAACGGTTAGTTGTCGTATGACTTTTAAAACGCCATAGACTGAATCTAACTTCTTGTTGTCTAACTGTATTTAGACTCTGATTGTCGCTCCTAAAGCTGTAAAGTACTCTCTTTTTTGCACTGGGATAACGTTATAACACTTTTTTTTCAACAGGACGTAGATGCAATCCACAATCTCATACCCGGTGCCAAATTTGACGGTGGAGGCTGGACAGTGCCATGTAATTTGAACACAAGTTTATCGCTCACAATTAGCGGTCAGGCGTTCTCAATCGAACCTCGTGATATGGTTTTCTACCCTGTAGACCCAGGCTTTCCTTCGAGAGGTTGCATGTCGGGAATAGGCATCGGAGGTGTATGGCCTTTCTACTTGAATACTCAATGGCTGGTTAGTCGATTCAATAACTACATGGGTTATCAAATCTCTGATTGTTAATCGATCCTGTTTTTCTCTTTTTTCTTTTTTTTTGATAGGTTGGTGATGTCTTCTTGAAAAACGTTTATTTTAGCACCGACGAGACTAAAAATACTATTTCGTTTGCAAAGGCGAAGCCTTGATATTAATATTTTACTTTATTTTTGGTTCTGTGTTCTTGTTATTTTATGTATCACTTGCAATCGATTTGTCACGGAATAGTAGTTCCTGTCAACACGAGAGATACTACCAACCTGTATCGAACCTATAGAGGCAATTGATTCATAGTTAACCTCAATTGCTGAACAAGACAACAAGTCAATTCTACTGCTACAGATATTTCAGTCTATTACATACATGCAAGGCTCCTAGGATATATACAAATCGCGAGTCACAATTATGGAGACCTTCAAGTTCTCGGGTGGGAAACATGAAACCACCAACACAAATTCAACCACCCGAGAAGATGAGGGAACGATCCGACGAGAGTAAGTACAAACAAGGATTCCACCAGTACAAATTTCAATGCGAGTTGTGATACA